>CM053616.1:42255274-42296272 GCA_028646535.1 Procyon lotor | reverse complement strand
GCATGCTGGAACAGTGGCCATTCTCACCAGGCTGGAAACTGCATAGCACGTTTGGCCAGTAGCTGGCTGCCTGGGAGCCTATCCCTTCCAATTAACTGATGAGACTGGCAGGGAGGCTGCATTGCCTTGGATTTGCCTCTCTGCTGTAAGTTAAAACAGCTGATCAGGGGAAGAGGTGATGTCTGATTGGATTTTGTTGATCCACCATGGGCAGCTTGCTGGTCCAGCAGCTGGGAAAAGGGGGTTCAGCAATGCTGGACCACATGAGGCACCGGATAAGACAGGATGCAGGAACTATGAGGCTCTATACTCACTTGGGGAACACCCCCTTGCCCAAGGGAGTGTGACATTAGACAGCAAATAAAAAGCATCAGAGGTTGAGAGAGAGACTATAGAAGACGTTTAGAAAGCTACCTAAATATTCAATACCTTTAAAAGCAATTTTTCCTTACTTTTTGAACAAGAGCCCCAGTATTTCATTTTGTACTGGGCCACACAATATGACCTTCTTTTCCCGTCTTCTACATCATTCCCTTCTTCCTAAAGCCTTTTAATTCTATTTCTTATTTGTGTGTATTTTCTTCACTTTTCCTTGTTTCTATTCTATTTCACTTACTGCACTTTTTGTGGTGACAGATTGCTTGTCGTGTTCTTTTTAATTTAGTTTCTACTCTTAAAGGTTTTAATTTTTCAAACTTTCCCTAAGTCTTCTTCCCTTTTAATGGGTCATGACTTCTAATTGCCAGTGTCAACTACTGTAAGCAAGCCAGACAAGAAGTAAGAGAGTGGTTCACTTGCAAACCACTTCACAGTTTTGTTAGTCTTTCCTTCTCTCTCTGGCATATTTTGCCTGTTTGCATGGACTTCCGTATATAGAAACTAAGAATCTGTTTAAGAGCTTTGAAATACTGTCTCAATGATCTGTTTAGTGTTGTTTGAAGTCTATATTGTAATGATGAGAAAAATGGAAATTGCTTAAACTCCCCTAATGAGTCATGTAATTGGAAATACACTCAATTTAAAAAGGTAAATATTGTTTTTGTTGCATATTTGCTATAAAATAAGCAAAGATGAGACATTATTCTTTTGGAAATACTGAGTAGAAATTTCTCAATTGTTTTGAATTTATTATCATTTGTTTCAAAAGAGATTTCAAGAGAATAGCAGTTTATTTAATCTTAAATTAACCGCAGGAAATATAGGCCGAGATGGTTCTATGCAGCATATGGATATAGCAGTATATAAATGCAAGATAAATGATATCAACAGAAGGCTATTCTCAGTCTAAAAGGTCCTTAATGACGTTCTTTGCATATGCATCAAATTCCCTTAAAGATGTATTTGGACATTATGTTTTTAGTCATTGCAGAAGCTTGTCAAAAAGATTGCATGGCAATATTTCATAGGATCACTGGAAACAAAGTAAATAAGAAGTTGCCTGAAGGGTGAGGCTCTTAATGGATGAACATTACATATGTTAGACTCCAGAATAGAAATAATCATGACAATTCAGCATTTCAGAGTGAGGAGGGCTAGTACAGCTGTAAGGTTGAATTTAGATGAGGAAAACAAAGCAATCTCTATCCTGCCATAATTTAGATTAAAATACCTGAGTATTTCTCTTGGTGAGATGATTTGCAGTAAATGCTAGGAATATTGTGTTGATATTGTTATTTTATTAATACCTACCAAAAATAAAAGATGGAATATTAAAGATGAAACTTAACATGTATAATAACACAATGGAATATTTTCTTCTCATTTTAAAAATAGTTACCTCAGAATTATGTTGTTGACTATTTTATAGATAATACATTGAGAAATCTTTACATTTTGAACATAGATTTTTCTTCTTATTATAATATATAAATAAAACCCTGCCCCAAAACAGGAGATTTTAACTCTTTTTAGAGAAATAAAAGGGAAAGTCATGTTGAAAACAATGATTATTCAATCAGGAATTTCTGCATGGTGGTTATCGTGTGGAATATCTGACAATTATAAAATACACTCCACCCTTTGTTCAAAAAGTAGCAATCTCGTTGTTGAGCCTTATTATCACATTTACCTGAATCTACTCTATTCTTCAAATAATATTAAATATCTTATGAGAAAAAATATTGTTTAATGGTATTACTATCCTAAACATCGCCAACTTTCTAACACTAATTAACTTTCTAACACTAATTAACTTTCTAACACTAACATTAATTGTAAAGCATAGACAACCATATGGTATATACTAATCTTACAACAGGAATGATATTTTAGGAGTGGGATAATTACTAAAAATCCAAGTGCAAAATACCTTGGTTTGCAAATAGATTATTTACAAGAAAACAATTCTGCTTTTCTAATAATGGACATGGAGTAGCAAATAGTTCTTTATAGAGTCAAAACATATTACAGACCCTGTTTTCTAAATCAAGGATTGGAAAACTATAGCTCTGTGTCAAGTCCAGCTTGTTATCTAGTTCTGTAAATAAAGTTTTATTAGAACACAGCCATGATTGTCTGCCTATGTGGTGTGTATGGCCTCTTTCATGCTATAGTGCAGAACTGAATTATTGTAATGGAGACAATATTGTTGCTATGTCTAAAATATTTACTATCTGATCTCTTATTGAATGAGTGTGCCTATCACCTTTCTAAATCATCATTGTATACTACCGCATCAACAACAACACAGACAACCAAGGTTAAATACTATGCAGTGGTGTATTGATGAAAAATTTTGTCAAATTGTTCAAATTGTTTATATTTTATATTGGTTTGTAAAATTTACATTCTGACTGCATGCTGAACATTTGTTTCTATGTGACAAGGTATTTATCTTAAGTTTTTCAGTTTACTTTTTTTAGATGACCTTTGCTAATGAAGTCCTTTGGATATGTGTTGTGGAGGGTGGGATTATGTTTAAAATATATATAGTATGTGTCATATTTACCCCCACTTTGCCTTTCTTTATGTCCCGAAGACTTGAGATTTTGTTTTAAATGAATGGTGTGAAAAGCTTTCTATTTAGAACAATGATATGAATCTACTAAAAATAGTGGATATTTATTATTTTAAATTTCTTCATGTTGCTGTAAATAAGTCTGGAGAAAAGATAGAAAAGTTAGAAAATATATAATAAATTTGACTTGCCATCACCAATGGGATTTCCTATGAAACTCTTCTCTCAATGGAGAACATACTCTCTGTAGCATCTCTGGTAGGAAGAAGCATTCAAAACAGTAATACAAGAAGATTCTCTTACTGCAGTTTTAGAGTCAAAAAATAAATTCCTTGACAAAAGGTAAAACTTACTCCTCCATAGAGGATAGGGAGGGTGGACCAACCTGGATATTATTAACATATAGTTGCTTGGTTTGAATGTTTAAATGAACAGATTTTTTTCTGAGAAGTAAAAGACAAGTAAAAGTAGTAACATAGGCTGGGGATAAAAGTCTTAAGACAGAATATTATTAAATATAAATAAGAAAGACTCAGAAAGAACATCTCAGTCAATCCATACTGGGCAAGAAATAAATACAAGGAGACAAGGAAAAATATGGCGGTACTTCCACTGGGGTTTGGAGAAGAGCAGAAGTTGGAGTATCCAACCTGTGGAATTGTAGAGAACACATTTTTATGTTTCTTCACAGAGTTCTCCAGACAAATTTCATTACAACTGGGTTAATGGACAAACCTTTTAAGTAAAAGGGTGATTTGATGATCAGAGATCTCTGAAGAAATGTGCCTTCCTAGAAGTATGTGTTCCTGTTTCAAGGGAAGATGAGTCTCGGAGACATGGAAACATTCCAGGGATCATATATCCTGAGATATTGCTCCTGTTTCCATCCTGGAAACATTTATTTTTATTCCATAGAGTAACATCCCAGGATTATTCTCTCTTTTTTTTCTCCATTTCATTCCATTACAGCTGGCACTCTCCTTGATAAGCTCTCAGAGTTTTGACTTCAAGGCTCATCACCTATACAGTACAGAGGTACAGATGAAATCTAGTTTTCATCATATCGCCACAGAACAGGGAAGGGTTTGGGTCAAGGAGAACCAGTGTATTAATGATGAGTAATACTTTTTTCTGTCCCTGCCCAAATTCTCCTACATTGGGAATAATGTAAATAGGTAGAGATATTAAACACATGTTTTATTTTTCCCATAAATGAAGTTATGAAATCATGGTTGAGAATGAGGAGGAGCTGGTAAAGTAGGGGAGCTTAAGGTCAGAGGTGTAGGCTTTCAGCAGTGATCCATCCCATGGTGAGGGTGGAGATCAGATCAGCTATCTGAGACAGAGAGCTTTCCAGCACTTGAAAAGTTTTGGTTGAAGATAAAAGTGCTCAGAACTATAAAGATTTTTAGATTTTCTCTCGCAGCACTCAGACTAGAGCTACTAAATCTGAAAGACTTCTTACTCTTAGTATTTACCATTTTATTTTTTAGGGTTTCTCTAGCAGCAGTTTGATAATTCTGCTTAAGATTGTATCAGAAGGTTGATTTGAATTAACCAGTGTGTATAATCCGATATTTGCCTTCTCTGAAATGTTGTCTTTTTCTCCTTTTTGTCCATAAGAAATTTTGCCCTTCTAAATAGTTTCCTGTAATCCTTCAAGTTTTGAAAATATCTTCCATTTCATTTAATAATAGGGGCTTAAATAATTAAAGCAATGACCTCATTTAAAAGGCTCTCTTTCTACTGTTCAACCCACTTGGCCTTCAATTACATTCTAACTAACTTTGTCCTTTGCAATTTGAAGGTAATTATACTTTCTTCAGGAGACAGAAGCTACATAAGACATTATTGGCTCTGTTCCCGTATTTGCACCAAATAGTTTTTTTCCACCTTTTTTCTTGTTATTTAAAGTTTCTTTTTTAAATTTTCCGTTCCCTTTTCATAAATATCATACCGTTAGTTATACTTTGAAAAATTATCTGTGAATCTCTCTGCTTTGCTTTTGATTTTATTCTTCCCTCTTCCTCCTGTATTTTGGTCAAGTCCTTTTAAAATCCTAGAGCTGCTTGAGTATCCTCACCGTGTGTTTCCTACCCAGACCGCCTGCCTTTCTGACAGAGGTTACTTTGGCTTGTATTCTCTGAATTTTACTGTTTGTTCTATTTGCAGTTGTATTTTCTGACTCTTCATCCTGTTTTAAGCAATCTAATCATAGGATCGTTCTCATTTGCTGTCTGAAATTTTGATACCACTTTTCTAAATGTAAGCTGAATATCTGGCGAGGTCTTGTATTCTCTTTGTCTTCTCTAAATCCTTCTTCAAAGAATCATCTCCATAATATATAATTTTTCTTCTTCTTTTTAAAAATATTTTATTTGTTTGTTTGTTTATCTGGAAGAGAGGGGGAGAAAGAGAGCGTAGACATGGAGAGGGAGAAAGGGAGACGCAGACTCTGCTGAGCAGGGAGCCCGATGTGGGACTTGATCCCAGTGAGCCACCTAGGCGCCTCTGTAATTTTTCTTCTGTGGGATTTAAGCATTTGTGATTCCTGGAGACTGGTTTCCTATGTTTGCTCCTCACTGCATATTCTTAAGTCTGCACTCAAGTTAGGTGGGCACAGACTTGCCTGGTGCACCATTAAAGAACACACACACCCTTCTCCCTGCAAGCTCTTCAGTGCTGTCCCATTCTCTCATACCATTTCAATGGCCCGATGATCCCAGTAAATTAAACAGATTTCCTTACTACAGGATTTTTGAGAGACTCTGATCCCTCAGTGTGCAAAAGGGAGAGAGACTGTACCACAGCATCCCCAAATATAGCAGAATAGCTCTTTCTGAGGGAAGCTGATGAAGTATATTGTTCACCAAATTACACTCTGAGAAAGGGAGATCTAGGTGTTTCCCTGGACTAGGTCTACTCCTAAAGCTAATCTTTGCAAAAATTTGCTGAAATCTAAAAAGTGATCACTTAGGGGCACCTGGGTGGCTCAGTGGGTTAAGCCTCTGCCTTTGGCTCAGGTCATGATCTCAGGGTCCTGGAATCAAGCCTCGCATCAGGCTCTCTGCCTAGCAGGGAGCCTGTTTACCCCTCTCTCTCTGCCTGCCTCTCTGCCTGCTTGTGATCTCTCTCTGTCAAATAAATAAATAAAATCTTAAAAAAAAAAAAAGTGATCACTTAGAAAGCTTCTTTTGTCTGTCAGTCATCTTTTAGTAACTATATTTTCATTCTTTTTTCATTATTGTGTTTTTAACATTTCCTGTGAAAAGTTTGAATTAATTTTATAATCATAAAAAAGTAAATTTACTCTAAGAACCTAAAAAAAAAAAATCCTATAAGAGAACCTTCTTTTGTATTTTTGTGTTGGATTTTTTTTTTTTCACTTTAGAGAATTTCGTTTTTTCCAGTAAACCAATGAGTGGAGATGTATGCGTAATATCCCTCCTTCTACCAGGAGTATCTGGTGTTTATCAGACATATTGACTTCCACAACCCATGATCTTAACATACACAGTGTAACATACAAATAATTATTTAATAGATCTTAATTATTTCAGAAGCCTCATTTATCCCAGAAAGCAGAAAATGAATCTGGACACTTCAGGGCAAAGATCTAATCAATTCATACTTTTCCTCCCCTTCCTTTCCCTTTACTAAAATTACTTACAGTTTAACTCAGTAGGTTAGAATTTTATCTACACTATTTCCTCCTCTGAATTAATTCCAGAGTCCATGAGGTTGGCAAACCCAGTCAGTAATCTTGAACTGACAGTGTAAACATCTGTTGAGTGTAAATCCACACTTTCTGAAATCTTCTCTGGGTCTGTAGAACCTCTAGTCCTTACCACCAGGATGAGGTCAGTCTCGTTCACAAACTCTCCCTTATTATACAAGTTAAGATACATCCCCAACCTTTTGATTTCTAGGAATCCATATCTCAGTGTTTTAGTAACAATATAATCTTAAATGCTCACACTTTGTTGTTAAAACTAGATCTTAAATGTTCTCACCACAACCAAGAAATGGTAATTATGTGATAGGATGGACATTTTAGCTAAAGGGAGGGAGGTAATCATATTACAGTGTATAAATGTGTCTAATCAACACATTGTATACCTTAAACTCACGCAATGATATATGTCAATTATAACTCAATTAAGAAAATAAGTAAATGTAGTCTCTTTCTTTACATTTTCCTTGGAACTAGTTCCATTTCTTCCTTCCTATGGCCCTGTCTTCTGGGTATTGGGTTCTACCTGGTTTTCATCATTATTCCTAGGGGTGAGAATTACTGATGATTGCTTAGGAAGTCCCGGACTGCCATTCACTGTGTACCAACACTTCCCCTTATGACAAAGCTATTACCCACTTCTTACAGCTTTTCTCCTTTGTTTTGCTCATCCTATAGTTAAAGCCATTAACTTATTGAGAGTGGCTTTACCAACACTCAAGATCAGATCCTGTATCACAACTGAATTCTGACCCACGTCTCTACAGCAGCTAGCCTGGGAAGCCAAACCAGGATTTGCAGAGCCCCAAACTGGTAGGACTTGATAAAACAAAAACAAAGAAATTTCCGGCTTCCATAATTTTGCCCCCAGTTCCAATTTAGGATTAGAGAAAATGCATGCACCACTAATCAATCACATAAGATGTCCTGTTTCTAGTTAGCCCATTTCCTGCTTCCCCATGCCAACAACCTTTAATCAGGATACAAGTGTCATCTCCTCTTTCTTTTCTTTTCTTTTTTTTTCTACTTTCAAACTTCCCGCTTTCCTGCTGCCTTTGAGACCTTGCCAAATGTAACTGATGGTGTCTGCCCCCCTCGCTGCAGCAAGCCCCTAATAGTTTTTGCTTGTTCTCATCCGGGTGGTCTTTGTTTATCAGACCCATATCAGATCAGGATTCCAGCCCATCACAGAAGCTAGTAATGGGGAATAGCACAGATCAAGGGAGCAGTGGCTGCAAATCAACTCCGCTCAAGTTCCTAATTTTGTGGTTTGATCCTTGCCTTAATTTCTTGTGGCCAAATACCTGCTTTGAAACACAGTTTCAGAAAATGTATCTTGGGAGCGCCTGGGTGGCTCAGTGGGTTAAAGCCTCTGCCTTAGGCTCAGGTCATGATCCCAGGGTCCTGGGCTTGAGCCCCACATTGGGCTCCCTGCTCGGCGGGAAGCCCGCTTCTCTCTCTCCCATTCCCTCTGCTTGTGTTCCCTCTCTGGCTGTTTCTCTCTCTGTCAAATAAATAAATAAAATCTTTAGAAAAAAAAAAGAAAGCGAAAATGTATCTTGGTCTGAAAAGGCTTAGGTCTGGCTCTCCTTTTTGTCCTTTTCACTTAAGGCCAGGGTTATGTTTTGCCTCCTTAAAAGTCCAAGGAGTTCCACCTCCACTGACCATATTTCACGTCCAGACTTCCCTGCAACTAACCTCCTGATTACTTTGGACCTAAGAAAACACTTTTTTTTTTTTCGTGGAGACTTCTAATACTAACTTCCCTCCTATCTGGGAGGTTTAGCGACATTGGATTTTCAGAACACCTGCTTTTCCTTTGCAGATCTATATAATTTGGCACGAGTTAATAACGTACACTTTAAGGTTTGGTCTCTAATCATTCCCATTTACATCTTCTGATTTCAGTTTTCAGGCTACTCAGCTGAATATCTGTTAGTTGAATAATGATATTTTCTGACTCCACAAATATTTATATGTCTATTATATGGTTTTAATTTTACTTTACATTTCCTACAACCCATTTTTTTCCCCCTGAGAATGAGTCTGTTATTTCTTGGCTTCACCATTTTGTTACTCCAATACAAAAGTATTCTTGCTTCCTGTTACTGTTTAACACTTTATAAGACATATGATTAGCCCTTTATTCAATTGCTCCTATAATAATATAAGCATTCTACATATTAAAAGTATTTTTCAAGTTCAGATTGGAGTGGCAATGTCCATGCCACATATTGAAGGTATTCCTTATTATTAAGCTTAACTAAATTATTGGCTATTAGCTTCTTCTTATTGAAGCTGTCACAGGAAGGCAATCTCTTCTTGAGAATCTATAAATACCGGAAGGTTGTGGTTTTAACAGAAAAGTTAATAAAATTCAACAGGAACAACATGATATCTGTCATTTTTCTTGCCAAGTGCTCAATGCACATCTCTGTATCACAATCTAAGCATTTATAGTGATAAGTCTGCTTCTTTTCTATGCTCAATGTTAACTTTTAGAAAAAAAATATCCCCCATTTGACTTTCCAAATGTTTTCTCTTGGCTGTACTGCAGAGTTTATTCATGCAAGATACAAAGTTCCTGATGAATCATTTTTCTCTTGAACCAGATTTCAAAACATGCATGAATTTGGCTTGGAGTTTGATATATGTTAATAGGCAAGTGACATTATTCATCTTAAATAACCATAGACATGAATCAATAATAAAAATAATAATTCTTATTATTTTAATATTATTATTGCAAACAGATGACTCAGTCCTTTGGGCATTCCTAAGTGCATACAACATCAGGAAGGGAAATTCTGTGAAAACCACTATGACACATTCTTCTTGTCTTTTCTCAAAGATACCCATATGCAGAAATCTGTCATCATTGTCTTTTCTTCGTTTTTGTTTCATGTTCTAGCCATCCCAATATTGATGACACATGCCAAGACTCACTGGGAAGAGGGCTTAATGTACAGTTACTTCTTCATATATTGGCCGCTAATTACTGATAATATTGTTGGTGGAATGATGATAAGGTATAGTCAAAATATTCCTGTAGGAAGTAGGATGTGTCTTCAGGCACTTTCTGGGAGGTGAGGGGGTGAGATGAACAACTCTAGCAGTTGCCTCAGAGCTGTAAACATCAGGAGCACAGCTTACAAAGATAGTTTTAATTTGTAAATCAGTTATTGTTGAATGTAAATTAAAAATCAGATTGTTGATAGGAAATTATAAAGTAGATATGCATATGAATGCTAATGTAGTGCTTTTTAAATACTTGGCATTCAGATGCAATGGGACTTGTGTAATTTAATGTCTTTAGACATCTATGCACATTTTTTATTGTGGATCAGTTCAAAATGTCTTAGCACATGAATCTCTATAATTATAAATCTTATTAAAATTCATCACCAAATGATTCTGAAATCTTTTTTGTTGGTTCCCTTTGAACTGAACAATTCTTCTCTATCTGATGGCAGGATAAGTGATTTCTATGTAAAAGTTTCCTCAAATAATATGCATTATCCTCAACTATAGGAAATTATAGATGCAAATAAATTACTTTCTGAAATTTCCCATTCTTTTGTTTTCATAAGACAATTTCAGACTTGAAAAATAGCATAATTTGAAGTGTCTGTCCACTTTTTCTGGGGTCACACAGGTTTCTTGCTAATGCTCACTTAGCCTCAAGACTCAAATTTCTTTCTGAAACTTAATCATGGTGAAGCACCTTACACACACTTATTGTCCTGGATTTTTTTTTTCCTTTTAAACTAAATGAGAAGCTTTATTGCAATACATAGGCACAGGGCCTGACATAATAAGTTCTAAATAAATGTGCATGGAATGGAATAAGCAGCATATATTCTGAGAATAATGCCTCCAGTGAGATGCTTTCTATTTATTTATTGTATGTAATGAAATGTTTCCCCATATTAACAAAGACTACCTAACCTTTTTTCTATTTACTTACATTTGTTGATATGTATAATTATGTGTCTGATGGGTACACACATATGATTTGTTTATAAGCCCTGAGCACACAAGGAGAGATTTTACTCAGGAAATACATATTAATTCTGAGAATAATTTTGAAGTCACACAGTAGAGTTTGTTAGTAACAATATTTTATTTATTTTGGATTTTATTTATTTATTTGACAGAGAGGAGAGAGATCACAAGTAGGCAGAGAGGCAGGCAGAGAGGTGGGGGGAAGCAGTCTCCCCGATGAGCAGAGAGTCCGATGCGGGGCTTGATCCTAGGACCCTGAGATCATGACCTGAGCCGAAGGCAGAGGCTTTAACCCACTGAGCCACCCAGGTGCTCCTAATAACAATATTTTAGACAAATACTGGTTTAAGAATATAAGTAGCAGACATGGATTGGAAGAGCAAAGACTGTTAAAATGTTTATGTTACCCAAAGCAATCTACACATTCAATGCAATCCCTTCAAAATACCACCAGCATTTTTCACAGAGCTAGAACAAACAATTCTAAAATTTATATGGAACCAGAAAAGACCTTCGAATAGCCAAAGTAATGTTGAAAAAGCAAAGCAAGGCAGGAGGCATCACAATTCCAGACTTCAAGCCATATCACAAAGCTGTAATCATCAAGACAGTATGGCAGTGGCGCAAAAAAACAGACACACAGATCAGTGGAACAGAATAGAGAACCCAGAAATAGATCCACAGCTAAATGGTTAACTAGTCTTTGACAAAGCAGGAAAGAATATCCAATGGAAAAAAAAGACAGTCTCTTCAACAAATGGTGTTGGATAAACTGAACAGCCACATTTGGAAGAATGATACTGGACTACTTTCTTATACATACACAAAAATAAATTCAAAATGGATGAAAGACCTCAATGTGAGATAAAAATCCATTAAAATCCTAGAGGAGAACACAGGCAGTGACCTCTTTGACCTTGGACATAACAACTTCTTGCTAGAAACGCTGCTGGAGGCAAGAGAAACAAAAGCAAAAATGAGCTATTGGAACTTCATCAAGGTAAAAATCTGTACAGTGAAGGAAATGATCAATAAAACTAAAAAGGAGCCTAAAGAATTGGAGAAAATGTTTGCAAATGATCTATCTGATAAAGAGTTAGTATCTAAAGTCTAAAAAGAACTTACCAAATTCAACACCCAAAAAACAAATCCAGTTAGGAAATGGTCAGAAGACATCAATAGCCATTTTCCCAAAAGAAACAGCCAAATGGCTAACAGACACATGAAAAGATGTTCAACATCACTCATCAGGGAAATACAAATCGAAACCATGATGAGATACCATCTCACACATTTCAGAATGGCCAAGATTAACAACACAGGAAATAACAGATGTTGACGAGGATGCAGAGAAAGGGGAACCCTCCTATTCTGTTGGTGGAAATTGAATCTGGTGCAGCCACTCTGGAAAACAGTATGGAGGCTCCTGAAAAACTTAAAAATAGAACTACCCTATGATTCAATAATTGCTCTACTAGGTATTTACCCAAACAATGAAAGGGGTACTTGAACCTTGATGTTTATAGTAACATTATCAATAATAGCCAAACGATGGAAAAAGCCTGATGAATGGATGAAGAAAATGTGGTGAATATACACAATGGAATATCATTCAGAAATCAAAAAGAATGAAATCTTGGCATTTACAAGGACATGAGTAGAACTGTATTACGCTAAGTAAAATAAGTCATTCAGAGAAAAACAAATATCATATGATTTCACTCATATGTGGAATTTACAAAAAATAGATGAATATAGGGGAAGGGAAAGAAAAATAAGATAAAAACAGAGGGGGACAAACTATAGGAGACTCTTGACTATAGAGAACAAACTAGGGGTTCCTGGAAGGGAAGTGGGTGAGGGGAGGATGGACTAAATGGAGGATGGGCATTAAGGAGGGCACTTGTAATGAGCACTGGGTGTTACATGTAAGTGATGATTCACTAAATTCTACTCCTAAAACCAATACTACACTATATGTTAACTAACTTGAATTTAGATAAAAACTTGGGAAAAAAATAAAATATAGGCTTTATTAGGGATGTTAAAGCTGAAAAAATAATAAAATAAATTAGCTTTGGAAATTAAAAAAAAAAAGAATATAAGTAGCAGAGAGTGTTCTATTGTAGAAGCTAGAAATGTATCAACTTCAGAAGAATCCTGAATTTCTCATGCTGGGAACAGGAACAGTGGAGGTGGGGGTGGGGGAGAAAATTCCATAGCAATATCGCGTAAGAACTTCTGTGAGATATGACCCGGTTTGTCCAAATTTTACCTAGCTATTCTTTTTTGATAATAAAAAAGATTAGACCTTAGAGAATGATATAAGATTAATTAAGAATAATTTGACTTTTATTTTTCTTTACTCAAAACCTCTAAAAAAAAATCCTTTAGGAAAATAAAGGAAAAATATGCTTTGAGGTTTAATTTCCTAAAATTTTGTATAGGCACAGTTTCGGAAGAGAATACAAATTAGAAACAACACTGAATGGCTGTAATGAGATGTGGGAAAGATTCAAAATATACAAAGTATGGAGACTGAAGTGGAAAGGATTGTGGGAGGAGAAAACACAGCTCAGTCTGCAAGAAACAAAAGGAAATGTCATTATGGAGAAAAAGACCCAAACTCCCCATATTTGGTGATGAAATTTACTGAAAACTATCAATGACCCCCTCATTTTGTGGTAGATATACACAAATTAAATCTCTGTGGATAAACAAATCTTCCCTAAAATTATTTAGAGTTCCCTTAGCTTAATTTAGTCCATGGTGGAGTATTCTATACCAACTACGTTATGTAGCAAAATGTCTTGATTCAATTGAGCAGAAGTCCGGTAGGGAAGCCCGGCCTTCCTTCCTTCTTCCCTCCCTCCCTTCCTCCCTCCCTCCCTCCTTGCACTCAATTTAACAAAACTAGTTTTGGTTAAAGTGTATACTTTGGATCCAGAATGTGGAATACAGAGCAACTAAAATTTAGAAGAAGCACGTGGAGAAGTTCAGAGTGTCAGAGAACCCAAACCATGGTCATTCAGCTCAGGATTGTCATCCTTTCAATCATGCCTTGAAGTGGTTGTTTCTTTCTTTTTCTTAAGTGTTTGCTGGCTGCTTTAGGTGATTGTTCCATACAAAAGATTTCTTTCTGGATCATTGGTACGTTCCAGAGCCTTTTGAGTTGTGTCCATAACGTATTGGGGTTTTTAGAGATGACTGTGTGCAAAACGTTTTCCAAGGTTTCATGAGGAGTGTAAAGAAGACTGTGAAAACCTTCCATCTGAACTGTTAAAACTTAGTAAAGAAGAGAGAAATAACTCATATGACAGCAGGGAGAAAAATCTTGGGAATTCAATAATTCTCTTTTTTTCTCAAGTATGCTGAGAATCCTCATTGTATTACAGAAAGACCTATAAGAGCCAACATGAGTGTGCTGTGTATTTATAAAAATAATATCATTAGCTGTCAGCATAAATCTCTGTGTCACAAAGCTTTTTGCAAAAACACAATTTAGGGAAAGTGTTTTAACTTTGGTCCAAACCCAGCATATTATGGTAGTCAGTCCACCCTTTGTGTTTTGTAGATACAAAACAAACCATGATATCTGAGTGACAGAAAAGTACTATTTGCACCACCTGTAATTGCTTTTCAGAAAACAAAGAATTCATTTAAAAACATATGTCAAGAGCAAGAGCTAAATGATTTCTTTTTACGTTCAGCTCAGATTAAAATGGCTTTGCATGTAATAAAGACTCCTTTAATACCATATATTTCTATGCATGACTTTAAAGCCATATTCAAAGTAATGAATAAACATAACAGAATATAGACAATAAAGGAATGTAGACTGTGGAACAGTAGCAATATCATTATCTCCAGCTTCAGTCTTTGAGAAAATGTAACCTAGAAAGTACAGGTATGAGTTATTTAGAAAATTTAAACAGAAATTTTATGACTTGTCAGAAATTTAAAAATACAATCTTCAATATTTTGATCATTTTAACTATTATTTATCTTATATCTGGAAATCTGTTTGTAATGCAATAAGATGAATTAGGTCCAAACAAAGAAGAATATTGAAGAATGCTGCCAGTAAATTTAAAATTTTTATTTGGCTGAATAATAAGATTACTTAAGATAGTCAGATGTTCCGAATATATACATTTATATTTATTTTCTTTCATCACCAGTAGCATCATATCTCAGATTTATGTTCAGCTGTAACATTAATGCTTTTTTCCATAAGACTAGGTGTCTGGAAACAAATGCAAGAAACACAAAGTCGTTGATTTATAGGGAAACAACAGCAAAATACCTAATGTTTATACCTGGCCTTCATTTTTTCTTTGAAGTTTTAGGTTTGGAGTTTAAGATCTTTATTTTTATGCCATATGGGATGGTTGCTCTTTGAAATATTCTGAATGGATCAAATAGTTCATCCCTCAAGGGCTTTCAGAAATGGGGTGAGACCCCTGATATTTCAGAAAATCTAAGTTTTATGTTACTTTTTTATGTTTTAAAGGTTATCTCAGCTTATATCCTTATATCCATTCGTTCAACAAATATTTATGGAGTATGTAATTGGTAGTAGGAACATATTGATGGTGGATTCTGTGTTTACGTTACTTGTCTCATAAGAGAGGATGTGCAACAATACACATACCATTCACTAGAAAGGGATAAGGCCAGAACAGAACAAACCCTTTCCTAAACTTACCCATCATAATTGCTAGCCTCATTCTTTCAAGGAAATAGGCAATTAAACTCATTTTTTTTTGATACACTGTAAGGAAAAAAACCTTTTGTCCTCCCTGACTATATCTGTTCCATATCCCACATAAATAAACAATATGGATACAATATAGATTACTTGGAATCTTTGACTGGCAAGTCAGAAAACAACTCAACCTAGCTTAAGCAACTGTGTGTGTGTGTGTGTGTGTGTGTGTGTGTGTGTGCGCTTGTGCCTAAGTATTTTTTTTGTTTTAATGTTTTTTTGTTTTAAATATTTGATCATGGCCTTGCTGGATCCATGGACTTTCATCATATTGTTCACTCTGTTCTTTTGCCTTTCTCCACCGTTGGCTCTCTCTGACTCTTACTCTTGCTCTACACCCCAACCTAAAATCTATACCTGTTCCTCTCTGCATAATGGTTATATTCTTTCTTTCTGCAGATAAACCTTCTTCATGTTTCAGCAAACATGCTTGCAGGCTTGTGTTATTCCATCTGAAGACCTCAGTGAAGAGAGATTATTTTTTCCATTAAAAAGTTAAAGAATAAAATCTCAGAGAAAGACTTGGAATTGACCTAGACGGAGTTACATGCCCAATCCTTGGACTTTGGTCAGTTACCTGGGACTTTGACTGGTTAGCCATGGACTGCACACCCTTTCCTGTGCCCAAAGAGAATGGGGGTAATGTGATTGTTATTGGGTCACTTGGTTCTTGTCCCAGAGGCACCAAAGAATTGGAAACCCAAGACCAGAATGGGGATAGAAAGTTTATAGAGTAGGTAAGTGTAGTACACATTCATGAGTGAAAGCTGGCCATGGCCAGAGAAACAGTGGCAACAGCTCTGAGAAGCTCTAGCTGCATCCTTTCAAGCCTACTTTGTGTGCATGTAAATTTGGCTTTGACTGACATTTTTGACTGACAATTTTGACTGACAGCTGGTGGTTATATCATGTGTTGGCCTCTGCACATGTGCCTACCATGACCCGTTCTGTTACAATTTTATTTATTTATGCATTGCATATTTTATGGGCTTTTAACGAGCTTTGCTGTGACTTTAAAGGTACTTAAGGGCACATTGCACCCCTTGTGCACATGCTTGGCTCTTAGAAGTCCCCCTCTGGCTTTCGAGCCAGCTCTGTGCCTAGGCCTTTCTTGTTCTATTAACCCATAGAGATGGCTCTGAAGATGTGGCTGTTAGTCCCCAGGGGTGGCTGCAAGAATGTAGCCAGCCCCTGCTTCATCCCTCTTTGCTCACGTCTAACTGCCTACCGTGAATACAACCACGCAGGGTGTAAGTTTAAAAAAATATAGTCCCCTAATCCAGGTGAGCAACTTGGTTACCAGAATAAAAGGGTTATGTCTTAAACTGGATGCATCAGAAGCAGACCCTGGGATCGGGATTTGGATTATGTCATTTATTTGGGAAGATATTTTTACCTGTAGAGGCAAGTGGGCCACATGACCAGGACGTCTAGAAAACCACCACCATTGCTGCGGGTTTTTCTTCTCTTGCTTTGATTTGTTACTCTGCCTGAGAGTCACAATGTACCACGGCTTGTGCTTTGAGCTGTGTTTCTTTGTATTGCATTGTTGAGTCCCACCAAGATCTGTCGCAGATTGAGATCAACCTAAGGCCACAGTTTTGAAAACTACTTGGCATGTAGGTATGGGAGTGACCCTCCTTGTACATCTCAGCCAAAACCTGCCTCCTGTGTTTTTGAATGAAAAGGTGACTGATGCTAGCGAGGCTCGGGAGAAAACTATGCCTATGACAAATTATCTGTGTGAGTCAATCAGACGTTGGACCCTGGTCTGTAGAGCACTTGGAGGAAAAAAACTATCTCAAGTAGGAGACATAGGCTTGTAGGGTGATTGCTCACATGAAGGAGCAGTTTTGGAGTGTATGCAGACACAGAGTGAGGACAGAAGCAAGAAGAGAAAAGGGAGAAAAAATGGCTGGGAGGTGGCATTTTGAGACTCATACTTTCAATCATATAAATATCCTTAAATATCCCGGCTGCTGCTGCCACCATTGCCTAGATTTCTGTCACTACAAAGGTCCTGATCCTCAGAGTTAATCAGAAAAACAGTCTTGGCTCACCTGTGGTACAGCAAAGAGGATAATTCAAGCCCAACTCAGGCCTGGGGCTTTAAACCCTATAAAGCACTCACTGCCGCAAGGAAGGTCCCAACCTGACAACACTGATTTGTGGCTTCCTAGAGGAAGAAAATTATAAACCTGAGCAGGGTAGAGAAGATCACCCTGGAGTTTATCTAGTGATTAAAAAAGAGAGAGAAATTGTCAGAAATGAATAAAAAATAGAAAGACCCCTGGATACAGGGGAAAGAAAGAGAAAACAAAAAAACAAAACAAAACAAAAACAAAAAAAAAAAAAAAGAAAGGGAAAACAACAACAAAAAAACCTGAAACAAATGTCCACAATCTGACCCAATTGGAAGTTCAAGATTAAAAAAAAAAAAAATTATACACAACCAAAAGATGAAAGAGTGCTGAATGGGTTTTGCGCTTCTGACATACAGGTTTTGAATTAACTTAAACATCTGCAGAAAATGCACCAACTACAAACCTTCATGGTCAATACTGGGACTCCCATTAAAGTTA
This sequence comes from Procyon lotor, assembly GCA_028646535.1. Lineage (NCBI taxonomy): Eukaryota > Metazoa > Chordata > Mammalia > Carnivora > Procyonidae > Procyon > Procyon lotor. The sequence continues at coordinate 42,278,228 of CM053616.1, read as the reverse complement.
GACTTGGAGATTTCACTAGATTTGAACAGGATATCATCAATTAACTTAAAGGAGTCTCTGGATATAAAATAGAGGACAAATAGATAGGCCTCTTTAGTACTGTTGCTTTACTTAAATTTCCCACAGTCTTAGCATCCACTGTTCTAAAATATTTCACAGAGGGTATAGATACTATGACCTATTGAATAATAAATTAAAATTAAATTAGGTTTTTGGCGCTTACAAATTGGCTTGACCATCCGTGGAGCTTACTGCCCAGTTAAAAATAGTTAATGTGGTCTAATATAAATTACACAGAGTTGTCAGGGTTTGGAACTAATAAAAGAAACTAAACTAATATAATATAATATGAATTCATTTCATATTTGTATATGTATGTATACATATTGTATGTATACATATGTATACATATTTGTATATGTATGTATTTGTATATTTCATATACAAATATGAAATGAATATACTCCTTCGCTAATTTGCAAAAGGAGTGACTATCTTTACTTCTTCTGCATTTAACAACCCAACTCAGCCTATTTTTAGATCCAGAAAAAAACTGAACGATACTTCAAAGTGGATTACCTCAAACTGAATATTGTAGAATCCGTGACGGTCCCCACTATTACTCAAATTGCGGACTCCCTCCAGTTGGCAACCAGTAAATGCTTTGCTATTCTGTATTTGGCTAATAGGCTCTCTGCAGGGCCTTTTTAGTACCTTCTTAGGAGCAAGTTGCTTTCCTCTCCACAGAGACACGACACACCTTAAGCTGGCTGCCATGGGCGTACCTGAACAGCTTTGCCCTCATGCACGAGCTCTTCAGGAAAGGCTTGAACTGCATCCATCTCTCCGGGGCATGGGTGACATGCCCTGGATCCCATCCTCCTCTAGGGAGAGCCACTTCACACTTCTTAAGGACACGCAGATCCTCACTAAGGAGCCCACAAAGAGGGTGAACCATTGCTCCACACGTAGTGCAAGTCCCTTTCCTCCAGTCAGAGGAGGAAAATGTGAATAGAAGAGCTCATTCAGTAGAACTCTCACCTCCCTACTGGCCTCAGGCTGCAGGTCCTGTAAGAGTGTAGAGTGCAGTAACTGGCTTAAATTCAAATACAACGAAACCGAATGTCACAGTTCAGTCATCAAACATCAGGATGAGTTGTAATCCAATGTCTGACCCCAGTTTTTGATGTACGAATGCTGACAGCTTTTATGCTGTACGCCTATCGCTTCTTCTGCCTCACATGCGAGCAAGGTGAAAGGAAAGTCCAGGTGCTCCCTCCTTTGGCATTGCACGAGGAGTCCAAACCACAGGTCCTTGCAGGTCTCTATGACCCTTAACACAATAACGATCCAGGCCGGTTTCCCTTGCTTGCCCTTTCCAGACATTGCAGACCTGCTTGAGGGGTCTGCCCTGCTCTCCCCACAAACCTCAGTTATGTCGATGTTAATCTTTTCCTCCCCTCTTGGTCCGTCTGATCAGCACTGACACCAGAACCAAACTCTGGATGGTTTGCCTCTGCAGACAATGAGAACAGAGGGGATCCCAGAACACATAGAAATGAGGGGAGAAGAATGAGAAAGGAGGGGAAGCTAAGAAAAAAATGCATTATGTGCTACTGAGCAGTTAACACTGGTCGGCAGGATCTCTGTCTCACCGGGCTGCATACACAACTGTGTGGAGTGCCCTTAGCATCCCCTCCAAGGATGCAGGAATCTACCAAGGCCCCTATTTGGTTAGGGCTGATCCCAGAGGACCTCCACTTTGCCTTCCACACTGAACAAGTACCAGGAAGATAAAGGTAGGTTACAGTGTTCATTACAGGGAGTGATGCTGGTCAAAGTATATATATTTGACCACGTTCAGACTATGTTGAGTCTTTTAAAGAAGGACCTCTTAGGAGAGAAGTGTCAAATAGTCCAGCTTTTAAATATGTATATATCCACAAACAACACTTCAGCTAACACTTATTAGATTTTGCCAGTAAGATCAGTCCCAAAGGGGTGAATCTGTTTAGAGCCTATGAAACAGTTTTTAGGAACTGCCTCCTTTACCAAGTATGTTCTCTCTCACTAGCATCAAGTTCAGAATTTTTCCTCAGGACCCAGTCCCTCTACATTAAACTGAGTATGAGGATGTTAGTAACTCTAATTTACCTACTTCATAAACTTTACAACTTTTAGAAAGAGATTCATTTGTGTTATAGAATCTTAGGAAAAAAAGCTCCAAAGCACTTTATTATTGCTAACACTCCACTGATACATCGTCCCGAGGGCAGGCAACCCCACACCTGCATCCAGTGCAAGGTGAGAGATCTCAGTTTATAGCCTTGTCTATTCATCCATGTTATTGGGGTTAGTGGAGCAATCCGTAAATTACTTTCAAGGAAATTTGTATGTACAGAACTTAACATTTTATTTTAGAACTAAAACTTTTATTTTGGGTCTTGCCATAGTACTAACCACGTTACCTTTTCTGAGGTCAACCAAAGGCTGACCCCCTTTTGCACGTGAAAGATTTGTTAATTATTTATGTTCCCCAACAGTGATGTTGATTATAGGGATGGCCCAGCAAGCATTCAATAAATGAGTGTTAAACAAATTTTGTGGCATATTCTGGGTGAATCCTAAGCCAGGGACAAATGCAATTAACCCAGCCCGAGGGATTACTCCTGACAAATTACTCTAAGTGGATTTGTATGATTTTAGTAGTGGAGAAGCTGTGGTTGTGAAAAACACTTCTTGGATTAGACTTATAAATGCTTGTGAGGGAGACTTACAAAACATTCTCTGAAGGAATGCAGATATGATTTCTCCCCTTTTCTCTGTTCTCATCATGAAGTAGAGAAACACAATGTGAGGGCAGGGAAAGGATGCTTGTTGTCTTTATGGAAGAGTACTTAATCCCAGAATCTGCAAAAATGAAGAAACCTAAGTGAAAGGTGCTTCTAGAGAGGAGAATGGGGTGAACTGGCTAGAAGAGTTCACCTAACTAGAAGAGTTTCAAAGACCCCTCCTTTTCAAAGACGCCCCTAATTATGCAGAAGGTAGGGGAACTACAAAGGCATCTTTCCCTTTGGCAGATACGAAATCTGAAACAACGTGGGTAAAAGAAAGCTTCTTCTCTTCCTTTATTTCACTGGGCTTCATTGTGTGTGTGTGTGTGTTTGAACCAAATTACTGTAAAGTCCAGAGGACATAGAGATCATGGACTATATCAACATGTGAGATTAAAAATCTAGAAATTGAGTGCTAATACATGCTTCAACGTGGAGGAACTTTGAAACCTTATGCTAAGTGGAAAAAGCCAACCACTAAAAACCACATTGTATGATTCTGTTTATATGAAATCTGCAGAATAAGTCAATCCATAGAGATAGAGGTCAAATTAGTGGTTGCCAGAGACTAGGAGGAGTGAGGAATAGGGGTTAAGTGCTTAAAGGGTTTCCTTTTGGGGCAAGGAAAGTATTTTGGGAGTAGAAAGAAGTGATGGAGGGACAGCATTATGGTCGCACTAAATGCCACAGACTTGTACACTTGACCATAAAATGGTTAATTTTATGTTATGTGAATTTTACATTGGCTAAACTAAAACTTAAAGAATGCAGAAGAGAGCCAGTGTAAAATGGGAAGACCAACTCGAGTTAGATGAATGTGTGTGTGAATGGGCACCTATCATTGAGAGTTGTCATAGATATTAGTTCCGTGGAAAATGAGTAGAGTATCTCACGTGTAGTGAATACACAATAAATGTTGAGTTGCTATTGTAATTTAAAACTTTTTTTTAAAAAAGATTTTATTTACTTATTTGTCAGAGAGAGTGCACAAGCAGGGGTGCTGGGGCAGAGGGAGAAGCAGGCTTCCCGCTGAGTAGGGAGCCCAATGTGGGGCTTGATCCCAGGACCCTGGGATCATGACTTGAGCCAAAAGCAGACACTTAACCCACTAAGCCACTTAGGCATCCCTGTAATTTAAAACTTTTGAATCAAAAAGCACTGACCATGAGCAAATGATGGTTTGTCTCTGCTGAATATTATAAATACTTAAAAACATAAAACTTTTGAAAAAAAAATAAAACTTTTGTCTGTTCTTTAAAATTATGCAGAATGACAATGTTTCATGGTAGAATGATGTGCAAGCGTAGAGCGCAGATGTCTGTGTTACACCATGGAATTTATAAAGAAGTGCTGGGGAGAAACACATACTAGTTAATAATTCTAGTCCTTCATTTTGTTTTCTGTAAAATTAAGAGTTCATCAGAGGAACACCTAGTTTTCTCCCAAGTCTAATATTATAGGATTCAACCATATACATTATGGAGTAATTCCTGTGATTTAAAATTTGATTTTGTGAAAGATAAAGACAGTGTGAGGATAGCACCTTTGAGGTTAGAGATCATCTGGGTGATTTCAGAAAGATGCAGAAGAAGTCGTTTCATGTGCCAGATCTGGTTGGTGGGCAATAGCTGATCCTCCAGAGGCCTGTGCTGGGCAGGACATTATGACTTGGTGCTGCGAGTAACCAGTGGTATCGGCCATGCTGGAGGGGGTGGGAAAGGGGGGGAAAGGCTGAGAGGAGCTGGCCATACAGAGGTCACCTATTAGGTTTACCTGGTGAAGATGAAGAATAAACTGTTCAAAGATAGAAACAACAGATATGGTCCATTAAGGGAAAAATGGATGGGAGGGAGCATCATTTTAGTTATTCCTTTCAACCAAGCATAAGAAATGGTAGTTTACACCCAAATTTCACATTACCTAGTGTATGACTGTGAAAATTCTGGAGATGAATAGATCTATTCTTTTTTTATAGAAATACTAGAAATCTCTCCAGTCATTAATGTGTTCTTCTCCCAAAAGAAAATTTCATGTTTATCAAAATTTCTCATATCTGCAAATTTACGATTTGAATGTGCGTGTGTGCATGCATGTGTGTGTGTGTGTGTGTGTGTGTTTTGGAAGGTCGGAACCTAGGTTTTTATTTTCTTAACTCCTGTGGGCATCACTTAAATCTATTAAGAGCCATCCCTAGTTTTTCTTGTAGTTTGGTGTTTAATCAAAAGGTCTGATGGCATTATGCAGATTGAGAACACCTTTGAAAATGCCGTATGGCAACTCCTGCTAAATCAAGGTTTTGAGCTACAGTGGATAGTAAGATCTCCGTTAGCAAGGAAAGAGATGTTAGTCATGGTGGGGATGATGTGAAATTGGGGAGCACCGAGGTGGGAAAATAAAAGGATGCAAACGATGGGTGAGAAAGATATTGCAATGGAAGGGATGGTCCCTCTGAGTAGAATTCTCTGGTGTGTTACCTTTCACCAGTGTTAAAAAGCCCACGTTGTCAGAGTGGGAGAAGGATTTATTAATTTTTCAGGCTCTTTCAAACACCATAATTCATAAAATACGCTATTTTGATGATAAGTAAAGTTTATTAAATTCATCTTTTCCTTATAGGCTGTTTAATTTCCTAAGGTAAAAATATATGTGGTAACGTTTAAGGCAATGGAATACAGGGTTCCTAAGTCCCAGGGGCAGGAGGTGGGAAGTGCAGCTGTATCCACGCTGAACCAACAGTAGTCTCCCAGCGCCCTCTGTTTCTTTAGCTGCGGTCATAGCTAGATGGTCCTCCGGAGATAAACTTGTGCCCTGGGTTTCTGATTAGAGCAGTTAGATAGACACAGGAAGACACTTTTTAAGTGTTTTTTTCTTCCTCCACTGCAAATCTAATATGACTTAGGAGCTCGTGCAGAACCTTTATTGTAAGCGTTTGAGCACGGTTCTGTGGTGCTGGCTTGAATCTTTGGAAGACTTCCCGTGCCATTTTGAGTTTTTGGCAATTACACAGGTCCAGATGGCACCTGCTTGCCTACAGGCGTGAAGCTCTTTGTCAGTGGCGTGAATGCTGAACTGATTACCTAGTCATGGATCTTTCACGCCTTTTCACATCACCTTGTAAGCCGTTTAAAATCATAAAACCCAAGAAGCAGTCAACTTTAAAATAAATAAATGAATGAATGAATGAATGAATAAATAAATAAGTGGGAGCCAATCCAAATAAACGATCTTCACCATACAATAAAACGAAGCTCTATTAAACTGCGTTCCACGGAGGGGAGAAATTCTACAATTCTGTTGACTCACCACTTGGTCTTGCCCGTTGCACTCTGAGAGGAGCCATGGCGTTGTGGTGGAGGTCTCTGGTCCTCTGTGCCGATGCCCCTAACTCAGGCAAGCCCAGGTCATGGAACTCACTAGTGTTTCTGCAGTTTTCTTGTGGCATCATTTCCTCTCTTACACATTTTCAACTAAGAAATGTCAATCAAAAGCAAACAGACTTCCTGAAATAAGAATTAAACTTCTTTGACATAAAAATATAAATATTCATTGAAGTGATTTTATAAGTAACTGACATTTTTATTGTATTCTTCCAGCTTATAAAACCCATTCAAATACATGATTTCACGGATTGTCAAAACAACCGGTAATGTGTAGAGTTGATGTAATCACTTATCCCATATTATACTGCCTATAGACTTGGTCGGGGGGTTTCTGGGGACCTCAGTTGTGCAGGAGGGTAGAGGAGATAAACCAGAGTGAAAGAAACCCATTCAGCAATGGATTTATTTCCCTGGACAGATTAGTCACCCTCAGCCTAACTCATAATATCTGAATGGGCACTAGCTTTTATCTAGACCCATCATAATACTATAATTTCAGATCCAATAGTTAAGGTTTTTCAGAAGCTTCTGAAAAATGATAATATTCAACATCAGATGGGGGCATTAAATGCACTTGAAGGGTCCATTAATTGTGATAAGTACAGTCAAAAATAAAAGCATTTTACCAAATCACTAGGGGAAATGACTCATCAGAACGAAATGGGCAGGTTTCAGAAGTAGATATATCCAATTGAGCAACTGGAATGCTTATTGAAAAACAAAATAGAGACCCAGTTATGTGGATTGGCCAAACACGAAACAGACTTAATTATAAGTAGGAGAAAATAATTCAAATTGGGTGTCCTTTGTACCAGCACAAAATCCTGGAACTAAAGGGGTTTAGTCTTCTATTTAATACATTGATGGCCTTAAATAAGAGTGGTTTAGCAACATGATACATTATGGGTTTCACAATGAAGGTATCATGTTTACAATCAAGAGGAGCAGAGGAAAATAGAAAATTCTGCAAAAAGCACATAACATTTTAGAATAGTCAATATGGTTTGTCTCCCTCCCCTGAAGCAAATAATACATTATCTGTTAATTAAAAAAAAAGCATGGCCAATATGAAGTACATGGTATGACACAGGTGTTTTGAAAATGGGATATTTGATATGATATAAAAACAAATACTGCTTTCATCTTAAATTATAAAATGATAGTTTCATTATTTTCATAAGCTTCCTCTCTTCTCTGTGACTTTATAATGTCTGTCTTTGTTGAAAGCCTTGTATAGGTATGTGATCTTTTTCTCTTTGTGATAAGTGATCATCTTATTTAAAAATCTCCAGTGATAATGGATTATAGTAATTTTAATGTTATAGTCAAATTCTATGTTGATTTAATTTTAATTTTTGTCCTTTATGTAATGGTGAACATCACATGCACTACAGGGCAAAATCACTTGTCCTACTGTTCCACACAGGTCTTGCTATAATACTTCCCACATGTTCATTTATGACTGATGGAACCTTATATAGAATCTGAAATCTTGTATCCAGGTAAGAAAAATAAGGTGTCTTTTATTTCAAAACATATATTAAGTATTCTCTTTCTAAAAAAATGTCAATGGTGGAAATGTTAGGAATGTTTTTATTTTTCTTCATAATTTTCTAATAGAGTTAGTAGCTGGTACTTATTCAAGAAGACACTACTGACTGTTGAAAGTCAATCATCTGAGAAACTGGGTTAAAATCTGTTAAAGTTGGATAGATAGTATGTTAATTTGGAAAAGAACAGCTCTGTAAGCCAAATAGGCTGTTTTCGTATCTTGACAATTTCAACAAATTAGCAGTGAAAAATTGACTCAATCTCAAATTGTGAGCTTATTTTAAAATGATGCCATATTGTTAGAGCCCTCAGCAACTGGCAGCATCAAATCAAAATCCTCTCTGCATAAAAGTACCTTTATTCCAGGTCTGAAACAAACTCCACCAATGATTTTTCTAGGACAGTAGTCATCCATATTTATTTGCATTTACCCACATATTTCCCCCCATCCCATTGTTCTTTATTCCTTTCTCATCTTCTAGCTTCTATCTGGGGTTCTCTTCTTTGTGCTGAAGAAAAGCCATTGGTTTTTTGGGAGGGATTGGTTTGTTTTTGTTTTTGTTTTAGTAGAGGTCTCTTGCTTACATTGTCTGTGCAGATCTCCAACTCAAGAGGAGAATTTTGTTTTGATGACAACAGTTCAGAGTTACTACTGAGAAGGTCTAACACACATGTAATTGGATTATCAGAGGGAAAGTAGAGAAAAAAAAAGATACAATTTAAAAAGATAAGAACTAAGTACTTACTAAAATTCATGAAAGGTATCAATTTACATTTTCACAAAGATTTATAAACCCTTTAACATGATAAATAAAAATAAATTTTACCCAGGCAAAACATAGAATACAATTAAAATGTGAAGGAGGCCAGTAATGTACATTTTAAACCACCTATAGCACTGAAAATGGGTGTATTTGTTCAAAATGTTGCCATAAGCTCCCTCCTAGCTGGTTGTGAGTCAGTTCCTCATTATTAGACAAGTAAGTCTCTTTCTGAAGTTGCTCTCTTTTTCAGAACCCAACCACACTAGTACACTCTTCTCTTTACCTCATAAAGACTTTTCCTCAATAGACTCTTATATCAACATTAGATAGATAGACATGACTTTCCAGTGATATGTAACCACTAAACTTATTTTTTCTCTTTGAAATGCAAATCATTTTTCTCAGCTGTGAGAATATCAGGCAGAGACTACCAAGGCTTAAATTAATATGGTACCCCAACTCATAGTGCTTTTCTCATCTTTCTTATCATGTGTCCTCTTGAAAAAAATAGAGGGGAGTTCTTGAAAAGTAGCACTCGTCAGAATCATATACTATGGGCTTTAGTTGTATTTCTTGAAAGGGTAACCACTAGAAATCTTTTCTGGACACATAGTATCACTATTTCTTAATTAAACTTTATCCCTGTTCTCAGGGGATATATTGAATATACATATGTTGAAGGAATCTTCAATATATGTATAGTAAGAGCACATGGTCTTCTGAAGACCTACAAACTGGATGATGGTAGGTATAAATTACAATAATGTAGAGAATGACAAGGTTATAAACTTGTGAAAAACCAGTTACATATTTGAGTTTCTAAAATTGGTAATGGTGTCTTTTAAAATGCTTCTTTTAGGAAAATAATAGGAGCGGCACCTGTATGAAGATGTAGTGTATAACACATATATTAGAACACAGCTACGAGCTCAAATTCATTTAATTCCGAGCATATTTTTCTGCATAGTTTTAATATCACATCATTCATGTCCCGTTCCATCCCTATCCAAATCTTATTACATGTGCTTTACTTGTTTATTTTTTACATTTTTAATGCTAAATTTTAATAGTTAATAACCATAGTACTGACCAGAACTTAGCACAGAATTTAGCCTTAAAGTATATCGGATTCTATACTTACTGGCAAAGTTTAATCAAATTATATAAAAATAAATGCAGAGAGTAAAAATTAGCCAACATCAGTATGGTAAGATTTAAAATTAAGTACTAACCAGATTTGAAACATGGTGAGTGTAGGTAGAGAATTTCAGGTTTGTGCCAATCCAACTGATATCAAGTTAGTAAAATATTGATGCATTTTCAGACAATGTAGCCAACTGTTAGAATCTTTCAAAGTGCTGGCCCAGAACATCACCAATGTCTCTACAATTGATTACCACATAGGACACACCTGAAAATGGGGGTGACTTCAGGAGACATATGGGAACTTGAGAGGTTTTCAAGAGATAGAGGACCCCGACGCTATACAGGATCTTTTTTTATTACCTCTGTTATATTTCACTTTCACTTCATATTACTAATTAATCAAAACTCACAGATTGAGTGATTATGAACAACAACTAAAAAACTATTAATTTTACCTATCGGTGCCATTCATTTATTTGTAAAAATAAGAACTAAGTATTATATATTGTGCCAAGCAACTTTTAAATTATATGTCAATTCATACAAGTAAAGTAGGTACTTAGCTAACCAAGAGGATGCATTTCAAAGACATATTTCATGATCTTAGTTAGGAAATGTGGTTAATATCTGAAGTATGGCAACTTGAAGGGAATCATAAAATGTATGCTAGCTGTGCTTAAAACACTTGTAAACCTCCCAAAATCTATTAATGCACCTGATGTTTATTGATTAAGTAGCTAAGAACTGTGCACAGCCAGATTTATTGGATAATAAATAAATCAAATTATTTTTAATAGGGGGTTGCCTATTGACTATTTCTCCCCACTGTGATTTTCAGAGCCCAGTGCATATATATTAGTGATGACACATATAATTTAATAAGACTGCCATATTTTGTGCAGGACTGACACTAAGGACAGGAGTGGGCACTGAGGGTTTGCATATCAGCTACCTGAAGGTAACTTTCTTGGATAGTTTCTCATGCCCAAGTTTCCAATAAATCTTTAATCATTTAGAAAAAATAAAAGTAAATTTTGGAAAGGCCGAATTGAATTAGGTATGTGTTACCTGGGAGCATTTTCAGCAATATTATTTTCATTTTCCACATTATTTACAGAGCCCTCGGGCATGGAAGAAATTAAATACAAGGCAAATAAGTTTTAGAATAGATTTAGGATACAGCAACACTAAAGCCTCCTGAAGGTTCTGAGTTAGGAGTAGTTTTATAAGGAAAAAGGAATCTTGGGGAGGGCACTTGGGTTTTTGGAAGGTCATTGAGGAAAAGTTTTATGTTGATTAGACACATAGAATACATTTCAGAGAGACCTGAGAAACTGCAAAATGCACGGAACCCTCACAAAACAGATACATAAATGATAAAATCAAGCATATTATCCTAACCTGAACAGTTACATACTTGTAATCAACTTGTATGTTGATTTTATTTATGAATTATGCATAAAATTATGAAAGTTTTATATTTAATAGAATCTACTTTGAGTCGGTGATTTGTGAATCAATGGTATTTGCCCAAATTTGAAAATGTTATGATCAAGTATTATTTCAGAGTAACTAAAGATTTAAGTTCATTATGCATCTGGATTACATGATATAGTTTTAAGAAATTCATATGTCATTCTTTAATTGATTCTTTAATAAACTCACATTTTTTTTCTTCCTCTATAGATTGAAGAGCTTACAAACTAGTATTTTTCATCAGAAAAACACGATGCCTTACTTTTATCTTTATTAGTTTAAGTTGTAAATCCTATAAGGTTGAATATGGTTCCTCTCAGGTGGGTCTGCTGTACTTTAGCAGATTTGCAAAAGAGACATATTGGTTCGGGCTGAAGGGTTTATTTTAGACAGAATGTTAAGATTGTTGATAAAACTTTTTACAAAGTATTATTTTATCATTATAATATATATAATATTTATTTTATATATGTCTGATATGGAAATATGATTCAAAAAGCAAATCCAAGAAAGCATTTTTAGGTTATACTGCTCAAATCAATTTCTACTGTGTTCAAAATTTATTTTTTCAGCCGTCCTTCTGTTTTAGGCAACATAAATTGTCTAGTAAACAGCCATTTTCAAATGAATTTAAGTATTCTTAGAGTGTTGAAGAGACTTTTTTTTAGTGTGAAATATGATATGTGATGAACCGTATTCTAACAAGAGCAAAACTGAACAAATACATTAGACGATCTTTGGAATGGACTGAACATACCTACATGAATCATACTTTATCTTCTCGTTAAGAAATAGTACATTGTAGAAAATAAGACAAAAGTTGGTTTTAATTCTAGTAGGACTGGTTTTTCCATTTGCTCTTATCCTTTGGCTTATCTTTGTTTTTCAAAGTTCTTTATTCTGACTGATTTTCTTGTCAACCAGCCAGTAAGCAGAGAGCTGGATGCTTATTCATACCCAGTCCATCCCTCTCTAAATTCTTCCTGTACTGTGGCATGGCTGAACTGTTTCCAAGATGTTCTCAGACTCCATCGAAGCTAGCTAGCATTCTAGATGTGTGTTAGCTTTTACTATTGATGTGTTCTCCTTGACATTTATAAGACTGCAGCATTAATGAGCAAGGGTCTCAGAGAAGAGGATGTTTGGAGCCAGTGCATACCATGTTCCACCGTCTAACCATCAGTGCTCTGGTTGTGGACTGCTTTGGGAAGTGGTAGTAGGGACATTACAAGTGCCAAGATCTGAATCCAGCCACTATGATGTCTTCGGTGTCAAAAAGTCCAGGGGCGCCTGGGTGGCTCAGTTGTTAAGCATCTGCCTTCGGCCCAGGTCAGATCCCAGGGGCCTGGGATCGAGCCCCACATTGGGCTCTCTGCTCTGCAGGAAGCCTGCTTCTCCTGCTACCATTCCTTCTGCTTGTGTTCCCTCTCCAGCTGTGTTTCTCTCTGTCAAATAAATAAAATCTTTAAAAAAAAAAAAAAGTCCAGCAGTGGCTTCTGTACTTTTTTACTTCTTTAACTGATACAGAAATCTCATATATCTATTTGGCTATCATAATTACTATTTGGCTCTATTTGCTTTATCCATGTTTTTCTTCTGATGAATTATTGTAAAGCATAATCCCCGATCACTTTATCCTTGAATAGTTTAACCTTAACATTTTCTGACATAAGCAAATTAACATTACTGTACCTAAAAAGTTGTGATTGCTTAATATTATCAAATATTTCATCCTTATGGAAATGTCCATGATGTTCATGTTAAATGGAGTATTTTTACATTTGATTTGTTCAAGTCACCATCCAAGAAGATGTAAACCTTGTAATTTTTTAAGGTCTCTTAAACGCCCATCAGTCTAGAATAGTGTCCACCCTTTATTTTTCATGTCATTAATACGTTAAAGACTCAGGCAGTCCTCTACTAAGCCTTCTTGTCTCGATGTGTCTGCTTAGTTTCTTACGTTGTCATCTGAGTTATTCCTCTATCCCTTTGTCTTCTATAAACTGGAGATTCAAACTAGAGGCTCAATTATATTTAGATTTAACTTTCTTTTAGAATATTTAATTGTTGATGCTTTGCCTTTTGTATGGGTTGATATCAGCGGGCATATAATATTATTCCATATCTAGTGATGCTAAAATTTGTCACAAAATGTATGTGGTAACAGCCCATACCTTCCTTTGTAAAGTTGCTTTTCATTTTATTTTATTAATTTAACTTAATTTTTTTTTTTTTTTTGGTCGTTTAGTTGGCAAGTGATCTGTAGAATGATAATTTGGCACCCGGCAAATATCCAGTTTCCCATTTTACTTAATGAAGTTAAGTCCATTGAAAATAGTTATCTGAATTGATTACTTTTTAAAATGCATTTATTAGGTTGAAGTCTTTTGTAAAGAATAACTGTGCTTCATTATATTCTGAGACAGTTTGGCTTGTATGAAGAAGTCATATTAAGTTCTTAATCCTTCCCCATAATTATCAATATTAATTGTAAGGATTGGTTCATTAATTTCTGCCCGTAGTTATGTATTCATGTTGCTCTTGATGCTGGCCATGATGAAGGGGTTTTTATTTTACTTTCTCCTTTTTTTGAATATCATCATGAGCTCCTAAAATTTTATTCATTTAACACTTAGTAAATCTCTGCCTTAATTCATTGTGATACTGGAGAGATATTCCAAGCATAAATGACAGGGCTCCTGTAAGCCATCCCGAGTCTGAACATCCCACGAATGATTATGGAAGGATTTAAAGAAGAAAGAGACTCTCTGGCTTTTCATTTCACAAAATATCTTTCTGGTTGTAAAATATGAAATGAAATAACATAGGCCCAATTCAGATTCAGAGAGATTAAGCAGAGACTATTGTAGAAATCTTGGCTAAAAATTATTACGGCTTAAATTAGGGTGCTGTGAATAGGCGTATGATTGGATGAGTAGAGAAACATGACATATTAGGAGGTATAAAAAATAATTTTGCAATAATCTGGGTGCAGGTTTAAGGGGGAAATAAAGCATAGTTCTTTATCATACATAATGATACAGGATAAAAATGAATAATAACTTGCTCTGGGGTATGGTAATAAGCTTGACTTTATGTATGTATATAAAGCACATCACATGTTTACATTGTGAATAACATATGTACATAATTACATAAAATATATACTATATAGAAAGCACATTATATGTGTGTGTATGGAGAGAAATTTATTACTATTTCTTTGAGATGATCAAGCGGAAGCATTAATTTGACAATTGGCTATTGGGTCTGGGATTCAGGGCAGATGTTATAAGCATAGAAGTAAAAGTTGAATCCATTCAGTAGACCCAATTCCTTAGAAGAACATATAGATAGAGAATTGCAAAGGCAAAGGGAAACTCTTAAAGTTAAGAAAGAAAAGAGATGAGCTAGCGTACTCTCCCCAACAAATTCACTGTTAATTAGTCTTTACGCTAGCTCACTAAATATGAGATTTGATGAAAACAATTAGTTTCTTATGGACATCAGAAACACTGAATATATCAGAAATTCCAGCATAAAGCAACAAGCTCAGGTATGAAGAAGGATAATGGATGTACACAGTTTATCCATTCACTAGTTGATGGATATTTGGATTACTTCTAGTATTGGAATAAATTGAATAAAGCTGTTACAAATATTGCAATAAAAAAAAAGAAAGAAAAGAGATGATGTAAAGGATATTCTGGAGATGTAAAGAGATGATGTAAAGGATATTCTGGAGATGTAAAGGATATTCTGGAGATGTAAAGGATATTCTGGAGATGTAAAGAGATGATGTAAAGGATATTCTGGAGATGTAAAAGAAGAAGAAAATCTGGAGAATTTCTCCACGGACCACCTGAACTGTGAGTACAGATGCTGCTTCATGTTGCTACGTGGTTAGTTCAAGATCTGGACAAAAACGTACACTTTAGGCAGAGCAACATGGAGATCACTGTTTCCCAAGGATGAGAACTGTTTCAGGCTACATAGGAGAGAAGCTAATGGAGCAGATTGAAATTGTGTGATCAGAGGAAATAAAATGAAAGCAACTATTTCACAAATCTTAGCTCTGATTAGGGAGGGTAATGGGTGAAGAGGTTATGGGATTTTTTTTTAAATAGGAGAGGATTAATCATCTATAAATGGTGGTTGGTAAGGATTTATTAGAGAAGACATTGCATATTCAGAAGTAACGGCTGAGAATTTCTTTTGAAAGATTCTCGAAATAGTTCTATAAGAGATGATGGGATCTTAGCCACAGGTAGAGGTAATAGCTGTAAACACAGCCGTAGAAATAAGGAGAATGAAGACAGGAAAGTAAATAGACACAAATGACCCTAATGATAATAAATAGAACAATGGGAACATTTGTACAGCAGTGTTCTAACATTTTATATATCATCTTTCATGGTGGTTTTAAATATTCCCTGTATTTTACACATATGAGAACTAAGGCCTAGAAGAGGTAAAATAGTGTAGTGTAAAGAAAGAATTTGTAGCCAGGTCAATTGAGCTTTATTACCTATTTTTGCAACAATGAAAATGGGCTCTACATTTGTAGATTTGAAGATATGTGTGACAATGATTTATGATAATTTGTTTGCCTTATGAAGTAGGCGAGTCCATTTTCTGACAGAATGAGTTGGAGGCTGAGTTTTAAAAAGAGTGGAAATGGTGGAAAATGAGAACATGAACTTCCTAAGTACACATACTCATCACACTTGAAGTTTGGTTGTCATGAATTTATAATATGATTTTATTTTTGTAGGAGTGGTTGAGATAAAAGAATGGTGGGGGTAGTAGTTGGGAATCATCCTAGTTTTTGTTCCCATGGTGAATGGGAAAGAAAATGGGACCAGTAAATTAAGACTGTTGGCAAGACAGCAATTGAAAATAGGAACCATGGGATTTACATTTACAAGATTTATGTGTCCAGGCTGCATAGGGAAAAGAACGAAGACTAGAAGAGGCTAATGGAGAAAAAGAGAGAATTTTTATTAAAAGGGCTCAATGGATTTCATTTCCTGATCAGAGTGAGTGAAGAATAGTGTGGCTGAAACCAGCAGGCTACAAGAACAGAACAAAGGGATGGGAAAATAATAATAAAATGATAATAATAACAATAGTGATATTATAATATACATGGCTGACATTTATTTCTTACTATTTGCAAAATTGTCAGACGAGGTGATTGATATTAAATTATTTCACAGAGAGAAAATTCAGGGTATGGTCAGGAGGGCCGTTCACTGAACGGAGTTGATGGGAAAGATAAGCATGAGACAAAAAGACCTGGATGTGAATGGTCAACTATGATCCGTACTGAAGGCTGCTAGAATTGTGGTAGGATTTGTTGAAAAAGGACAGCTTACTGCCATTGTCTGGGAAGATTAGAGATGGGAGGATGTGAACAGAGCTAATGAGTCATCATTCTGTAAGATATGGTGACACCATGCTTGTCGATTCTCAGCATGCATTTCCCCCCCTACGGATATCGGTTTAGGTCCATATAATTCTGGCAAAATTTATTATATGGCAGTACTTAAACCTTCCTTATTCTTCTTCTTCTTCTCTAAATTTTGAACATTAGAATAACAATCAAAATTTGAAAATAATTGAACTGTGTATGGAATAAAAATGTTTTGAGAAGTTAATTATGCTTGAATGAAAAACAGTGAACTACAAATGACATACAGAAGGACACCCTTGATGTCTCCAGTCTCATCTCCCTGAGGAATTAATGACGTACTTGACTATGTGTGACTAAGAGTATTATCTCTATCCAGAAAATATTTATATTCTCTTCCATTATTGGTCTTTGTTATTCATTGATCTTTCTCTGTCTTCAACAGTCTGTGTCTGCAGAGTTAGTTAATTGCCTTAAGGCATTTTTAGTAGCTGCAGACCATGTGGAGTTTGTCTGTAGTTCAAAAAGAAACATGAAGTTCATAGCCCTTATCCACTCAGGGTATAGCTTTAGCTAATGTTGTTTCTAATGGCACACTGTTACAGAACACAATGTAAAACCTTATGGTGGTTTACTACCCTCCATTTATTCTACAGACAATTCTTGCTACGAGTTTTAATGAGAAATGCCACCCAAGTAGTTAAACAAGATTATACATACTTCTGAATAGTTTTTTTTTTTTTAATTTAAGAGAACAGCCTGAATTCTAACCTGAAAATAACTCTCCCTATACAAAGTCATACTGTGTATCACCTTATATTATCCACCTTCTAACCTATATGCAACTACCCATTTTATGACCACTTGAAGCACATTGCTTCAATTCCAAACTCCAAAATTCAGTAGAACCAAAATAAAACCCCCATCACCTCCACAGGCCACTTCAACATCCCTCCTAAGAGCTTTCCCTAGCTCTAGAAACCAGGCAGCACCTTCATAACGCGTATCAGATCCCACTAATAACATCTTAAAATCCTCAAGGGTTCTCCTTCTGCAATTGCTTATATCATGGTAGATGAAGTTGGCTCAGGCTTACCTTTTTGATATCTTCTGTAATGGTATTTGTTCTCTCCCTTAAGTATACCATGCTGCCAATTCTTAGAGGCTTACAAAAATTTATCCCACCCTTTGGAAGTCTTTTATCACAGATCTCATGCATGGCTCATTTTTATTATTCAAGTCACAAAATAAATGATAGCTTCTTGTGATGCCTTCCCTGTCTAACACATAGAAATTAACCTCACCCATGCTACCTTTAAGCCTCTTTCCTTTGACCCCATTTTGTTTCTCTTAATAGAATTTATGTGAGTAAAGGTAATATTATTGATATATTTTTGACTACCTATTCCAGTCATTGACTTTTTCTGACTATTTTATTCTGATCTTCCAAAAGCATACAACAGAGCTTATCACACAGTTCAATAAATACTTGAATGAATGTGTGGAGGACCAGTACATGTGGATTACTTTGTAACTTGGAAGCTATATAGTTTTAAATATACTTGAAATCACAAACATTATTTTACAATAAATTTATATATTTTTGCTGTTTTACAACTGAATAGAGGATGTACACCAGATATAATAGTGTCATAATTAATATAAAATTTGATAGCATTATAATCACTCCTCTAAACTAAAAAAAAATCCATCTATATAAAAGTAAAGTGATAAAAGAATGTACTAAATGCTTTCAAAATCAATCTGTGTTACGAATTTCCATTTAAATGATAGATACTGGAACTTTACAATCATATGTGTTTTGGTGCAAAGAAACTATAGGTCTGTAGAAATATGGGTGTTCAGGCATGTGCACAATCCTTTTTCTCTATTATGGTTATGATAAAGAGCTAGGCTTATTTGCAAATGGACATATTTGAGTTATAAAGCACTCTACAATCTATTTTGAAAAATATCGCTTAAATATTTATGAAACCACACAGGATTTTAAAAAGTTGTGGTTAAGAATTTTAACCTATTCTCTTTATTATGAAATATTTCAGACATAAAAGGTATGATGCATAGCATTAAAAAAAAATCCATACATCTAACTCCCAGCTTGAGAAAACAAAAATTATAAATAGAACAGAAGGCCTACGCCTAATCCTTTACAATCACAACCTTTCTCTAACCCCTAAAATGTGGGCATTATTCTGAATTTGGTACATTTCATTCCCCTGCTACTCTTAAAAATTTTACTATCTATTTATCTCTAAACTACTCATGCATATTGTTTTATATTCTTTTAGGCTCTTCATGTATACTTCAAATCGCTTTTGTTTTCTGTTCAAAAATGTCAAAGTTCCTATGTATTGATAAATGGAGTTCCTTTTTATTAAAGCTTAGAGTTCCAGGTCATGCTTTTACGGGTATCTCCCACTTTTCAACAGTTCACTTCCTGCCATTTTGCTTTTATGAGAGACCTACATAGGTTTCTGTTTTTACTTACAGAACGAAACCCAAAGATTTTCACTTTTTTACCAAAAAAACATGTGAAAAACAAAAATAAGATCCAGCGTTTGTTCTGAAGGGAACAGTTACAGAGGTAGAACATCCCAAAGCAAGAGTGGCACCGTCCAGCTCCTTCCCTGGGAAATACACTCTCATGTCAGCTTTAAGAGGCCAGAGCTTTGAACTGTCTGTGAACATCAGTGCTTTATCTCGACTGATTTTGTACATCTGTTGGCAAGACGTGTCCTAAAATATCAGAAAAGCCTAAAAGAGTTTATGTTTTGGGTTTGGGAGTACACAAATTTTTCCAAACAAAATTAAGTGCTTCTTTGCTTTACACCATTTTGGTTCCTGAAAGGTTTCATAGGAACCCTCTACTTTTAGATAGCAGGGGAAACTTGTAGCAAACTTTATCTAATTTTATAATGAAATATTAATGAACTTCTAGGTTGTTTCCAATTTTCTCTCTTAAAACATTGCTGCTACTTTCCAGTCCTTTTCAATCGTATGCCCAAGAGTTTCTCTTGGATACACATCTAGCGATGGGATCTTCACTTACTTGACATTACTGAGTTGTTCTCCAAACTGATTATCTAATTTACATCTTCATCAAAAATGCAATAGATTTTCTGTTCCTCCACACTCTTGGGAAAAGTATTATTGTAAAGCCTTTTAATTTTTTCTTATCTGAAGAGTTTAAAGTTATCTCCTTAATTTTAATTTTTCCTATCCTTTACCAGTGAAGACATTTTTTCATGTTTTTGGTGTTTCTTCCACTATAAATTGCACATTTATATACTGTCCTTAATTCTGTATTGGATTATATATCTTTTATATTAGTATCTGGAAGTTTTATACATATACAAACATATATAATATATGTATTTGTATGTATCTAAAAATATACATAAATATATGTATATATATAATAGATATATATGTATATATAAATATATAAATTTTATATGTAAAAGGAGAGGGAGACAGAGAGTCTGATGCAGGCTCCACATCCAGCACAGAGCCCAATGTGGGACTCCATCTCACAACCCTAACATCATGACTTGAATTGAAATCAAGAGTCCCACGCTTAACCAATTGAGCCATCCAGGTGTCCCAGAAATTTTTAATATTTTTGAATAGGCAATATTTTGTTCAGTAGTATTTTATGTATCATTTCATCTGTGATTATTTTTATTTTTAAGGTGTTTTTGAATGAACAGTTTTGTTTTAATATAATGGAATTCAATTTAACAATGTTTTTCTTTATTTTGAAAGTACTCATTAAGAAACTTTTCTCTAAGGGGAAGCAAACCGTAAGAGACTCTTAACTCTAGAGAGCAAACAGGATTGCTGGAGGGGAAGTGGGCAGGGGATGGGCTAAATGGGTGATGGGGATTAAGGAGGGCACTTGTGTTGAGCACTGGGTATTGTATGTGAGTGATGAATCACTAAATTCTACTCCTCAAACCAACATTACCCTATGTGTTAACTAACTAGAATTTGAATAAAAATTTGAAAAAAAGGAAAAAAAGAATATTAATAAAAAAGCTCATTTCTACTTTGTCACAAAGACAAGCCTATGATAATATAATTGGAATTAAGTGGAGTGTGGGATAACAATCCAGCGCGTCTTCATATGGCTAACAAACTGACTTGCCTTGTTTTCCCACCCATCTGCAATGACTCTTTCTCATAATTCATTCAGGTATCTATACATGCATATAACGGTCTACTTTGATGTCCTTAATTGTTTCTGTTTGTCTGTTTATTCACCCCTGCACAAACCAATGCTTTGATGAACATAGCTTTACAGTGAGTCTTGATATTTAGTCTTGATATCATGTAGCATTAAATTCTCTTCAAATTGTCTTTGGTATCTTGAGTTCTGTCCTCACTTATATAAATTTAAAACTCAACTTATTGAATTCCACTAAAACACAACAAAACAAAGGAAAAAATCTCCCTGGTAGGGACTTGATTGAAAATCTATTAACTTGAGAAGCAGTGAAGTTTGTGTGCTTGTGTTAAACCTTTGTCTGCATTTAGATACATTTAAAAATGTGTTTCAGTAGTGTTATATCTTTTTGTTATATTTATTCATATGAACTTTATTAATTTTCAATAATTGCATTTTTAAATATTTGTTTTATATTGATTTTTGCATATGGGTATATGCAGTGTCTTCACTGTACTCTCGTTATTTTCAATTATATGTCTATATATCTCTTCAGTTTTCTGTCAAGGACCATATTTTATGTTACTAATTGTTGCTCATTTGTCATTTCCTAATCTTGACATTCAAAATTTGTCGTTTATTCTCACTCTGAACCCTTGTGACACTAGCACACTTTTGCAGAATAATTGTGATATCAGGTATTCAAGATTGATTACTGACTTTTATTTTTATTTTTTTAAAGATTTTACTTATTTATTTGAGAGAGAGAGAGAGAGAGAGTGCACCCGTGCATGTGCACAAGTAGGAGGAGGGGCAGAGGGAGAGGAAGAAACAGACTCCTTGCTGAGCAGAGCACGATGTGGGCTTAGACCCCAGGACCCTGAAATCTTGAACTGAGCCAAAGCAGACCTTTAATCTGACTGAGTCACCCCGGTGCCCCTCTTTATATAATACAACTTATAAGATTCATTTATGACTATGATGATTATTTATTAGAATTATGGCTTCTGAGTTATTGAATGAAATTAGCCTTGAGAGGGGAGGTCAGAAATTAGAGCATGAGAGGGGAGGTCAGAGGGAGAAGTAGACTCCTCACAGAGCTGGGAGCCCAATGTGGGACTTGATCCTGGGACTCCGGGATCATGACCTGAGCTGAAGGCAGTTGCTTAACCAACTGAGTCACCCAGGAGCCCTGATTACTGACTTTTAAGGTCAGTTTCTAATGCAATATAATAAGCTATGGTACAATGCATTTAAATACAATATTTGTACATGGTTTGGTAGAAGTTCTATGTTAATCAAATAATTTTCTTATAGTACTATTTTGCTATGAATGTTTTTTTTTTAAAGATTTTTTTTTTTAATTTATTTGACAGAGAAAGACACAGCGAGAGAGGGAACGCAAGCAGGAGAAGAGGGAGAGGGGGAAGCAGGCTCCCCGCTGAGCAGGGATTCCCGATGTGGGGCTCGATCCCAGAACCCTGGGATCATGACCTGAGCTGAAGGCAGAGGCTTTAACCCACTGAGCCACCCAGGTGCCCCTGCTATGAATGTTTTATGTTTCTTTTTTTTTTTAAATCATGAGTTGCAATGGAATTTTATTCAAATTTTTCCCCTGTAGTTATTATCACGGTCACAGGGACATTCCTCCTTTATCCTAGTATTATGTTGAGTAATGTTAATAGATTTATTAATAATGAACCATCCTTAAATTTATATATTTTTGTCACTTATATCTTTATATTTTTATTTTTTAAGTTTTAATTTATTTGAGAGAGAAAGAGAGAGAGTGCACCCGTGCATGTGCACAAGTAGGAGAAGGGGCAGAGGGAGAGGAAGAAACAGACTCCCTGCTGAGCAGAGCACGATGTGGGCTTAGACCCCAGGACCCTGAAATCTTGAACTGAGCCAAAGCAGACCTTTAATCTGACTGAGTCACCCCGGTGCCCCTCTTTATATAATACAACTTATAAGATTCATTTATGACTATGATGATTATTTATTAGAATTATGGCTTCTGAGTTATTGAATGAAATTAGCCTTCAGTTTTCTTTGATTAGAATCTCTTTGTATGGTTTTGTATTAATATTGTTTGAGACATAGAAGAGCTGGGAAGTATTCCCTTTTTATATTCAACTGTAGAATATGTAATATGTAATAGTTTAGATTTATCTTTTCCCTAAATGGTTAGTAGAATTTTCCTG
>CM053616.1:42182551-42254774 GCA_028646535.1 Procyon lotor | reverse complement strand
GTGCCTTGATCTTGGACTTCTCATCCTTTAGAACTGTGAAAAATAAATTTATGTTAAAAGCCACCAGTCAATAGTGTTCTGTTATACCTAATCCCAGTTTAGTGCTAGTTCCACTAAAATGTACAAGATTTTTACATTAATTATATGTTAATCTATCAAACTACCCCACCCAATTTAATTGTAGTCTATTGAGTATGAAGTTCTGTGGGTCCCAAGGTATTTTAGCAGATTCAAACAAACACAACCAAGAAAAAAAAAAAAAAAAAAAAACACCAAAAATCAAAACAGTATTCCTTTTCTTCCTTTTGATAATGCATTCATTTTATTATGCTTTAAAATTGATCTTAAATGGATGTAAAGATATGTATACAAGCAATTATAACTTGCACCTAAAATATAATGAGAATGTGTTTTTGTTGACAGAAACTCATCATTTCACGTCGTCTAACATTGAACCCGTGGAGAGTTGCTATCCTAGCTTGTAAGTCCTACTTCGGTCTTCACATACTACAGTGAAAGGCATTTTAGGACTATAAATTAATAGACTGTAATAACTCTCAAGATATGCCTGCCATACTCATGTGTAATTCAGCAAAGCCAAATTTGAAGTCAGAAAACAATGTGTATGTATAGTCCTGATCCTCTTGGCTCGCTCTGCCTGTCTTGCTGTCAGGCTTAATTCTTCTCAATCATCTTCAGCTCACCTTATGTCTCAGGGAGAAGAAAAATGTGTAAAAAAAAATAACATTTTATTTGAGGAAAGAGAAAAAGAGAAAAACCCTGCAACGGTAACACCGTTATGTTGATCTCCTGACATATGTGTTGAGTATCCTCTGTTGGCATGTATAGTCGAGGTCAGTGTTGGGAAGAATAGACTTCAAATCTTTATAAATGAATCGCTTTGGAGTATTCCAAATTCTGCACTTTCTTCAACCTGGGTTTGAAACATAGATTGACACACCTATTCCTTGCTGTGTTTATAGAACGTACCATCAGTTCAAACCATAGAAAGGCCCCCAATGGTAACGTCTACATGTTTGTCATCCTAGTTGCCTCTTTTCTGTGAAAGCCCATCTTTACCTTAATGACTTAATACATTTTCCCCAGGAGCTAGCATGTTGCCTCCTATACCCAGATGCGATCTCCACTATAAATGGTGACAATTCACACATTTGGATATAATGGAATAAAACCTTATGTCTGGCATACGTTACATTAAAATTGGGAGTACAAATAATTGAGGAAGTTAGTACCTAATTCTGTACCTTTAAAAAAATTCTTTTTTCACATATGCTTATAAAAACTTTTTTTTTTTTTAAGATTTTATTTATTTATTTGAGAAAGAGTGAATGAGGGGGGGTGTGGGGGAGAATCTTAAGTAGACTCTGTGCTAAGTACCACCCAAACCAAAATCAAGAGTCAGATGCTTGGGGCGCCTGGGTGGTTCAGTCGTTAAGCGTCTGCCTTCGGCCCAGGTCAGATCCCAGGGGCCTGGGATCGAGCCCCGCATCGGGCTCTCTGCTCGGCAGGAAGCCTGCTTCTCCCGCTACCACTCCCTCTGCTTGTGTTCCCTCTCTCGCTGTGTTTCTCTCTGTCAAATAAATAAAAATCTAAAAAAAAAAAAAAGAGTCAGATGCTTGACCGACTGAGACACCCAGGTGCCCCGATTATAAAAATTTTATAACAATTGTGAATTTTAAAAGTGCAAAATAAAGCAACTAGGTTTAAATAAAAAAAAATTTTATAACAACACAAATAACCTTATATCTTTTAAATACTCATGGAAATCCTAGTAGCAAAGTGATAAGAGTGATAGAACTACAATGAAATACAACTTAAAAAATTAGTTTTATTACATTTTATAGTTATAATATTACTGTTATTTAAAAGACTATTTCCTTAAGAATATAGATTACTGTTTTTAATTATAATTGATTACATTAGGTTGTAAAATCAGTTTCTTTTTTTTTAAATATTTATTTATTTGAGAGAAAGAGAGAGAGTGAGAGAGCGCATGAGAGAGGAGAAGGTCAGAGGGAGAAGCAGACTCTCTATGAAGCTGGGACTATGATCCCTATGATCCTCAGACTCCGGGATCATGACCTGAGCTGAAGGCAGTTGCCCAACCAACTGAGCCACCCAGGGGCCCTAAAATCAGTTTCTTAATTAACAGAATAAATAATTTATCAAATTAGTTCATCTAATGTGCTTATCAGACCTCAAATCCCATGATCTTTAACTTTGCAATGCGGGTTCCTTGACTTCACCCTTGCTTGCTTTTCTTCTGTCAGATCAAGAGTAACCTGTTCATTTTTCAGGTAGGATCTACTTTTTCAGCCAGGTAGGAGAATTGGCAAAACTAGAGTAAATATTTCTTCCTGATACTCACGACATTATAATACTACTTAGGGAATCAGCTAAAATTTGCCTAAAATGTAGAGGGATATCATAACATATGCCTCTTTTTTTTTTAACAAATGTACTTAATTTTCAAGATTTATTATTTGAGAGACACAGTGATCACCTTGGGGGAAGAGGTAGAGGGAGAGGAAGAGAGAATCCTCAAGCATACTCCCCACTGAGCTCTGAGCCCAACGTGGGGCTGGATCCCAGGACCCTGAAATCATGACATGAGCTGAATTCAAGAGTCAGCTGCTTAACCTACTGAATTATCCAGGCACTCCAATAAATTTATTCTTAAATGGGCTCCTGAGTGCAGTTATTGAGCATCAGACTCTTAATTTCAGCTCAGGTCATGATCTCAGGCTCCCAGGCTCTGTGCTCAGCACACAGACTGCTTAAAATTCTCTCTCTCTCCTCTCTCTCTCTCTCCCTCTGCCTCCCCCTCATGCTCTGTCTCTCTCTAAACCCTTTTTTAAAAAATACATTTATTTTTATAGAAGAATCAACATTAGCAATAATGTCTTTCTAGTTAAGGGAGACACACAATTTTCTTTGTACAATCACGACTTTTGCTCTTTATTCTTGCATTCAGACAAAAAAACATAGAAAATACATTTTAGAGATCAAAGATGTAATATTCTTAATGTAAATTTGTCAATATAATGAAGTGTATAAAACATTATTTTGTGAGAAGAGATTGTAGCCAGAGCCTTAATATTAAATGTTAGGGGGAAAAGTGACAGGATATACTTCACGGTACAGAATAGCTGGACGAATCATCCTGTCTTAGTAAACAGATGTGCCCTTCATCAGTATCCCTGAAAACTTCATTTGGGAGAATGTTAAGAGCTTTTGTCATTATAAAAGCATCACCTTGAGCTTAAAAATTATCTTTATTGGTTTAATTCATCATTGAAAGTTTAAACAAAACAAATCTCATCAGATTTATATTTTATGATTTTTTATCAGAGCTGACAACCAGAGGATAACTTTTTAAATTTCCCAGGGAAGGAGATGATCAGGCTACATGTAAGACAGTGCTGCTAAGAAACAGAACAAAATATCATCCTTTCTAATAGTATTATACTTAAAAAAAAAAAAACCCAACCCAAAACAAAAGCAAGACAAAAACCCAGTTGTGTTCAATATGCATAATTTTCGTAAATATGATGAGGATGCTGTTTAAAAATACAAAGGCAATCAAAATATTAACAAATCTCTAAGTAGAAGGAGAGAGGACTAGAGATGGGACATGGGAACAGGTAAATTACAGAATACCACCACTTCCGGAATGGGAAGGCAGAGATGAGGTGTTTTTGAAGGGAGTCTTGAAAGTTGCACTGAATCTAGCAAGACGGCAATGCCCAGCTCCCTGAGCCATTCCGTAGCCATTTACAGAGCCTGACAGTCTAGGGCAGTCCATATGAATATTTTTGATATACCAAGAGCTTTTGGCCTTCAAAGTATAGTATGACTTTATAGTAAAGCAAACTATAGAAGAAGAAATATGTAGCTTTAAAGTTAAATATAGAAGAAAAAAGGGCTAAGAGCTGGATGATCTGCATGGAGTCTTAGTGCATTCTTGTCAATTTTCCTATAAGTACTTGAGAAACAGCATTTCAGAGGAAATATTTTCGATCTTAATCTTTTCATTGTCAGATGTTAAATTCTACCTCCCCCTATACAAAAATTATGTGCATTTTAGTTTTATGCTGTGCTTCCCTGATGGCCATTTTGTTTTGATTTTGAATTTTTTTTGCTATATTTCCCTTAGAAATCCCTATCATTTTCTTATTGATTGTAGAATTTCTTTCTATGTTCTAGATACTAATACTGTCCTGCTTATATGTGCTGCAAACATAGTATCTCAGTTCCTGGTTTACCCCTAATTATCTTATAGTAAATTTTGATGAACAGAAGCCTCAAATTATATTATTTCATTTATCTTTTCTTTCTTTCTTTTTTTTTTTAAAGATTTTATTTTTTGACAGAGAGAAACACAGGAGAGAGGGAACACAAGCAGAGGGAATGGTAGCGAGAGAAGCAGGCTTCTCGCTGAGCAGGGAGCCCGATGCGGGGCTCGATCCCAGGACTCTGGGATCATGACCTGGGCCGAGGGCAGACGCTTAACGACTGAGCCACCCAGGCGCCCCTAAAAAAAAAATTTTAAAAGATTTTATTTATTTATTAGAGAGATGGAGAGAGAACACAAGCAGGCAGAGGGAGAAGCTCCCCTGAGCACAGAGCCCAATGTGGGGCTTGATCCCAGGACCCTGGGATCATGACCTGAGCCGAAGGCAGATGCTTAACGACTGAGCCACCCGGGCGCCCCTCATTTATCTTTTCTTTTATAGTTTTGGTTTTCTATCTTGAGAAAGCTCCCCCATTCATATTTGAGAACAACAGTCTCTTGTATATGCTTCTAAATACTTTAAAGTTTTGCTTTCATATTTAGTGACCTAGAAAATTTTTTTGGTATGGCTTAAAGTGGGAACAAAAAGCAAATTATTTTTCACAGGGAAAATTAGCTATTCTACTATCCTAGAATAAGCGGTCCCCTGTTTCATATATCAAATTACATATTGGTCTGTTTCTGTGTTCTCTAAGCTGTTCCGATGTTCAATTTGTTTATCTTCTAATAACACTCTTCTCTCTTGTGGCAACACTAAGATTATGGAATCTTGGTGTCTGGTGGAAAATGAAACATTTGCTTGAAGGTCCCATAGATTGTAAAAACCAAAATTGTCATCAAGGAAAACTATAAGCAAGGCTCAGTATTAATTTGTTTAATCTCCAAATTCATTGAATAAACCCTCCTTTCATCTAAACAGTGCATTTTTAATAAAAGATTGGTGTAAGAACATTACTAGATTGAGGAGAATTCTTTAGTCAGGAAAGCAAAGAACACAATTCTCTATGATAGAACCAAGATCCTTCTTGGGAAGAAATGCAGCTCTTTAGATTTGACATGTACTTTTGAAGCAGGGAAGGTAGGATCATGTAGGAGTTTAGAAAAAGTGCATGTTGGAGCACATTTCAGCTTCTGGTCCAAGAGCAGAAGACAACTTTGGGCACCAAAGTAAATAAAGGTTTCATGCCATGCAAAATGGCAATATTTACCTCTCTACTTTTTTTTTAACCTCTCTACTTTCTAAGACGACACACAGCATGACACAGAATGCCTTTTATTCTCTAAAGGTAGAAAAAGTAAACATAATGAAAAATATTTGGAAAATTGTTTCTGACCAGAGATGTGGCTACATCTGCTCTGCTAAATTATACTCTAAATCAGATTATCCTTTTCAGCATGCCATAATATCTCCCATGTTAAAATAAACACAAGACAAAAAAATCAGTAAACCAACCACACAGACAAATAAATGAAGAATGATAAAAAAAGAGCCCTCAAACTTTTCTTGACCACATCAGCCTCCACCCACTGCCCCAATTTCTCTCTCCCTCCTTCTAAGAGAAGTTTCACAATGTTGTTCCAGATTTCCATTCCCCCTAAATGAATTTGAATCAGGCTTTTCCCCAACACTTGAGTGAAAATTCCCTAATTGAGGTCACTAATGACTACATTGTCATACCTAATAGCTGACTCTTCAGTCTTTGTGTTGTTCCAACAGTAAGTTGATAAAGTTGGTCTTCCCCTCTTTCCTGAAGTAGTTTTCTTACTTGGCTTCTGTGACACCACATTCTCCTGATTCTACTTGGCTTACTTCTCCCTTGTTTTCAGTCCTCATTATAAAATCCTCCACGTTTCAAAAGTTTGCCTTTCTTTTTCCCATATTATTTGCTACTGGCTCTATCAGCAAGTCCCATGACCTTGAATGGAGTCTTTCCTAGTGGGGGCATAACAGCTGCCCAGAATGTGTCCAGGGCCTGATGCAGGAATTACCATTCCCATATTCGTTTCCTCTTTTTCCTCCTTTAACCATCATATTCTTTTCCATGCAGCAATATCCTTTAAACATTGCTGTTCAATGAATTACTAGAATGTAGACTTGTCTTATTGTTAATTAATCCTGGATTCATTAGATTCCAATGAGGCAACTTACTACTACTGTAAAATTAGATTTATGGAAGTATGAAATATAGATGAGAAAAAATATATATGAGAAATATATGTATATGAGATGTGATGGGTATTACATAAATACAGTCAGATTGAAATTTTGACAAAAGGGAGTAATTAAGTCAAACTATTTTAATAATCACAATGCTCTTTATATAAAAAAAGCTTTTCAAAAACATTCATCCAGTATATGGTAAATTTAGTTTATGATTAATAGGCACTGTGAATGTGTAGTAATTTCACATGTAAACTTTGTAGACACAAGCCTGGTGTTTCCATTACCCATGGCTCATTTTTGAACCTAACGTCCAGTGGTTCTTGAATAGTTTTCTAAATTGCTCAGTGAATCACCAATAAAAGGATAGAAGGTAACCTCATAGATATAAATTATAAATTTATGATATTTCAAATATGTAGTGGTTACCTTCTATGGGAAACATTAATGTTCATACATTTAAACAAAAATAGAGTTACTTCTCTGCATATAAATTGACAAATTACTTTTTGGCACTTCTAATTTACAGCAGTCCTGGTATAAAAGTGAGAAATGTGAATGTCTCTTCTTACTTTTGAATCTACATACAGATTAATCTCCCTGCTAAGTAAAGTGGAGTTATCAATCATTCATGCCTCTAAATGTCAAATGCTAAGAGCACAGCATACAATACGATTTTATTCTTTTGTTGTTTAAAAGAAAATGAATTTTATCTTTGAAGAAAAGAAAATAAAATATATTAAAATAGCATTTCTCAGTTTAAGAAATTGCTTAGGAATAGGATTATTCCTAACACAATAAAGTGAATCTTTCTCCAAAAAGCAGATTTACAGGAAGATTTAAACAGAGATTAATTCTATTTAGATGATTTTTTTGATGTAAAATAAAGTTTGCATTTTGATACTGAGGTTACTTGGCACATCTTGGTTGGTCATTCTCTTAAATCTTTCATTTACTTTTGTTTATATTGTGATAATACACACACACACACACACACACACAGTTCTTTGTCCATTTCTGTGAATAAAATTTGGCAAGCATTTTACTGCTTCTGCAACTAATGATGCTGGCTAGTTTGTTTTTTGTTTTTGTTTTTGTTTTTTTTTTGGATGTGTTAAGTAACTAAGCAGGAGCTCACCAGGGGATTAGCATTTTACCCATGTGTCAGATCAAACAATCGCATTTTCCCTGACCTCATAGAGTTCAGTTAATGGGGAACTATATTTTTATGAGACAAAATAACAAGATCTTGATTATTTGTGGCTCCTAAAGAGGCCACAACACTTTTGTTGTTGTGGGAAACTTATTCCCTATAGTTTGCTAAATTTGACAACTTAGCTTTAACATGAATAATCATATTCTCTTTTAATTCTTTTCTTTTCTTTTTTTTTTTTTTTTGGTCTATTACATTATTACTTACCATGGTTTTTCACATAGGGATAATCTTATAAAACCTATGCCTAATGTTGTCTATGTTTTCAAAATAGATTGATGAACTGATTATTTTCATGGCTATCTAGACTGAAAAATAGACTTCAGTCATATTATAACCTTCTTTTTGTTGGTTCTGTATTTTTTGGTGAATAGAAAATATCTGAATATAGTATAGTCTTGTACCTCAAGATGGCTCATGTCTAGATTCCATCTCGGATGGGAAAAGTTTTGATTGACAGCTTGGAAACTTTCTGATTTACAGTAAGATAAGCAAAGGTTTGAGTTGGATATGTTGCTTGTGGGTTGACATTCTGGCATCAAACCTGGATATGATACAAGAACAATAAATGTCTAACTCCAACAAGGATGGACAGCTGGTGTGGCCAAATAATAGGAATAAATTATTAATCTAGAAAAAAATGGAACCGGAATGAATGTGCTTATCTGATAATTCTGGTTTGGTTTTTAAGATAAACTATTCCTGTTGTGCATGCAAGTAAAATATGATTGTCAGTCCTGAAGAAGTGAATCATACCTCTATACTTCATACTTTGTTTATCATTGCCATTATTTTACTTACTTAATCGCCTTTGTAGAGTTCTTGGGTTAAGGTTTAAAATTATTAGAGTAATATTTTAAGAGCAGGAAAGCTATTTGTAACAATGCTCATAGTTAAAAGCTATAATTTGGCTTTGTCACTGGTTGCTTGGCAATAATTTACTGAAATCTGCCTCAGTAAATACTCCCCTAAATCTCCTCCTTCATGATCTCACGGCAACCTCCTAACAACCCACAGAGACAGACTGTGATATTTACATTTTTCAAGAAACTATATGATGTTCAGTTAAATAACTTTCCCTCTAAATTTGAACATTCCTGAAGCAATATCAGTCCAAATGGTTAACAGGTAGGTCATTATTAATGTTACCTTCATTCCAAAACAGAAAATGTCAGAGAAGATGCACCTCCCAGTTCTGCCTCTCTCTCCTGCCACGAGGCATCGAGCAGAGCTGGCCGGCCTGTTCCATCCCTCTGCAAAACACACATTGCCTACGCCACAGGCTTTTCAGTAAACCTGAAGATTTTGAATTGCCAATCACTCCTCTCTGCACCTTGACATGATTCCAGGCTTCCCACACCTTTCTGTCCATCTGTTGGGGCTTCTCACTCTTATTAACTCAACAGTAGAACCCCTTATCCAGACTTCCTATCACCATCGAACAGGAAAGAGGACCCAGAACAGACACAGACCCACTTTTTTGCTGCATTTCTCAATGGTTTTATTTTTATTTTTTCCCCCAAATACTTTTATTTTTTCAGTGTTACAAGATTAATTGTTCATGCACCACACCCAGTGCTCCATGCAATACGTGCTCTCAATGGTTTTAATCCATGCTTTACTACTTAAGAAGACTTTTGTTGAACTTTAGTCTGTGTATTCATTTATACAGGGAGTTCTTGGGCATTTACTTGCATCAAACACTGTGCTATATAATGATTAAGCAAAACAGATATGTTTCCTTCCTCATGAAGCTTATAATTTAGGAGGGAAGAAAGTCGTTTTATAGTGAATCACACTTTTCATTATAAAACAGCTTCAAATATAAAAGCAATTCAGAATATTATTGACTTCTCAAGAGCAAAAGAAGGAAAGGAAAGGCAAGGAAAGGCAAGGAAAGGCAAGACAAGGCAAGGCAAGGCAAGGCAAGGCAAGGCAAGGCAAGGCAAGGCAAGTAAAAGTTATAATACTGAATAGGAGGTTTTGTCTTGTATTTTCTATGCACAGACTT
The DNA here is from genome assembly GCA_028646535.1 of Procyon lotor. Classification (NCBI taxonomy): domain Eukaryota; kingdom Metazoa; phylum Chordata; class Mammalia; order Carnivora; family Procyonidae; genus Procyon; species Procyon lotor. The sequence continues at coordinate 42,245,074 of CM053616.1, read as the reverse complement.
TTGTCCTCTTCTGCTCCCTTCATGAAACATCACTCTGACATGCTACTTATGAGAAGCACCAGTGTTAGGCTGTGAGGTCTCTCAGGCAAGGGGACACACTTAACCCCTTCCCTATATACCATTGCTTCAGTTACTGGAAAATCGTTGCCTAGGGTTTCTTCCAAGTTTGAAGTGTTTACAACTGCACAGAAACATCATGTATTAATGACTGTGATAAATTCTGTGACATATTCAATCACTAATCAGCTTAGTTTTCACAGATAGCCTTTTTGGACACTGTATTTATTTCAACATTTCATATGTGATTGCCAAGTAGGTAACACTTATTGTTGATCTACATACTCCATAGAAGGTCATAGTGAAAGGTAAGGACGGGGTATTGTTATCTCTTAATTAGGAGTTTTTCTCAGTAATCTCATCACATGTTTGTGTTAAAGGCATGAAATGAAGATATATTATGTATGAGTCCAAATCAAATATGTGAAAGAAAAACACTTTCATAGAATAAATTTCACATGGATTATGCTGAATTGAAATTATATTAAAGGTTTCTTAAGCTAAAAAATAATTGATATCATGTACATATAAGACTAAAACGCTAATGATCTGCAGTTAACGTTAACTATGAATAGGAAAAGGGTAGTGAGAAATTAATTTTGCAAACTCAACTTTCAATTACTCCAAACTGATGGTACCATAGCTCATTTTTATAAAGTTGACAGAGCAAACTATTATTTGTTGTGTAATACTCAAAATGTATGTTTCTAGTACCATACAGCTTAAAATTGCAGTTACATGTTGAAACTCTGGCTTTACTGTTTAATTATTGTGTGACTTTAAGATAATTAATAGTAATCAATTTGAAATTTGAGTAAAAATATTAAAATATAGATTGTAGAGAAAAAACAAATCGAACTAGAGGAGGTATACATGACACACAACTAAAACAAACTGATATAGAAAGGGTAAAGTTAAATGATAAAACAATACAGTAGACAGATACAAAATCAAACCAGAGCTCATTTTGAACAGAGTATATTTTAAGTAAAAAAAGAAATATATGAGAAGAAGGACTGTCTGTCCTTTATTTCCAATGTAGAAGGAGTTTACTCATAATAGTGCTACAGTTTTTACATTCATTTATTGACCAAGTGATGTGGCTTCGACATATAGAATGGGACTGTTAGAAAAATAAACACGGGCTCAAAATAATTATGAGATAATTTTGCATATCTTTGGTCTTTGACAGAGCGAACAGTAAAGAAATGATAAAATGTACTCAAAGAAAATGAATTGTTTGTGGATAAGGAAATATTTATCATAGTCTGTGCCCTCCCTGCCTTGTTTTTGAGCACCACTTTTTTAAATTAAAAAAGATAATGAAGAAAACTTGAAATTCTGCAAACCAGAAATAGCCAAGCTGCAATGTTCTTATAAAAGTTCAGTGAAGCTTGATCCCAACTACAGTATATAAAGAACAAATAAAAGCAACAAAATTATCAAGAAATACCTCAATCGGGGTGCCTCGGTGGCTCAGTGGGTTAAATGTTCTGCCTTCGGCTCAGGTCATGATCTCAGGGTCCTGGGATCGAGCCCCGCATTGGGCTCTCTGCTCAGCAGGGAGCCTGCTTCCCCCTTCTCTGTGCCTGCCTCTCTACTTACTTGTGATCTCTCTCTCTGTCAAATAAATAAATAAAATCTTTAAAAAAAAAAGAAAAGAAATCCCTCAATCATGAAAAATTTTTAAATAATTATTTTGGATCAAAGAGAAAACAAAAATACAAATATACAGTATTTTGAAACTAACAATAATGAGAGCCATACTACAAATAAAAACTAATAAAGTCCATCTAACAAACAAACCTGCTTAGTGTTAAGTTTTTTTACATAAAATGAGTGTACCCATGATCCATTAAATGATGAGGTAGTATGTGAAACTCAAAACTCTTATCACGCCACCAAATGTCTTCTAGGTTTATTTGGTTCTTGTAAGTAATGCTTTTTCAAGTTTTAAAACACGTTTTATAAACCTAAGAGTTAATTAAATTATAGAGAGTTAAAAAACAAATTATGTTTGGTTCCTTTTCAGAATGTTTTAATTCACACACTCAGTGCATAACTTCATATATTACTAATGATATACACAAGTGATTTAAAACTGGTTCAGGAGTGTCGCCTGGGTGGCTCACTGGGTTAAGCCTCTCCCTTCCGCTCAGGTCATGATCTCAGGTTTCTGGGATCCAGCCCTGCATCCGGCTCTCTGTTCGGCAGGGAGCCTGCTTCCCCCTCTCCCTCTGCCTGCCTCTATGCCTACTTGTGATCTTTCTCTCTCTGTCAAATAAGTAAGTAAAATCTTTAAAAAAAAACTGGTTCAGGGGCTCCTTGATGGCTCAGTTGGCTACGTGTCCATCTTGATTTAGGCTTAGGTCATGATCTCAGGATGGTGAGATCAAGCCCTAGGTCTGGCTCCATGCTGTGTGTAGAGCCTGCTTGGAGTTCTTCCTCTCCCTCTCCCTCTGCCCCTACATGCCCTCTATGCCCTCTCTCTCTTTCTCTCTCTCTCTCTCTCTCTCTCTCTCAAAAAATCAAAAACAAAAACAAAAAAACCAAAACCAAAGCCCAGAACTGCTTTAAAGTTCACTCTGATTTAAAATGTTGAAAACTTGGGGCACCTGGGTGGCTCAATCGTTAAGCGGCTGCCTTCGGCTCAGGTCATGATCCCGGAGTCCTGGGATCGAGCCCCGCATCAGGCTCCCTGCCCTGTGGGAAACCTGCTTCTCCCACTACCATTCCCTCTGCTTGTATTCCCTCTCTCGCTGTGTTTCTCCCTGTCAAATAAATAAAGAATCTTTAAAATGTTGAAAACTTGTTTATTTGAAAATAAGTAAATTGAAAAATTCAGTTGAAGGTGTCATCTATTCTGAGGGGGAGATCTCAGAGACTCAGGACCCTGTAGACATACTATTTTAGGAAAAAGAAAGCTATGACTCAAGAAAAAAACATTTCATGTTTCAGTAAGTAGAGAAAAGCATGCTGCAGTTTCACTTAACTACAGTTCTCCATCTCAACCATAAAAATATTAAGACTTATTTTATAAGTGCTTTCAGAAGCTAGGTTCATTTTAGTATTTCAACCTTAACAAAAGAAACATTAATTTTGTTATGCATGGCTTAATCAGTGAAATAACCATTAATACACCATCATCATTTAATTATTGATGTTTAATGGTCTATTAATATATAGCCATCATTTAATTACCGACTTATCTATGGTAATCACCAAATATTGGGGAATTTCTATGACCACTTATAATTCGTATATATTAGGCTGGAATTAGAAATCCACGTTCCTTCCAAAATGCTGAATCATGAGTGACTGAAGGAGCTCACTCCTTTCACATAGTCAATCTCAAGGAACATAGAAAGGAAAAATATTAAAATAAAGGCAAAGTTGTATGTAAATCTCAGGGAAATGAAGCCTGATGTGAAACAAGAAGGTCATTTTCCACCTGTTTCTCCTGGTCCCAGACAGACTATATTGCCATGACTCTAAATTATGGTTTACAGTAGAGTTACCTGGGGGAACAGTTATAAATTCCAAAGTCCAAGGCACACCTCCATCCAATTAAATCAGAATCTTTGATTATTAAATATTCTTCCTATATTGCACTTGTTAGGATATACAAAACTGAAAAAAATGGTATTGATTTTAAAGGGAAGTGGATGTTATTTTGTTAAAGAATATGACAAACCAAAGAATTCCTTTGTTTCCCTTATTCTAGGTAATTTCATTCGGCTATATTTATAATATTTCAAAATTATATCAAAATATACAGTTATTTTTGTTGTAGTGATATGTCATTCTTCACAAACATATCAGTGTCAAATTATAACTGACAAAAAATTGCAAGTGATATATGTAGCATTTTCAAAATCAAGTAAACCAGAGAAGATAATTTTCAATCTAAGTGGATTATTATGGATCAGAATGGTTGAGATTTAAAGATTAAAAGTCTAATTGAAAGTAATTTAACTTGCAATGGCCTACCTACAATTTGAGATGAAAACTAATTAAAATAAGAAATATTAGCATTAAGATGTTTTTATAGAAGATTAATTTGTTCTAGTTGTTTTGATCTGTTTATTTTAACTTTGCTTGGTATTATCTAAAAACAGCAGTTATCTTCAAGCTGTTTGATAATAACAGATGCTTAAGTGTTTAAACCCTCAAATAAAAAATACCAGATGATTAAATGCCACAATAAATTTTTTAGAAATGAATAAATTTTAGTTCCATAGCTAAGAAAATCACTTAAAGTGATTCAAATAATTATGCTTTCATTCTGGATTACCTAAGAGGAACCTTTGTAATTTTAAAAGGCTCATTTACAATGAATTTTACATAAGTTGATTTTCTGTTTACTTCATGGAAAGAAGAGGCCATCAGAGGACTTTCTGAAGAATCAGGCCTTCCCTTTACACGATGTCCCTTGGATCCTGGTATTATTGAACCATGAGACTTTAAGGGGTTTGGTTAATATGAGAAGGTAATTTTCCTATCTGGAAGGGCTACATTAAAAAAAAAAAAGTAATGAGTTAACTCTTCCACGAAGCAGCTAAATAGTTTGAATCTTTACAACAATCTCTGATTTCATTTTTCATGCTACTAAATACACCCTACTGGGAATTACCTTCCTCCCAGTCAGACTCATGTAGTTGGGCTGATTTCCTGTCAGATCACTGGGTCTTAAAGTTGATATGAACACATATCATCAGTATTCTTTAGGTGTTAAGAGCAACTTGTGCCATGGTACTCAGGGTTTAAATGATTGCTAATTAAATTAAATTGTTTTAAAGAATTCCTTTTCACGGGGCACCTGGGTGGCTCAGTGGGTTAAAGCCTCTGCCTTTGACTCAGGTCATGGTCTCAGGGTCCTGGGATTGAGCCCCGCATTGGGCTCTCTGATCAGTGGGGAGCCTGCTTGCCCCTCTCTCTCTGCCTGCCTCTCCACCTACTTGTGATCTCTCTCTCTCTGTCAAATAAATAATACAATCTTTAAAAAAAAAAAAGAAATTAAAAAAAAAAAGAATTCCTTTTCACTTAAAAAAAAAAAACAAACCTGAGAATGTACACATTACAAAACAAAAGGAAAGACCAGAATCAAGAGCCAAGTGAGCAGTAATTAATACACTTCAGTAATTCACTTAGTGACTTAAACAATGATTGTTGCATTAATATAAATCAGACACAGGCTACATACTTATTTTTTGTGGAATGCCCTGTGTGCCATTATCTTTGGAGTTTTCAAAATATGTTGCTGTTATAACAACAGAAAGAAGTAAACAAAAATGTGTAAGCTTGGGTGAATCCATGCATCTCAATGGGCCCGGGATGATGTCCTACCTAGACAGAGGAAAAAGGATCAAATAACCCATTTAATTCAATCACAAGCTTGGTGATGGAACCAGGTCCTGTCTACTAAGCATTTAATCTGCAGTTAGCCTGTCCTTGGTATTGATATATTATTTCGAGCCCAATGATTAACTGATCAACCTAACAACAATTTTCTTGGAGTAATTTTCACTTCTCTGTGCCCTTGTCCCTTGGGCTGTCACATATCCCAGTATGAACTTACTGTTGGGCCAACATCGTTCTACCTCTCCTTCCTATTTTCTGCATCCACCCTGATCAAAGTGTACAATGAGGACCAGCAACACCAGCATCATCTACGTGCTTCTTGGAAATGCAGATTTGGCCAGCCTCAGGTCTAATGGGTCACAATCTGTATTTTAACAAGACTGCCCCCCCCAACTGAGAATCAACAATGTATATCTAAATGAATGGCAAGACTATCATCCAGCTATAAAAACCAGAAATTTAGGTCTGTCTGGTCTTCGACACTGCCTTCTGGTTTCCTACTTTGTCTAATCAACCACCTGATTCTGTTAATTCTATGTATTAAATCCATTATTTTACTTTCTTCTCCACAACTGACAGAATCTTCGCTTCTCTGCTTCACTTTTCATCTCCACTACCATGATATTAATTGAAGATAGATCACACTTGCCAGATAAACATGTCCCTACTGTTTTTCTTAATTCCAGGATTCTCACTCCCTCAACTTCCTCTATGCACGTTCATCACAACGGTCTTCTTCAAATGTATATCACCTGTGGTCTCCTCCAGATCAAAATATTCCAGCGGCAAACCATTGCTCTTATGCTCACGTAAACAGTTCACAATATGGTCTCTAGTTCCTTCCGGACCTGGTGCCTGTCTGCCACTCCACTGCCTTCTCTGATCCATCCTCATCATTTTCCCTCCGTCGTGGCTTTCATCCCTATGCCTTACAAGTATAAAACTATTTCCCACATCAAAACGTGTCTGCGTTTCCCTTTTTACAACGCTCTTCTCCTCTGGTTTTATCTGAATGACTCATATTCATTCTTCCTGTCCCAGTAAAATGTAAGATTTTCAGGAAAATTTTCTCGGGTCCCAAGTACAAAACCAACAAATCTATACCCAAATAAATAAATAAATAAATAAATCATTCCAATATACTGTGTAACAACGTGCTGGACTTTTATTTTATTTTATTTTTTTATTTTAAAATATTTTATTTATTTATTTGTCAGAGAGAGAGAGATCACAAACAGGCAGAGAGGCAGGCAGAGGCAGAGGGTATAGCAGGCTCCCGGCTGAGCAAGGAGCCCGATGCGGGACTCGATCCCAGGACCCTGGGATCATGACCCAAGCCGAAGGCAGCTGCCTAACCAACTGAGCCACCCAGGCATTCCTGGACTTTTATTTTCATATATGTTAAAAGATTCATGATTTGAACATTTGTCTACCTACTCAAAGGTCAACTCTCTGATGATGTCATCTCTGTCTCTTACGTCACCATTGTCTCTCTCATGCCTAGTACAGTACCTTTAATAGAACACTCTCTGTCTACAATTTAGACATGTAAGAACTGTATCTTTCCTGTATTCTCTTTTATTTAATTTCAATTATTTTATTTTTTGAAATCAGATGCAGGATCTAAATATCAATTCCTCGTAACCCAACTCTCCTACCCATGTTTCCTAGGGTTCCATTTTAGTTCTAGAAGGAATGCATAGTTCCAAAGTATTTTAGGAAGAAACAGTTATTTTCTTCTCTTCAGGTGTCCGCTGTGTTCTAAGAAACCCAGTCTTTTTCGTCAGCTATCCACATTCAGAATCATCTGATACTTTGTTTCCAGGCCACAGCATGGATCTATCTCTGAGCATTTGTAGCACCTCATATTGGGGCTTACTCTGCCCTTTGCTCTCTAGTTTCTTGCTAAGTTACCCTCAGAACTTACACTTGGGTCATTGGTTTTGAGACAGGAGTAAACAAGAATCAGGGATCAGAGGCATCAGGGAAGAGAGAGCTCCTGGGCCATTTCTCTACAATCAAACTCTGTCTTCTACCCTTCTTTTCTTTCCCACAGAGCAGCAGGGAATCTTAACGTTCTCTCTGATCTCAGAAATGAGTAGAAATTGCTGTTCTGAACTATTCCTTTTATGTCTCTCCATTTCCCTTACTACTTTAAATTTTAGACAACAAATATCAGTAATAGACTCTCTTTCTCTCTGCTATATTCTTCCACCATTTAAAATAAATTTAAACACAACCAAAATAAACTGGAAAGACTTTCTCTGTCTTTCCAAGTTAAAAAAATATTACTAACTCAGTGAAATATTAAGTAACTTGTCTTAACTTCCTAAGAGGTTCTAAATGACATAGGGAATTACATGTTTTGACGGTCTCAGAGGCCATTTTTCATTTTTCCATGTTGATGAACTTAGGAGAAATCTCCCTTTTTAATTTCATCTTTTAATTTAAATTCATTTAGCCAACATATAATACATCATTAGTTTCAGATGTAGAGTTCAGTTATCAGTTGCATATAACACTCAGTGCTCATCACATCCCATGCCCTCCTTAATGCCCATCCCCCAGTTACCCAATCCCCCCACCCACCTAATCTTTTATTATGGAAAGTTCATTCTCTGTAAGTTGGCTTGTTGCCTGTATCAACAACTGATTTAAAAGGCAAAGGATAGAACTATCAGTACAGCTTTCCTTTATGTTATATGTGACATTTATTAAGATTGTGTCCTGGTTTTTAACTGACATGTTCTACTCGTTCAGGTCTGTTAACTTGAGACCATTCTAATTTTCATGGTCACTCTAAAATGACCTCCTAAAACTGGGACACATCTAATAAATTAATGCAATATATGGAAGCAAAATTGTCACAATCATAATTGCCGCAGTGAAAAGAAATATTCCAGAGTGGTAAAACAACACTGTGTTTCCTTTAATGGGAACTATATAGATAAATTACTGTAGCCTTGTAGGTACACAAATACCTATAGGTAGTATACAGAGATGTATACATCTGTGTGTTTCTACAGTAACATACAAGTCAAAAGGGGAAATTGATAATGCTTAATTCTAATGGGTAAATATTAAGTAAATATTCATAACTTGAAATATATGTTCCCACTTAAATGTTTTATTCACTTTTCTTTTTTATTTTAAAGGTTATTTTAAATTCTGTCCCCTATGTACTTGACTTCCTCCTGAATGGATAATGTTAAGAAAACATTCTAACTGATGTAATTAGCATCCAGCGCCCAGTGTACTGCAATAAAATGCTGCTCTAAATTAGTCATCAGGGTCACACATTGTCCCCTTGAGTGCACAGCATAAAACTTCAACACTTTAATCTCTTTATTAAAAGATTATCTGGGTTTAGAGAAGCATATTAAAAATTACTTTATTAAAGATGTTTTTAGTCTGCCTAATGTAAAAATACAAAGAAAAAGTGAAAATTAAAAAAAAAACAACTTCATGCATTCTTTTTTTTTTTTTAAAGATTTTATTTATTTGAGAGAGAGAAACACAGCTAGAGAGGGAACACAAGCAGAGGGAATGGTAGCGGGAGAAGCAGGCTTCCTGCAGAGCAAGGAGGCCGATGCGGGGCTCGATCCCAGGCCCCTGGGATCTGACCTGAGCCGAAGGCAGTCGCTTAACGGCTGAGCCACCCAGGCGCCCCAACTTCATGCATTCTTAGATGCATTAAAAGCACAATAAAATACAATTTCAATTAATATTTATTGAGCATCTATTATACATAAGAGATTCTTTCAGGCACTTTCAAAACTTTTTTTCTTATCTTGAAAGCCTTATAATCTAACAGTGAAAAAAGACAAATATTAGCTTCCAGGACTATGGGCATGCCACGGTTTAGGTAATGGCAAAAAGCCATGGAGATCCAAGAATAAGATATATTCCCACAGGTTATTATTTATACCTCCCAAGAAACTATATAACAAATCATGTTGTTTAAAAATTAAAAGATAGGGGAGCCTGGGTGGCTCAGTCAGTTAAGCCTCTGCCTTCAGCTCAGGTCATGATCTCAGGGTCCTGGGATCGAGCCTCACATCAGGCTCTCTGCTCAGTGGGGAGCTTGCTTCTCTCTCTCCCCGTGCTGCTCCCTCTGCTTGTGCTCTGTCTCTGACAAATAAATAAAATCTTTAAAAAAATTAAAATAAAATAAAAATATAAAAGATGGTAGACCTCTCCGTTCTCTTAGAAAAAGTAACATCATATGCTTTTTGCAAGTTTAGTAATGTGTGTGGTATGATCTGTTTAACACATGGTAGCAGAATTGTCTCTGCAATGCCTGTGAAATTTGGCAGGACGTTGGTGGACAATTGCTTTCTGATACATGTAATATACACACATGCCTGCTTGTGCTTATAAATTACATTGTAAAATTATGAAAAATACAGTTATATTATGCCCCCCAAAATAATGCTGTATCTCAATTAATATCTTTCACACTCATTTTGCTAGCCTTACACATGCCAAAAAATACTTCCAAAGTCATATGTGTATGTGTGCATGCACATGCGTGGGTGACTAAAGCACAGAATCTTCTAGAGCAGAAATACAAACTATAGATACAAAGGAGATATAACATCTTTTAAGAAAAAAATGGATATAACTTTGATTATTACTAATAGATCTACTTTTTTCAAATTTTACAAATTTTCAACTTGTTGCATTTCTAATTTCAAGGTATACTATTATTACTAGTACTTTTTATTTATTTATTTTAAAGATTTTATTTATTTATTTGACAGAGAGAGAGTGAGCAAGCACGAGCATGAGGGAGGGACAGAGGGAGAAGAAGCAGCAGGACCCCCCTCCCCCTCCCGCTGAGCAGGGAGCCCAATGCAGGACCCTGAGATTATGACCTGAGCTGAAATTAAGAATCTGATGCTTAACCAACTGAGCTACCCAGGACCCAAAGATTTGCCTTTTAGAAAATTATTTGACACATAATTATTCTGAAAGTGTCGGTCTATCAAACTGAGGGACTTTTTTTTTAATAGTCACTGAATCTCACAATCTCAGTGCAGAAAAGAAACTTAAAATGCACTTATATTAGAGCAAACACTATTGAAAACCAGATATATATATGATATCATAGCTAATGAATTGATCAGCTTATTCATACACAGTTACTCACTGTTTGTCTCAGTTGCCCTTGTCACTGTCCATCCCGTCTCGGGCAGCTTTTATCAAGGTGTTTTGTCATCTTTGCATTGAATGAAAGTTGGTCTTCCTCTAATTTCCATGTATGAGTCTGCCTTTGTTATTTTTGCTTGTTTGTTGATAAACTAAATATTGCAAAAATATAATTCATTTTTTATGTAAAAATTCTTGGTATTTTGTTGGATTTTTCTCGCTACTAAATTTACCCTCAGTTTCTAATACTTTCATCAGAAGTCTGAGGCAAACAATGTTTTTATTCTGGAGTCATGGAAACAAATATCTTAGGAAGTTGTTATAATAAAATGTGAAGAGATGACTGTATTATTACGTTTAGAAATCAATATATAGGACTGTAAATTATTTATCCACATGTTGCAAAATGCCTTTGTGTCTATTATCATTTTAATGTTTATATAATAACAGACACAGACACAAATTACTGCTCTGATGGAAAGGAGAAATGCCAACCAGCACCCATATCATAAATGTAATCTATGAACTGATTTGCTGACACATTACCAGTGACCGACTTTTCCTGACAATCCATGGATGTTGTGATACGTACATTATTGATAACCTCTCCTTCTGCAAAAGTGTGACAAGAAATGACATTGCAATAGACCATTCAAGCTTTAGGCTCCTTTGCGACCAGTCCACTAAAATGGTGTCCAAAGATGTTATTAAAAGAGTGAAAAGGGAGGTCACATAGTAGGTAAAGGAATTTTAATACATATATCTGACAAAATATTTATATCCATAATATAAAATCTTCTACGCTACATTTATACAGTAGACAACTCAGAAAAATAGGCAAAAAGCTTGAGAAATTACTTCCCAAAAGAAGATATATGGAAACAACCAATAAATAAATAAATCTGAAGCTGCTCTATTTCATTAGTCATTAGAGAAATGTATATTGTAACAATATGACTTTAAGAAGAAAAGACATAAAGTACAAAGCAGCAACAAGGATCTTAAACAATTGGATCTTACATATATGGCTGGTGGAGTATAATGATTTTGGGAAATCATTTGGCAGTATCTTCTAATGTTTAACAAATCTATGTCCCATGACCAACAACGCCGCTCCTGAGCATTTACCCAGGAAAAATGCTTATAGATTTTCACCAATGACATGTACAAGCATGCCCATTAACAACAGAGTGGGAAATAAATGAGAGCTCTTTAGATCAGAGAAATATGGTACAGCCTATGCATGAATGAAGTACTGATTCATGGAACAATATAGATGAAACTCAGAATAATAAGGTGGAAAGAATGTCAGACACAAAAAGGAACATGCTGTGTGATTACTTTTTTATAAAATTAATAAACAATACAACTTTAATTTATAAAATTAGTAAACAAACACAACTTTAATTTAATTCCTGGTCCATAGTATGGACCACGAGTAACCCTGGAAGAGAGCAGTGACTGGAAACACTTTCTCTTGTACTGCCAAAGTTCTATTTCATCTACCTGGTTTCTAGGTACACAGGTATGTTCAAGTTACAAGAATTCATCAAGCTGAGTTCTACATTTATTTATGTGTTGTACTCAAATACATTACATGTGATAGATTACTATATATTCAAGGTAGTTTGATGGAATGGGGCTAAAGGAAGGATTGAGGTTGATATGGGAATCCAAACAAAATATTGGAGAGAATTGTACAATATACATTCCATGATGGGACACTGTGCCCCAGAGTCAAGAGGCCTTGGGTGTGGCATGACTTCCCACCGATTGCTGCTGTGATCCACGGCTGTGACATGAACAAGTCAGGGGAAAACATGACTTCATCTGGGCAACTTGCATGTAAGTCTGACGTTGGTACAAGAGAGGATAGGCTTATCTTTCATTCATAAGATGAATTTATTATCTGTCTTATTACAGTCACTTTAACCATATTTTCTATACTAGTGAATGTGGGCAAGCTAAGAGGATGGAAATAACCACAGTGAAATCGGCCATATTAAAGATTCAAAATTGCAGCAGAAATTATTCTGGAGTCCAAAGGGACTCTTTAAGAAGCTTTTGTAGACTTGGGGTTTGGAGGAGGGACTTATAAATATTGCTTAAATATATTAAAAAACCAAACCAGCCACCTTCAATCTTTCTGATATATGGTCCATGTTAGGTTGAAATAATTAAAATTAGAACAAGCAGTGTGATGTTTTGGAAAAAGAGAATAGGCTTTCAGATTGCTCAGACATGGGTGAGAGCTCCGGATGTGTCTCTTCTTCACACGTTGGATTTGATGGAGTGTTTAAATGTGTATAAAAATACTCTATAAGGCGAAGTGCCTGGTGCAGTGCCTGGCCCATAACTAGTGTCCAGTGGAAGGGAGCTGTCAGGCAGATGAAGCCGTTGGCAGAATACTGGCTGTCCTGCCTCTGGTTGCTCAATCTTAACTATTGTTCTTCTTCCAAGGAATCTCAGCCAACATCCTGGCAGCCCTATATCATTTTTATTACTTGGGAGACAAGAAAAATATTGATGATAGGGATCACCAACCTGTTCATTTGTCACCTGATTTTAAGTATAAGATATTTAAAAACACAGACTTTTTGTTTAAATTATTGATTAAACATGTAACTTACATCTTGAGCGATAAAAGCATTCTTGATACATAGAGGATTAAATGAGTGTTTGCAGATCTAATACTCATTGATAACATATGGGTTTTCTCAACTGGGGCACAAAGAATCTGTGAAAAATTGTTATAGGAATAAACTTACATTGTATGTGCAAGAACTTCATGAATTCTCTGTTTTATGTAATAATGAATGAGCTTTGCTCACTTACGATCTCCTATTGGCATCACATGGTGTTATCTCAGAGATGGGACCCTGGGAAGTTTCCTGTTTCTTTCTATTTGTCCTGCAGAGCCAGCCCTTTTTAGGATATAAAGATGAAGAGACTGCTGTGACTGAAATCAATTCTGAGCTATGAAAGTCAACAGGTCTCCTTAAACAGCAATTTTTTTCTTCTTCTTGTCAGTCTACAAAACCGTGGAAGATTGCAGTTAAACATCCTTCTTGGTCATCTTAAGAGATGTCACAGTGTCTTGCATTATATATCATTCTAGTCAATTCACTGTAGTCGAATCTGTCACTGCAGAGCTCACCCTTGGAAAAGAAAAATGTAGGTCAAACCTGCTTGTATCATATACACAATGGGTTTCTTTAAATGTTTATCGCACGTCTAGAATGAATAAGATGCCGATCTCGCGGGATAGGCAGGGAAAAATGTGCCTCAGTTCCTCCCTGTATCTCTTCGATATGGGAGATCACTTTCGGAATAAGGATGAGCACAGATTAGACCATTTGAAGACCAAATGGCAGGACTGTTTATCCTTTGAACATAATTCCAAGAATAATATAAGATATCAATATTGAATCTCTTAAGCATGTGACTCTTGACAAATAAGTTTATTTTCTTTTTAGAGTTGAACAGAAGCAGATGGTTCATAATAGGCCGAGGAGATAAGTGTGTGTTTTCCTTCTGATGTTGTGATTGTATTTCTATTATATGAGTCTATGTTTTCAAGAGAGTAGGCACCAAATACAATCAGACATAAAGCATAAGCCTTAAGTTATGCAAGCCTGTAATAAAAAATATGTATGATTAGTCTCACTAAGAAAGGTGGTTCCTTTTTCAGTCTATTGCCAGCAGGATAGGAGTAAAAGCAGTAAATGTACTTTCTGCTTTGCTCCTAGAGCAATAGCAAATGACTGTAAACACCTAATTATTTTTTAAGCCAAACCTTTACTCCAAATGTTTCCTATTTTCAAATTTAAATTTCCACTAGCTTAAATATGATATATCTATATATCTATATATATATGGTTATGCACCTTGACAGAATTTTTATAGATAATGCATACATCACCCTACATTTGTATTCTGGTGGGTGAATAAGCTGCATATAGCTATTCAACAATTCCTGCCAAAGAAAAATATTTAAGGGTTAAATGATCCAGCAACATCAGCTGCCCAATCAGGAAAGGGCATAGAATCACAAAATTTGACACATGAAAGTAAGTAAAATATGAGGAAATCTGTGTACTTTTAAAAATCAGAGTTCTAATACCAAGGAGAGCATTTTCTAGCATAATAACAGGTTTGCTGTAGTTAGGGAAAAGGTTATCTTTTAAATAGATACCTTTTTGCATTCATAAATTATCTCCTACAACTAAAATAACATATATAATGAACTGTAGAAGTGAATAGAGAACTATGATATTCTTAGTCAGGATTCTTTACATTTAAGGCCTTTACAAAAAGCATCAATATTATTTAGGAATGAGAATATATGGAGTTATGATTTTTCTTTTTTCTTATATGGGGGAAGATATGTAGATAAGCTGTGACAAATTATTTGATTGAGGCATTAATATAAATAATGAAGCATGAAACCATAAATAGAGCACAGGATCACATGAGCTTAAATTTCATATCCTTTTATTGGTTATAGCTGAAAAACAAAACAATAGCTATTATAGATTTGTATTCCCTGAGATTTGTTAGATCAGACCATTAAACCCTCCGTTTGCTTTGTTTTACTTTAAAATGCAAGTGCTTACCAGTTTGGTGATACTTTTTTTTTGTATTAAAGAATGCAAAGGATAAAACAAATATATTTGGCTTTCAGAAGTTAATCATTCTTTGGGAATCTGAACCACATTTGGTATTAGATTTCTTATTTTTTCTGATAGATGGTAGACTGTCTCTAAACCTTTCTCTATTCCTCAGATACATCAATGACTCTGGAAACTCAAGTTTTGAAACTACTTTTTAAGCACTAGAATATCTCTTTAGAACATCCAGCCTTTTGAATCTGGTTTTTTGGTATTATAAAGCACAATGTAAGATTTATGGCACTTATTTTATTACCTTCTTCCCTGATGGTATATATTCTCCTGGGTTTTATACTGTTGGACTCAGATGTGAAAAAAATAAGTATGTTCTATAAAAAAGACCTGTCACTTTTTTTTAAGACCTGTCACTTTTAAAAGAAGATTATATGTTACTAAGAGAATAAGAAGCCATGAATATGTTTCTAATGGCTTACAACATTTATAATATTTCAGTAGAAAAGAGGGGAAATGGAAGGGCACTTGAAGTTTCCTTTTCCTTTTTTTTTTGTTGTGTACTCTCATTTGCTGATAGTGGTACATATCATTTATGTACTTCCTAACTCAAGAATATTGCACTTTGTCATCATCTCCAGTGAACTGAGGACCAAATATATCCCATATTTGAAGAGGACACAGGCAAAAAATTGTCTGACCCTCCAATTCATACACTGAAAAACATAAATATCTAAATTAGTAAAGAGATGTACCATGTATATAAATAGGAAAACTCAATAAAATAAAGTTGTGAATTCCCTCCAATTGACTTGTCAATTCAATGATATCTAGTAAAAATTTCCTATAGGACTTTGTATGAAAACTGGCAAACCTATTATGAAACTCATACAAGAGACCAAGTGGTCAAGAAGAATATTAAAAACAGTTTTGCATAGGAACAAAGCAGAATTACTTACTCTGACAAATACCAAGATTAATTATAAAACTATAGTCATTGAGACAATATGTTAAAACGTTTAAGAAGAAAGGAAGTGAATTTATTAGTATTTGTGAGAGAAGACAAAGAGAAACATCTGTGACTCTCAAAACACAATAAATTTCCTCTAAACCATCTGCCACTTTTTAAATGATTTGTTGTTTTAATTTATTTTATTTTACTTATTTATTTTCAAAATGTTATTATTTATTTTGTCATGGACTCACAATTATAATTTCATCTTCTGGCCACTTAGTATGTCAATTAATCTTGGTGTTTGTCGGTTAACAGCCAGAGAACTGCCTTCATTTTCAACTATGTGAAACCAGGCTCCGTGGCTACTTTAATCCCTGCTCAGTACCCATCACCTAACACAATCTCTTCCATGTATTTAGACAAAATATTTATTTTTGAACGTGTATTCTTAATAGTACTTAATAAAAAGTATGTTTAATTTACTTAATGATTGAGATGCTGAAAAACACAGATTGCTTTAGTCACAGAAAGTAGAGGATTCTGCATTTTCTCATCAAGGAAGGTGTATCTGTTCACATAGAATAACATTTCTTTATATTTATGAAGATTTTGGAGTGTGGTGGAAACAAAGAAAAAAACTCTTTCCCATTACAGGGGAATGTATTTGCATATACATACATACATATCACACATACATACATACGTATTTTTATATAGATATCTATTATCTCTAGATGTGTGTTATGTATACCTTTATATCTGTATTTGTATCTATATTATGTCTCATTGCCACCATGTTGCCTGCTTTATTTCCCTTAAAAATAGTTTTTTTTTTTCCCTTAATATGGATATAGTGAGTGGGAAAACATGTTTCAAAACATATAGTGGAAGACATCTGGGCTCCTAGCTATATCTTGTTTCAGACCTAGGTTGTGTTCATTCCACATTTCACTGAGGTTTACCTCTAAGATTTGTGCACATTTTGGTTTGTTTGAAATACTTTAATAAACATGTTCTAAAAATTGAGCTTGCTCCTGCAGAAGGAAACATACATTACAAACTCCAATCTATGTACAGAAGGAGAGTCCTCCAGAGAAGAAATAAATAGAAACAAAATAAACTATGTTATTTTTCTTATTTTTATTGGATCTACAAAGATGAGGAGTCCAGCTCTGTGCCTTAATCTTAGGAGTGATGTTTCAGATCTGACCATGGGCAATTACAAGGCTCTCCCTGACCTTATGGGGGGAAGCTTCCTTTGCCAACACACTCTGTGCACATCTGGGCACCGCAGGCTCTGAGGCTTTCGGGGACCAATCTGCCCAGCAGTTCAGGCACGTCCACACATCTCCATTTCTAGCAGAGGTGTCTCCATGCAGAGGCCTCTTTATGGGGAGAGCTCTCACCTGAATCCTTTCCCATGCCTCTCTTGCTGAGACTTCCTTGTCTGGGGCCTCCAAGACATTTTCCTCCATTCTGACTCTGTGCTCATTATTTTTCCTCTCCTAATTCTTCCCCCCTCCCTTCTCTGACCCCCAGGCCCATACATTGCAGAAGTATTCTGCTTGGAGCTCTCTTGGCAAAGTGAAAGTCCCCCTCCTCTCTGTGCTGATCCATTTCACCCTCCCTTGTCGCCATTTTGTGTAGAAACATGAACATAGCAGAAGCCAGGTCCCTCTCCTGCTTAGTGTTTTCTTTACATTATTGCAGTGAGTGAATAAAAAATTCACTTATATTTTGGCTCATTGTCTTAATTGACCAGCGGAACACCTGGACGCTCAGAACTCTTGAAAAATAGCCATCAAAATAATAATAGCAACAATGATTCAGGTGATTGTAGCATATGGACAAGTGAAATGAATGATAGCAATATCCTGAGAAATAAGAGGTAAGAATTGGAAATTCTCTGTTATAAGTGACTTGCATTACATGCAAAGCAATATATTGTTACCTGAAGGTGGATTTAAATTAGTTTAAAAAGTATGTTGTAAATGCTAAAGCAACCACTAATTTTTTTTTAAAGAAGTATAATAGATACCCTAAGAGAAGAGACAGAATGAAATCATATAATTCTCAACAGAAACCAGAAAATGAAGAAAAGGGGAAAAAAAACCCAAAAAACAAATCCAAGAAATAGGAAGCAGTTTCAGATATATTTATCTGACCATATCAATAACCACTTTAAATGTGAATAATCTAGTGTACCAAATAAAAGACTGAAATTGTCAAAGTGTGGGAAAAAAAGATGATACCCAATTACTTGTTGTCTACAAAATACATTTTAAATATAAAGACAGTGTTTCAAAAGTGAAGGAATAGAGAAAGTTATGCTATGTTAACACTAATGAAATGAAAGATTGAATATCAATACTAATCTCAGACAAAGCAGACTTCAGAACTAGGAGAATTATTAGAGATAATGAGGAGCAGCACTACATGAATAAAGGTGTCAGTGTTCCAGGAAGATACAACAATCCTAAATGACTATATGTATGTGAACCTCATATGAACATCAAAATAATAAAAAATGAGTATAAAAATAAATGGTGGAAATATAGAACTAAAAGGAGAAATATACAAATGCAGTGTTCTAGTTGAAGACGTCCACACCTCCTGTCAACTATTTGTAAATCAAACAGGCAGAAAATCAGTAGAGATATAGTTGACCTGAACGATGTTATCAATCAACTTAATATAATTGACATTTAGAGATCACTCCATCTAACACCAGCAAAATATATATTCTTTGTAAGTTCACATGTTTGTTGACAAGTTTAATGGGTGGAGACTTTGGGTATATTGGGATAAAATAAATACATTTTGCATGAGAAACTGACAAATTTTTGGAAGAGAGAACGCAGACTGTGGTAGGCAGAGTAATGACTCCCCTACAAGGTCTAATATCTAATGCCTGAAATCTGTGAATATGTTATCTTACATGGAAAAAGATACTTTGTAGATGTGGTTAAATTAACAGTCTTGAGATGGAAAGATTATCCTGGAATATCTAAAGATACAAAAAATTGAAATTACATTAGGGACATACATTAAGAGCATTCCAACAAGGAAAGTTATAAGCCTAGACAAATTTACTGATGAATTATACCAAATATTTAATGAAGGAATGATACCTAGTTTCCACAATCTCTTCTAGAAAATAGAATCTGAGATCATACTTCCTAACCATTTAATGAAGCAAACATCACTCTAATACCACAACTAGACAAAGATATTACAAAATAGGGAAACCATAGACTGCATTTCTCATAAACACAGCTGCAAAATCCTCAACAATATATTAGCAAATGAATTTCAAGGATGTATAAAAAAATTGTGCACCACGGTCAAGTAGAATTTATTCCAGGTATGCAAAACTGGTTAAACATTGAAAATCAGTTAATGCAATCCACCATATCAATAAATCAAATAATGCAAATCATATGATCATATAAATTAACACAATAAAAGCAGTTTTTAAAATGCAACATCCATTCATGATAAAAACTCTCAGAAAACTAAGAATAGAGGAGAACATCTTCAGCTTGAGAAAAAAAAAATCTGTATAAAAAGTTACAGCAGAAATTATCCTTAAGAGTGAGAACCCAAACACTCACCCTCTAAGATTAGCAATAAAACAAGAAGACTCTCTCTATAGTTATTGAATATCATACAGGAAGTCTTAATGCAGATGGACAAGAAAAGAAAATGTGTTCCGTTTTGGAAAAAGTAAATACATTGTGTACACATTTATGTACAACATGAAAAAGAATTGAAAAAAAAAAAGTCTTCTGGAACAGATGAGTAGGTACAGTATGGTTGCAAGATGCAAGGTATATTAGCCACCAAAACAAAATATCAAACTTTGGATGGCTTAAAACAACAGACACTTATTATTCCATAATTCTGGAGGCTAAAAGCCTGAAATCAATGTGCCAGTAGAGCCATTCTTTTTCTGACAGCTCTGGCGGAGAATCATTCCTTGCATCTTCTAGCTTCTGATTCTTGCAAGCAATGCTTGGCCTTCCTTGGCTTGTGGAGGCATCACTGCAGTCATATGGCCATCTTCTGTGTGTGTTATTGTTGTCTTTCATCTGTTTGTAACTATGAAACCAAATTCCTCCCTTTTATAAGGACATCAGCCTTGTAGGATTAAGGCAGACCTAATCTCATTTTAACTTTATTAAACTCATTTTAACTTTATTAAACTTTATTAAACTCTTTATTAAACCCTGTTTCCAAATAAGATCACATTCTGAGGTCTTGGGGATATTTTTGGAGGAACACAATTCAACTCCTGACACAAAATTAACATTCAAATTCCATGTTATTCAATGCCAGCAATGAAAAATTTGAATTTGAAATTAAAAATACCATTTATAGCAACACCACAGATAAAATATATAGATGCTAAATACTAGAAGAATATGTAGGCTCATACTATGTGCATCTGAAAAATTGAAAAAAAATTAAATAAATAGAAGAGATAGTCTATGTTCATGGATTGGAAGATGCAATATTGTAAAATTATCAACTCTTCTTATCTTGATCTGTAAATCTAGTACAATCCACTCAAAATTACAGCAAGCTACTTTGAAGATACTGATTCTGTGTTCATGTGCAAAAGCAAAGACGGAGGAGGATAGCCAACCTAATTCTGAAAAATGAACAAAGTTGGAAGGCCCACAGTACCCAATTTCTGAGATTCCAAGCCATACAGTGTGGGCAAAACTATAAACGTATAGATCAATGGGACAGCATAGAGGGCTTACCAATAGATCCACACCAATATGGTCAACCGATCTTTAATAAAGGAGCAAAAGTAAATCAATGAAGAAAGCATATAGTTTTTTCAACAAAATTGGAAGTAACTAAGTTGCCTTTCAATATTTGAATTGAGAAACAATAGTACATCCATACAATGGAATATTATTCAGTGATAAAAATAAATGAGCTATCAAACCATGAAAAGCTAAGTTTGAATTTTAACTGCATGTTGATAAGTGAAAGAATCCAGTCTGAAAAGCTTGAATATTGTCTGATTCCAATTACATGACATTTTGGAAAAGACAAATCTACAGAGACAGTAAGACATATCGGCATTTCAGAGATGGAGGAGAGGATAAATAGGCAAAGCATAAGAGATTTTTTTAGGGTAGTGAAACTATTCAGTATGATATTGTAATTGTGGATACATGACAGTATGCATTTGTCAAAACCCACTGAACTTTTCATCACCAAGTGTGAAATGTAATATTGACAAATAAAAAATCATTTAAGATGTCAAAAGAATCTCAAGATAGAGTGCAAAATGTCGTAGGATAAGCTGCATCATGAATATATGAAACAATCTCACTGAAGGAAGGTGGGGGAGATGCTAAACTAAGTAACTTTAAAATAAGTTAAGTCCGTAAGACTAAAGGCGAAACAAACAAAAATCTGTACTTTAACACCATACTCCAGTTTGTAAAGTTGTTTCCTAAGACAGTACTGGTTCACAAAGTCTAATTGGGAATGCCGTTCATAAACAGGGAATTGCATTGGGTGGCAAATGGTGGGACCCAAGTTTCTCACTGTTGGGGTGGGAACCACACACAAGTAAGGGGAAGAAGCTGCAATAACCCATGTGGTGATGGACTGGTGTTTGAGCTCATGTTAGCTTAATAAAGCTATGAATATTTCCTTATAGAAATACATGTTTATATTAAACATGAGATGGTATATACACATGTATACTTTCTTGCTCTGTCAAGTGAAAGAGCAAGAAACAATGACACTTTGATAGCAATCAACTTTCCTAGCCCACATTTTGGTTTCTAATATCAATAGAGAATATCTATCTCTGGAAAAATAATAGAGACTTGACCAATTCTAGAATCTGTCATAGATAAATAAATGACTGAATAAATAAATATATGCACATAGTGACTTCCTTTCAAAGAGCACAGTATGGAAAGAGGGAAGTAGGGAAGGTCAACTTTCTAGTAGAGAAACCTGACTAACACTATCTTAGGCATGTGATCAAGATCAATATTAACAGTGATGAGTCACGTTGATAGTTTATTTTCTTGGTTTGGTGGGATAAGAGTGGCACTTTCTGTCTGGTCTCCAAACTCCAGTGCAATCATGAGAAAAATATCAGACAAATCCCAATAGGGGGACATTCTAAAAAATACCTGACCAATAATCCTAAAAGCTGACAAGGTCATCGAAACAAGGAAAGCCTGAAAAACTGTCACAACCAAGAGAATCCTAAGAAGACATGATAACTAATAGTAATATATTGTCTTAGATGGGATTATAAAACAGAAAAAGAGCATTAGATAAAAACTAGGAAAATCTGAATAAAGTACTGAATTTAGTTAATGCAAATGTACCAAAATTTGTTCATCAATTATTAAAAAAAAGAAAGTGTGCCACAGTAATGTAAAAGGTTAACAATAGGGAAATCTGACAGGGGCATATGAAGCTCTGTAATGTTTTTGCAAAGATTGTGTAAATCTAAAACTATTCTAAAATAAAATATTTATTTAAAGGCACAAAAATAATGAACAACCATGATATATCTCTACAGATATATAAAATCAACAGTGTACATTTTGATGCACACGCCATGGTTCTAATTCTTCTGTAACAAGAGTAAAGATTCCAAAGTCTTCAGGAAGATAGGAAAACAGCAAAAGAGAAACAGAGTGCTGTGTCATGGAGAAAAACACAATCACAGCCACACAGCAGCGATCGAGCTCCCTCCCAGCCCATCACCGTTTTCTTTCCACTCATCTGAGTCTCACTTTCCCATAAATGCTTTAAGTATTTCTTTCTTCTGAACACGGTCATTAACATGATGCACGCAAAGCCCTTGATGTAGGGCCTCACCCAGAGTAAATGAGCAATATGTGGTAGCAATTATAATTATTAAAGGGACTAAAATTACTCTGCCAGATGCTAGTCCCTATAGCTGCCTCATGATGATGATGTTCCAAAATCACAAGGCAGGATGGAAAATTCAGAGTAAATGAATTCTTGGTTCATTCTTGGTGAATTTCATAATGTAAACGATTTGAATAACTTTAGATTTTGGAAGCCCACCCCTGTGTGACTTTACCTGGAAAACATGTTGATGGTAAATTTACTTTTCTATTTCTCAATCCTAGAGATGCTTCCAGACCTTTTCTTCCAAGAGGAGACGCTGAGCCATAGGTATTGGCAATGTCATGTGACATGGGACCCGGCAAAAAGGTGTGAGTCCAGCAAATTAAAGGTTGATGAGGACACGAGGCTACTTGCAAGCTTCAGGTTTCACGGTGAGGGGCTGCCACTGGAGACAACACATGGAGAAGGAATCAACACTCGGGGGGAAGCACAGCGGCAGGAAGTCAGCAGACAGACAGCACCCACGTGGGGAGATGAATGATTTTGGAGTAGAAAGGCCTAAAAGGATACTTAGAAACATCTGTGCACCTACAGGGCGAAGCTGTGGTCTGAATGTTTGTGTTTGTCGTTCCCCCCACCCACCTCAAGTTCACATGCTAAGATTCTAATGCCCAATGTGATGGTTTTGGAGCTGGGCCTTTGGGAGGTGCTTGGGTCGTGAGCGTGGAGCCTTCATGAATGGAATCGGTACTTCTGTAAGGGAGACTCTAGAGGTCGCCCTCATCCCTGCCACCCTGTGAGGACCCAGTGAGAAGTTAGGAGTCTGCAACCCAAAAGGCCTTCAGGTCATGCTGAAATCCTGATCTTGGACTTCCAGCCTCCAAAACTGGAGAAATATTATTTCTGTTTAGAAGCTACTGAGTCTGTGGTATTTGTTAGAGCAGTCTAAATGGACTAAGACAGATTTAGAATTATCTAAAACACAACCAAACAAAAAACACTTGCAAACTGGCTGTATTGAGGGGAACTTGATATACAGAAATGTGCAGATGAGTGAAAAAAGTGAATAAATTTGAGTTACTATTTTTAATACAGCCATATTTTTATTTCCAACTGTGACGAATGACAAAATGGCGGGAAGTGTCCTCTCAGCTGGACTAATCACTAGCCACGTTTCATCCTGACTCCGGGCCTTCAAGCTCCCTTTTCTTGGATAATTTACTGTAGAAAACTCCTAATTGTATATTCTCTCTGTGCACCTTTGAGATGAAAAATTTTCAAGCCTCTTGCTAGTTTGACATCCCAGGGTTGTCTTTCTCT
Source organism: Procyon lotor (assembly GCA_028646535.1). Taxonomy (NCBI): domain Eukaryota; kingdom Metazoa; phylum Chordata; class Mammalia; order Carnivora; family Procyonidae; genus Procyon; species Procyon lotor. The sequence continues at coordinate 42,220,738 of CM053616.1, read as the reverse complement.
TTGAAATGTAAATCAGCAAGGGAAAGAATTCCCTATCTCCCAGTCTCTGCAGAGTCTGACCTCAGCCAATGCCTGCTCCAGGTGGTAAAACCAATTAGCTAACACAAATGGCTTACCATCTCCCCCTTACCCTGATTTCTTAAACACTTACTGCCTCTCATTTCCACAGAGTTGAGCTGAGACTCAGTTCTGGCCTTTCTGCCTATGGTAACAGCCTTAAGTAAAGTCTTCCTTGCCTGTTTAATTTGATCTGGTGTAATTTTTTCTTTGACACTGGGAATATTTTGATGATGGATATCATAAAGCACATGATATAGTATTGCTGAATGTATTTTGGAACAGAAATCAAAAGATCTGCATTCCAATTCTGAGCGTGTCATTTTCTAACTATTTGGCCCATGGCGATGGACATACTTTCTGAGAGCTTCGGGAATTTTTGGTGCAAAATGGATTGTGGGCCAACAAACTATATTGCCTCTTGTACTTTTTAATGCTTTTTACTCCTTGGGAAAAACATTAGATTATGTAGTTTCTCTATTTTTTTCTCATCCATTACTCTTTTGGGCAGAGCAGAAACTATTACTAATACTTTGAATTCTTCTTTTATAGAAGGTATAATGTGCCATAAGAAAAATGATTCCTTGCTTTTTGACCACTAAATTCATGAGTTACTGTTTAGCAGATATCTGTGGAATGTGTTTGCTCGTCACTAAAGGATGATGCTGAAGTACCCTGAACTCGTTTCTGGGAGGGACAACCCTTAAGAGCAAAAAGCCGCCTTTGGCCTCAGAACACATTTCTCTCCTGTTGCAGCAACACAAGCCAGAGAAACAAAACAAGGAAATGTTTCTGTCCCTCAGACTAGATTAGAACACCCTATGATAGAAAGGAGAAATTCTAGATGCAGGTTTTATGACGTGTGAGTCTCTGTGGTTGTTATTCTCAAGATGATAAGGGGTCTTGTTTTCATGTCAATGTTCAATATTCACAGGGAAAAGTTATGTTCTAAAGGTTTGAGAAAAATGAAGAACTAAAGGTGAAACAGAAGAAAAGAGGAGTGAGAGGAAAGAAGGAAGGAAGGAAGGAAGGAAGGAAGGAAGGAAGGAAGGAAGGAAGGAAGGGAGAGCGCAAAAAGAACAAGAAAACGATATGATCAGCTATGGAGAAGGAAAGAATTTGTTTATTGAAACAGGGCATTTGCTCATCAATGAATTATTGGAGCATATGTACTGAGGGGTGGACAAAGAACATTTTAATTAGAAAAAGGGTTGATTACATTTGGGAGGGTCCTAAAAGTAATTTTTGATAGCCTGACATAAAAGATTTACTGAGGTGAAAAAGGAAAATCACAGCTCTGTGAGTGTTGATTGGCAAGGGAATTCTCTCTGATGGCACATAAACAGTTAGCCATCCATATGAAACCTCTGGGCACATTAGCACAATGCTTGAATTCTTCCAAAAGTGTAGCTTTCCTTCATTTTGTACTTTTTATTACTATCTATATTTCACTACAGGGTATTTGTGGGCTTTTTAAGGAATGAAATTTAAATTAAAGAATATGCTCGAGAAGAAATTGCATCATTCTCTCCACTAATAAAATGCTTTAAGATCCTTTCCTTTCTTTTTCTAAGCAATGAGCCAGATTTAGAGCACCTGGTCTTATCATCAGGAAACTAGGATAATATCAAGAGTGAGAGGGTAATCATGAAGAACACTTCTATTTCCTTTTCCAAGCTTACTTTTGGTAAAGGTATAAAAAAAGAAGAGAAAAGAGAAAACAGTATTTTGATTCACGGGAACTATTCTTTCAGAAATAATTTTGTGTATTTGCTGCTTTTTCAACTTACTTTTTTCCAGGAGACAACTTTGCTGAAATAGGTTGTTATTTCAAAAGAAAAAAAATTGGCTTATTATCATTATTTTTAAATAGAATGCCCCTTTCATTGTATGAGATCATCAGTAGTAATAGGAGTTCTGGAAAAGTGTGGTCTTGTGATAATGAACAATATATTCTAGTGGGGAGCTAAATTGACTTCTGGAACCACAATTGCTCCCTTTGCAATTTTATATAGTAAATTAATTTTGATGCTTTTCTCAGCTTGGATTTAGGTAATGCATTTATTTTGAGGATGCCTAATGCACTATCCTACAAATATGTAAAATATTTACATAAGTTGCCAAGGATAGAATGATGGTGAAATGATGGTGAATTTCCCAAATTAAGCTTATCAAGTATCATAATATTTTTTCTTTGAACTTAAGAAAACATGTATGAGCAAATAACCAATCATACTTTGGATACATAAATATAAAAAATCTGTTTTAGTTACTTTGTGTGCTATGTGTTGCTCATAGACCCAGAATGGTTTGTTGGTCTTATTATCTCAAAAAAGGAAAGTTTAATGAGCCAGTAAGTTCATTAAGTTCATTCGTTGTGCTTTATGTATGAACTAGTATTAGTGTGTGTGTACTAAGTTCCTTATTTTCTTCAAGGATTTACATTTTTTCAAGTTTATATGGCTTATATGAATGGTTATAAAGAATGCCCTATTTAACCAGAATTGTCCATTGGAACTGACTTCTAAAGGACAATCTTCTCATATGAAAATCTTTGCAAATTAGATAGAGAGTATTTGATCATGATATGATACACTCCCTCGGCCCAAATGTCTTAAAAGTGTATGTTTGGGTTTTTTAAAATTCTATTATATGTTATTTATTTTATTGGTTTTAAATTGAGTATATTCTAAACATAACAAACAAAATTCTGTCACTGAAATTATTTTATTCCCCATATACTTTTTCTATTGAAAGTTTATATATGGAAATCAATTTAATATGTCACCATCAAAATAATAGCTTTATTTTTTCACTGCACAATATAACTTATGATAACTCAGAATAATTCTATTACCTTTCATTGATATTTAAATATAATTTAGTAACACTTGAATATTCATGTGAACTTTTAAAAGCTGAAGAATTAATCAGAGCTGAAATATAATATTGAGACAGGATTTCAAAATGCTTATATTAATGCTGACAAGAATTATCTCTCATATGGTAAAATGTCCAAAAACAAGTTTTGGCAAATATAGACAATAAAATATCATCTCGTTCAAAGCTTCATGTTAAGACTATGTGGACAAATCAAACAGAGTGGAGAGTAAATTATTTATGTCTTGCATATATTAAATTTCTGTTTTTCAAAATGAAATTTTAGTTATTTTTCTATAATTTTTTAGGGAAAGGAGTGCTGGAAGTTTTATTTAGGTTTTGCATATATTAAATTTTGGTTATCCACAATGAAATTTTAATTATTTTTCTACTATTTTTCAGGGAAAGGAGTACCACTTTTTTGTTTGTTTATTTGTTTGTTTTAAGATTTTATTTATTTATTTGAGAGAGAGGGAAAGAGTGCCAACTAGGAGCGAGGCAGAGGGAGAGAGAGAGGCAGACTCCCCATTAAGCAGGGAGCCCGTTGCAGGGCTCAGTCTGGAGACTCTGGAATCATGACCCGAGCTAAAGGCCGACACTTAAACCGACTGAGTCTCCCAGGCACCCAGAGTGCTGGCAGTTTTAAAGGTAGAAATTCATATGGAGAAGTGCCTCTCTAATCTCAGAACACTTGGTACTTCACCTCTGACTGGAAATAAGTAAATAATTACTGATGGTGTTATATTCTAATAGACTAGAACATTCGGGTAAAATACTAGGTTTTCCTAAATTCTTTCCACTGTGCGTTTAGAGAACTTAACTATTCTGGTACTATATAGAATGTGAAGGAATAAAGATGGAGCGTACCCAAGTAGGAAAAAAAAGGCAGATTCCAAAGTTGTGGCAAGAGGAAACCGCTCTGGTGGAATACAATGGGGTCTAAATTGTGCAGAGAAATCACCAGAGCCGGAAGGCAAGCCAGGCTGAATGAATTGCCTCAACATCATACTAAAATGTGTGGAGATGAAGCTGCTATTAAGGTGGTATGGAGCAAAAGCCTCAGGGATATTTGAATCTTTGAGGAATCATCACCACTACTACCACCCACCTCAGTAATAATTATTATTATTGTAAATACCTTTGCAGCCCTGTATAAGTTTTTTCTCTACCTCATGAGAACCCACGTCCTTTTGTAATGAAAAACAAAACAAAACAAAATGAGGGTAAAAGATGGAAAGTCACAAGGACATTAAGTGATAGACTCACTATTTGGTACCAGACAAAAGACCTCTGGATTCCATGTTCATAAGCATCATACGTCTTATAATTACAATACACGAGAAGCTCTTGATTGAAATACAAGTATAGAAAACTTGTATAGGAATGCCAATAACGTGCTTCAATTCTATGACCCATAAGGTTTGCTTGACTGACTTAGCCCAAATGCAAAGTCAGTTTTACTCATTGGTCGCCAGATCAGGTTAAATCTGCCATCATGATAAAAGGAAAGACTCCATCACTGAGAATTGAAATAAGAGGAGCCTTGCCCCCTGCTAGTCACTGGGATTTTGAAATTGCACCCGACCATTGTATTAGTTTCTGCAAAACGTTTTGGGTAAAACACACTAAAAGCCAACAGCAATTACCATTTCCAAAATAAGAATCTACATTTTTCTATCACTTTATATGTCAAAGTATAATAATAAACCACAGCTGAAGGCTAAAACTGCTTTTTCTCTTGGCATAGTGTTGTTAGCTAAAAAACAATTTTAGGGGTATCTGGATGGCTCAGTTGGTTAAGCTCCTGGCTCTTGATTTCGGTTCAGGTCATGAGCTCAGAGTTGTGAGATCAAGCCCCACATGGGGCTCCACAATGAATGTGGAGTATGCTCAAGATTCTTTTTCTCCCTCTGCCCTCCCCTCCACTCATGTGCTCTCTCTATCTCTCTAAAAACAAAAAAACAAACCAATTTTATTTGGAAATCAGTTAATCATTTTTGCTATGAGGCTAATAAACAATATGGGGCAGACAATGTTATAAATTATTAATATCACTCATTTGCATCAACTATAAGAATAGTGGAACAAAAATGAAACCCAAAATATTGGCACATTATTCATAAGAAGTATAGACACACTTTTCTATAACATTCAGATATTTCCAATTGTGATCTTAATTAAAAAAAAAAAAGTAATTATTTCAGGCCCAAATCAACATTTGTATGCAAGGAAAGCTTTTCAAAGAACTTATTTGGTCTGTTCAATAGGTGAATGCTGATAATATTATGGAAGTACAGACCACTTGTTCACTTTTGTTGCATCTATGATTTTTAGGTCCAATCTCCTCTGTAATAAAATGATTATACTGAGAGAAGCTCACTGTATTATTGTGTTGCAAATATTCATAATGAATACTTTTTAGAAAAAAAAACAAAGAGTGAAAGATTTATGAAATGGATCCTTAAGGTTTTTCAGATTTTCCTGAGTTTGTACATTGGATTTACTTCATGGGGAAGCCAATTTATTTGCTCTCAATTGAACTTCTTTGTCTTTCTTAAATTTAAATTTATCCAGAAAGAAATGTGATTCAATGCTATTTTATCTCAATATCTCAGTGTGAAGAATGTGTTTTTATTTTACACATAAAATCACAACAAACTCCAAATATATGTTGGCTTACCAGGGAAAAGAAATTTACAAAATTGGAAAGATACACAACAGAAATGTGTACAAATATTCAACAAAGACATACAGGAAATTGTTCATAAGATGAATATTTGTAGTAAGTAAAATGAGAAATTCTCTTCTAATATCCTTTCACCTTAGGCTAAATTAAAAATACAATATTGTAATGGAATACTATTATAGCAGTGAAAATAAATTGAAACAACGTGTTAACATTTGGATTTAAAAATATTGAGGGAAACAATGCAGAAACAAAAGAGAATATACTTTATAATTCCATATATATATGCTCAAAACAGGAGTCAGGATTGTGGTTCTGCTTGGGAAACAGTTGAAGGTGAGTATCTAACTAAGAAATGTAATATTACGTTCTTGATTCAGAATCTCATTACTCAGATGTATACAGAATGGCAAAAACAAAAAACCCTGAAAATGTGCCTATACTTATAATTTGTTTATTTTCTTGTATATGTTTTGAAAAAATGACAGTAGAAAGCTCCATTATTTATTTAGATTTTATCATTAAATAGTGTATTAAACCATTACTTAAACTTTTTAAATCATGATAAATTCATCAAAAGCCATAAGTTGTCATCCTCTAAGGCAAATAAAGATATAGCAGTTTCAGGGGAAAATAATGCACTTATTTGTAAGACATCATTAACCCAGATGATGATGATCAGAAGACAGTTTTGGGAGGCAGAGAAAGTAGCTAAGAAATACGAAATGAGGCTGGGGAAATTTGCTGAAAAACACAAGAGAATTCAGAATATTCCAAGAAAATGTGCAATATTCTCACTACTTCTGAATAATTCCATTTCGGCTTTCTAACCACCATAGTAGCTGCCCACTGGGTTTTTGGGAATCTTAGTTTGAAAGGAGTGGTTGCTTTCTATAACCTTACCCAAATTCTAAGAACAGGAGGAAGGATTTTATACAGTAACAGTGTATATTTCATTGTAGCGATTACATGTCCATCTTTCCTACAATATGAAAATCATTGTTCTCCAATAAAAAATAAGATATATGAGAAAAACAATTATTTCGTTAGAGTTTAAGGTAATTTGCAGTAGCATTTATCATATCATTTGAACATATATCAGCAAATATTTGTTTAAAAAGAAATTGGGAAGTACTTAGATACATCTGAGATTTAAAGTGAGTGTTTCCAGCATCATGTAGCTCAGACCTTTCCCAACCAGGCTTTCTTTCCCATTTCAGTGAAATCTGATCACTAACAAATTCCCCTTTGTGCTCATCCTTAGTTCTGAACTTCGCTCTATCTCCCCAAATCTGATTTCCTTTTCACGTGAACATATTTCAAATATTTGGAGACGTTTGTACTTTCCTCTCCTTATTAAATATTCCTAGTCTATTGAGTTTAAAAAAAACCCTTCAATTACTTTTCTCTGAATTCATTTGCCATGTATTGAAAAAAGTCCAATAGTCATCTTGTATCTGTACACTTACTTGTGTTCTTTCCTTTGCTCTGAATTCTGTTTCTCACTGAAAAATCCCAATCTGTAAATGCAGAGGTCAAATACTACCTTTAGTGATACTATCTGACAGTCCTGTCTTTAACTCCCTAGTGAGATTTGGTTGCTAGCTTTGTGTTTCCATTATTTTATTTACTTAAGTGTAATGACTTTCATCAAATTATATGTAATTAATTATGACATATTTTCCTCCTGTTATAATGAAGTCTCTAGCGCCTTGCAAATATTAGGTTATCTACAAATGTTTGTTTATGATTGCAATAATGATAGGTGTTAAAGTAGACTCCTTTTTTTTTCTCGATGCATGTACAGAGTAGCAACCATGGGATAAAACAATGATATCCTGTGAATTTAAAGCTTTAGGCCACATTTCAGGTGGTGTCAATTTCAACGACCCACATTGTTCATTTTAAGTAACTATTACCATGATCAATGAGACCAGTAGGTTAAACTTTATGTGAAAATGGATAAAAAATACAGCGTTCAGTTTTTAGCACTTTGAAACATGAGGTGCTTTTGGAGAAATGCCAGATACTTCAGAAATAAGTCAATTAGAAAGTTCTACTTTTCTATTTCCACTCTCAAGCATGTGTGTCCACATCAAATGAAAACTAAGGGCAAAAAACCCGATTTGATTGTCATACTCATTAACTGCAATGACATCACCTCCTTTACAAATTGTATGGCTATCTTTTACTACTGCTGGCCTGCTTTTTCGTGTCTCTTCTGGATGATTCTTATTTGCTTAAAATTCAGCATAAGTAAAATCAAGTAACTAGCTAAGAAACCCTATAACTATTTTTAGCATACTGTTAAATTTATTTCTTGAAATTGTCATTGAATTACAATATTAAGACAAAATGTAAATAATAAATACTAAATAGAAAAAAAAAACAGAAAAAATGAGTCTTTATTTTGGAGACAATAAACTAAAAATGGTCATCTTTTAACACTCTGGCAACAAAAATAACTTAGAAATGAGCCATATTCTTGAATTGTCAGTACATAGTATTGCCAGTTAAATCTAAATGTCGCCAGACTCGTTATTATTTATAAATCTCTGGTTCATACTTTCTTATACTTTAGTCCAACCACCAAAGCAAAAAAGCCTAGTTTTTTGACAATTATGTTTAGGGTTATAGTATCTGGTGAACTTTTTTGCCAGAAAATATAAAGAAAAGAATCATTACATATAACCGTGACTAAAATAATTAAAATAAAATAGTCCACTTAATAAAGTTTCCAAGTACAGTGACAATTGTTTTAGTGTAGTTCATTTTATACGGGGATAATTTTCTGCTTCCCCATTTATATAAGTTTGGGGAAAATATTCATTGCATGGTCTTTTTCAGAAGTTGCATTTATCTATTTATTTATTTATGACTTTATCTATATTATCTCCCTGAAAATTCTTGTTTTTACATACTCTACTTGAATTCTTTAGTTGTACTCTCATTCACCATCACATCATTAGTGAGGATTTTTGTATTAATGCCCTGTACTAAAGCTATTTTGAATAATTTGTTCCTTATGCAAATAATCACTTTAGCTTGGAAAAATTTAAGGAATTATAGGTATTTATCAAAATGATGGTGGTAATTTGTGGTAATAGCTAGCAATTAAAAAGATAATATAGCACAGAATGGAGCTGGCCCATTTACTTATTATTCATCTACAAATGAATACATTCTCTTGAATTAAAGCCCATGTACATCTTGAAATATCTAGACCTGAACTAAGCTCCCAAAATATGAAATAATGTCTAAAAAGAGACCAAATTTATGAGGAGTAATAAAATGCTTATTCCCATCCCTAAGAAAATTTACTCTAACAGACACAGCCCCTTTAAATGTATGTTAGCTAAATATAAGGCGATATAATTTATTGGAGTTTAAGGTACAAAAATCTAATGTTATACTAATTATCAATATTCTTTTATCTAAGGCAGAACAGTATGACATAAATAAAAAGCAAGAAACAAAGAGTGGTCTATGGAGGAAGCCCTAATGGCAGTGTCTTATTTCCAGCATTAATGTAGAAAATAAAGGGCATCAATTAACTGTTTCAGTGATATAAATATTCATGTGTCTATCCCCACTCAGTCATTTAATTTTAGCACATTCAGAGAAAAGAACCAAACATTTTAATGATTAATGTATGATCAATAGAACTTGTTATAAAAAGAAGAGTAGGTTATGTATTTAAAAACTGGACCTAGCCAGAAAAATATCTGAAGTGTTTAAGGATTAGTATGTCTAAAGAAAAATAATCATGGCTCAGTCAGTTAAGCGGCCAACTTTTGATTTCAGTTTAGGTTATGATCTCAGGGTTGTGAGTCCCAACTCCTTGTTGGGCTCCACATTGAACATAGAGTCTGCTCGAGATTCTCTCTCTCCCTCTCCACTTCTGCCCCATCACCACACATGCTCTCTCTCTCTAAAAAGAAAAAAAAAAAGGAAAGGGAAATTTTCACCACCATATCTAATGAGACAATGAGACAATGCAACATATCAACAAATGAGCAATATTAAAATAGCCTGGATTTTGAAAAATGAGTAATGTAGTGAATTTTAACAATTCAAAGTAAATAATGCAAGTTCATCTTTCTTCAGTAAATCCCAACAAAATGACAGAAAAAAAATAAAAATACAGGAACACCCCCTTCAAAGTTTAAAAATATAAGAAAGAGAAGACGGAAGTCAAGTCATGCGAACAAAATTTTGAAGCCAGGAAGTAGACGGATGTATGATATCTGATTTAATAGAGGGAGGAAGATAAAAATCTAAGCCAATAGAGAAGTTTTAGGAAAGAAGTCTCTCCACTTCAGATCCCTGAAATATCTCAGGAATTAATAACAGATATCTATAATATATGGATATATTAAAATTGAACAAGTAAAAGAATGAGTACATAAATAAGTTCAAAAATGGAAATAAACACTCAGACATATATCACTTCACCTTTATTGCACAGCTGATAACACACTTCTACTCCTAGCAGAAAACGAAGTTAAATTTGCTCTTTGGATAAGATGAAGCCAATAGCTCGGGGCTTAAGAATCCAGCTGAGGGTCAGGTAAGGTATCTATTAAAAATAAGAGTATTAAATACCCTATGGTGATATCCTTTGGCCCTCTGCTGCTTTTCGCTCTCAGAATATTGCAGTTTGGTTGTAAGATAATCTACCCAGCACTCCAGGAAGAAATATGGATGATTCCTTTGGAAGGAAACTCACAGGCCCACAAGGAAAACAATGTGACAGCTAATTGGGATTTTCTCAATGAAAATACAACAGCAACCTTTATAGGAGACATGAAATGAAACCCCAAGTGCATAAATGCAAGCGTTGACTAAGTTATTTTTCAATGTGTAGACATAGAACATAAACGTACGTGAGCATTTCAATGAATAATTCTGAAGTCATCACCTGGGCGATCTCTATTCTAGTTTGTACCCAAGTCCCTTGTGTGTCAACACTCTGAGTGCAATTAGCTTTCGTCACTCTAACGTTAATTTCCTTCTTTCTTTATACTTTTTACCCTAAAGTAGTATATCTAATTTTGTCTGATTTTGAACTTTAAAGAAAATGGGGTGCTGTGCCTTTTAGTCCCAACATTTTGTGTGTCAATATGTATACTTGTGTGTTCATGTATTCATTCATTACTTCATTCATTCATTTAATGAATGAATTCGCTGCATGTAACTAACTCTTCATGGTGTCCAGTTATTCTATTCCAAACAATGCTACTATGAACATTTATTATATGTCTTCTAATGCATTTGTACAAAAAATTTCCCTAGAGTATTTGTGTAAGAGCAGAAATACTATGATGGGGAAGCACTTCTTCAAATCGACTACATAATGGAAAACTGTCTGAATTCTGTGTACACATCTGAATTCTAGAAGAGTGTGAATAACATAAGAATTATTTTTTCCCAAACTCTGACCATTACTTATTTTGACAAGGTTTTTCAGTTTTTTGCCAAACTTGATATATGTGCAGCATTACTGCTTGCCATTTTAATTTGCATTTTTCTGATTCCTGATTAGGGTAAGCATATTTGTATATGTTTTAGTGGTCATTTAGATACCTTATTTTGTGATGTTCCTAGTAAAGTATTTCAGGCAATTTTCTAGGGCTTTCTGGTTTTTTCATACCAATTAATGGAATCCTTCATAAAACTTGAGTAGGAACTTTGCAGTCAGCAACTTTTTCCTGTAAAGTCTAAACAGTAAATATTTTAGGTTTTGTGCCCAAGAGGCAAAATCAAGAATAATACGTGGGTACTTAAAGATTGAAGACAACATTTCACAAAGTTTCTGTTGATGAAATTTAATTATAGAAAATAATATTTGAGGGGCACCTAGATGGCTCAGTGGGTTAAGCACCTGACTTTTGGTTTTGGCTCAGGTCATGATCTCAGGATCCTGGGGTGGAGCCCAGCATCAGGCTCCATGCTTATTGCGGAGTCTGCTTCAGATTTTCTTTCCCTCTCCTTCTGCCTCTTCTGCTTCTGCTGTCTCTCCCTCCCTCTCTCTCTCTCTCTCTCAAATAAATAAGTAAAAAAAAATTTAAAAAAGAGAAAATAGAAAATAATTCTTGAGTACTGTATTTTGTAATATAGTTTAATAAAGAGAAAAATTATTTTCCCTGGGGTAACACTGAAATTTTTATGTCAAAGTCTGAATGTTGAGGATACAGTGAGGACACTAAAAAGTCCTCAAAGTTTCTCTGACATGAGTTCCTAAAAATGAGTGAGTTTTGTGATTGCGATTTTTACAGTTTGAAAATGGGTACCCACATACTCATCCTACTATCGGAACCTATTTTCCATTGATTAGTTTCTCTTCTAGTAGTTGGAACCATCATTCTCCAATTTACCCAAGTTATAAACTTGGCAGTCAACTTTGAAACCTACCTGTCAGTCATCTCCTGCATTCCATCAATCATTGACTTGTGCAAAATTCTTCTCAGGTATTTCTCAAGGCAGTTCTTTCTTCTTTATCCTTATTCTAATTTGCCATCATGGTCACTCACACAGTATAATACAGTAATGAATTTGTGGGCTACCCAGCCCCTTGTCTCAGACCTTTTTGGTCCATCTTTTACTCAGGGTGCATGATGATTCTGAATAAATTGTAGGTCTGACACTGTTGTGCCCTTGCTTTCATATTTACATGTGAAAAGCCATATTCCATGGCAGATCATGTAAGCCCACAAAGGACTGGCCCTTGTCTACTTGTTCATTACAACATCACCCTATATGTATTCCAACACTACCAGACTCCTTGAATACAATTCACATAGTTCAATATTCACTCTCAACTTTGCTTATGTTACCGAGGAAGCCAGGTGTGCCTGACTCTAGCATATTTTCCTGTCGTTTGCTTGTCTTCTGGCCATTCTTCAGAGCTCAGATGATAGGGGTGCCTGAGTGGCTCAGTTGCTAAGCCTCTGCCTTCAGCTCAGGTCATGATCCCAGGGTCCTGTGATCAAGCCCTGCACTCCCTGCTTCTCCCAATCTCCCACTCTACCTATTTGTGTTCCCTCTCTCACTATGTCTCTCTCTGTCAAATAAATAAATAAATATATTTTTTAAAAAAAGAACTCAGATTATATTCTAACACTTCCAGGAATGTTAACATGACTCCTTTTTGTTTGATTAGATGCCTGACTATATATTACCATACCTGTATGTACCTGGCGCATTGTCTGTCTCCCTCTTACACAGTGAAAACTGTAAGGACAGACCAATGTAATTCATGGCTGTATTCACAGTGCCTTTATAGTGTGTTGGACATAGTTAAGCTTAACAAATATTTATTGAACTAAATGAACTGGATTTTGCCTAAGAATACGTATTTGTTAAAATGATTTTTAGATTCAGTCTCAACCTAAACTTTACGAAACAGATCTACTTTAAAATTTTTGCATTATAAAACAAATTTTAGCTCTTCTACATATTATCTGAAGCTTCTTATTTCTCCAGGAATTTCTCCAGTTCTCTAGATCTCCCACCAAGATTTTTTTCTTATTAGATAAAAGAAAATGTTTTCTTCTTGTCAGGTCATGTAAGTTAAAGAACTGGAGACCTCAATTCAATCACCAGCTTTTTCTAAGAAAATTAAGTTTTACAATGCATTGGCATTCCTTCTTTTCCTATCAAAGTGCTTCCAGATACTATGTGAACTTTTGCAATACTTTCTAAGAAGGAAACTTTGCTTATAAAAGTGAAGTGGCAGCATCTTGTCCAAGTCACAGTCCTCTCTTTAGGTAAGCAAAAAAAAACAAACAAAATTTCCCATTTGATATTGATCAATTCATCTGATTAATTCAATTCAAAATCACTCGATGTTGATTTCTACTTATGTACATATTCAGAAGAAGAGCTAGACAATAGGACAAGACCAAAATTGCCCTAAAGTGACTTGTTATGTCCAGAAAAGCAGCTCAAAGACATCTAACTAAACACTTTAAATTAAAACTTCCCTTATAAATGTGCTAACATAAAATTGCCCCCCAAAAAATGTTGCTTATTTTATTATAATGTGAGTGCCATTGTTTTCCTTTCAATTATTTACTATTCATTATCACTAACACCTATACAAAAATAACAGTCATAACAGGTAATATTCATTCAGGAATTGCTCAGTTAATGTACTTAACATATGTTCATCCATCAAATCATTATTGAAACCAAAGAAAATAAGAGCTATTAAAAAAAAAAGAAAATAAGAGCTATTATTAACTTGGCTTTAAAGAATAAGAAGACTTATGCAAATATAGTAAATTTCCCAAGATTTCACAACTAGCAGCAAATCTTAACTATTTTCTTCTGTATATCGAGGTAGTATCTTCTAGAAAAATACATACTGCAGGGACCTCCCTGACCTATGATTTTATTTGCAAGGCCTAGCAGAATGCTAAATACACAGTCATTGCTAAATACATATTTATTCAATGTATCTAACATTTGAAATTCTTTTTGCGTGGGCCTTAGGCTTTAAGAGCTAGTTTAATATGATGAATATGTTTAGAGTTAGGACCAGAACACAAACAATGCACCTTTAATATAGATAAAAAGAGCTTTGAGAACACAGGAAACGAATCCAGTATTTTAGCAGTGGCAGACATGTGGTAAAAAATTCCATTTAGTTCAACAAACATTTAGTGAATACTTGTTATTTATCTGACATTGCACCCAGTGCTTTGGATTAGGAGAAGGAAAAGTCCATATAGGCTTACTTCCTATTGGGGGAGGACAAACATGCAAATGTATGAGTATGACACAACATCATAACTGCCCTCAGGGTGACTTTAAAATGTCAAATTACAAATAAAGTAGAATTCTTCTTTTTTATGTATGTTTTTTAATTTAATTTTTTCAGTGTTCCAAGACTCATTGTTTATGCACCAAACCCAGTACTCCATGTAATACTTGCCCTCCTTAACACCCATCACCATGCTCACCCATCCTCCCACCTCCCTCTCCACCAAAACCCTCAGTTTGCTTCTCCAAGTCCAGTTTCTCATGGTTCATCTCCTCCTCCAATTTCCCCCAATTCACTTTTCCTTTCCTTCTTTTAATATCCTCCATCTTATTCCTTAAGCTCCACAAGTAAGAGAAACCATATAATTGACTCCAATTTCTTTGTGATATTGACTTATTTCACAAAGCATAATCTCCTCCAATCCTGTCCATGTTGATACGAAAGTTGGGTATTCATCCTTTCTGATGATTTTGTAATATTCCATTGTATATATGGACCACATCTTCTTTATCCATTCATCTTTGAAGGGTATCTTGGCTCTTTCCAAGGTAGAATTCATTTGATCAGAATAGGTAAGATGGTGTGCAAAACCACAGAATGGAAGAAACATTAAATAGAAAAACATGAAATAGACAAGAGGATTTGGGATAATATTCCCACTTAAAATTCCACTTAAAAACAAACAAAACAAAACAAAACAAAACAAAACAAAAAAACATGAGCTACTTTCCAAAAAGATTTAAGAGTGCATGGTTTGGCTGTGGAGCAGAGAATGGTATGACAAAAGCTGAGTGTTGAGTATCTGTTTTAGCATTGCAAATGGCATCCTGTGAACACACTATAAGTAGTTCAAGATTTAAATATTATGATTTGTGTAGAAGAAAGCCAACAGTGGAAAGCATGGGGAGAAGAAGGTTAGAGATAAAAGATCACTTACCGATATCAGTAGTGTGGGCTGCATAAGACGGGTTAGCAAAGATAAGCAAAATTGATGCATCTTAGCTTAATGAAGAGAAAGAGGGAAGATTGAAATAAAATTAGAAACTAAAGAGGAGGGGCACCTGGGTGGCTCAGTGGTTAAAGCCTCTGCCTTCAGCTCAGGTCATGATCTCAGGGTCCTGAGATCGAGCCCCACATCGGGCTCTCTGCTCAGCGGGGAGCCTGCTTCCCCCTCTTTCTCTGCCTGCCTTTCTGCCTACTTGTGATCTCTCTCCTCTCTGTCAAATAAATGAATAAAATATAAAAAAAAAAAAAAAAAAGAAACTAAAGAGGAAACATTACAACTAGTGCCACAGAAATACAAAAAGTCGTGAGAATACTATCATACATCAACAAAATGAATGACCTGGAAGACGTGTTCATTTATATTAATTTCTACATATAGTGTAGGACTGTTTACACACTACAGTGATAGAGTTAAGCAGTTGCAACAGAGACCATATTGCCCATAATGCTTAAAATATTTAATATCTGCTCTTTATAGAAAAAAGTTATCAATCTTTGCCATAAAGAATTATTATAACTGAGGGGGAAATTCTGTAATTAATAAAGGCTTAATTTAGTTTTTACTTGTCTTCCAGGAGGACATTCTAAATTCTTTCCCAATGTACATGAGAATTGTTGTGCCAAATCCTAAAATGTCGGTATTTAAGTATGGTAGGTATTAGATATTTGGTAAATAAGTATGGTAGGTATTAGATATTTGGTCCATTTGTAAACTATGAAGTAAACCTGACACAGTTTCACGGATGCTGGCAGAAAACATGAGATTCTTGGGTCAGAGATAAAGGACTTCATTTTATAGCAGAGAAGGTTGCTTGCGCTGGTCCTCCTTCCCCCTCAAGTTCCACGGGGTACTGTGGACTCTCCAGGTGGATATTGTGTACTAAGTGTGTTTGTATTACAGCTGAAGATCCCTAAGCTTAGGGAATCCCAATCATTTATAATGAGCTACAATTTACCTACACGCTCTTTAAGATGGAAGATCTTTATTACCCTGGAAAGCAAAAGGACTCTCCCCAGCTCTAAAGGAAGGCACAAGTTCCGACTTATCTTTCCAGGCTGACTACTACATAAACATTGTCAAAAGATTATCTGGAGCAAAACAGTAGCTGTCAGTGCCTCTGTTCTTAAGACATGGAAACATGACAGACTTGTGGAGAATTGTCTCCTGATAGCAATCAAAGAAAAAATACTTTTTAACTGCATTTTTAAGCAACTTGGTTTTGGTATGCACATAATCACACTTTATATTTTTCTCACAAAGTTTTTATATTACCCTGTGTGTTGGTGAGTGGACTTAGTGCTTATATAACTTTTCACAAGCGCGAACATGTTTGTTTGAAGTCTTTCCTTTGATCTTTGTGAAAAGAACTTCCTAGAAGGTTATTGAAGGCAAAAATACAAAGAGAACACATAATAGAAGAAAAGTCCATTGAAATAAAAGATTCATTCTTAATTTATTAAAGCAATTGAAGCAAAACATTGAAAAAGATGTAAGTGTCTCGTTGGCTAAGAGATGTTGCCATCAAGTCAAAGCAGATTTTTCCAGACCGTACCACCCATGTTGGCATCACAGTGGCCTCCTCCATGCATCTTGGTGAACACCCAACACAGTCTGCTTATTATTGCAGCTATTTGCTTCTATATATATTTTTTGTCTCAGTTGTGTTGTTGGAGGAAACACACACTGTGACATCACACCATTCTTCCTGATAAAAACATTATTTTTGAAACATAGATTTTGACATCTTTAATAATCTTTTATGTTGCTTACAAGACCTTAAAAACAAGTTATAACCGTCAGACACTTACTGCCCATTCAGGGGAGATTTCCACTTTAGTTGCCATAGCAAATAGAGGCTTTGATATTCATGACTATGCTGTGAATTTGTCATGCTTTTGATTCTTTTTTATTTTAGGCAACGCTTGTTATGTTTCAAGCATTCTACGATGATACACAATTATCTTTAACTGTGTGTAGGAGACAATAAAAGTGAAAACATAATAAAATGTCAAATACATTCATCTGACTCTAATAATTACTTATGCTCTGCCCACACCAGCAAATATCAAAGTAAAAGTAATGTTCCATTTCAGTTGGGAAGAAACAAATTAATCAATTTATGAGAAAAGTTTATCTGGAGTTATACCTGAGAATAATGTAAAAATAAAGATACTTCTAAATCTGTTTCACTGCTGTGCTCAGTGACTAGAAAAATGCCTATCATAAAGTAAGAGTCAGCAAACATTTTTTTAAACTAATGAATACAAACAGAAGTGTTATCAAAGGTCTAGGACCTAGGGTTACATAGCAACAATTATTTCTATTTTCTTTTCCCTCTGAATACTTTTGCAATAAGGCAATTAGATGCTTTGTGAAATGGGATGAAGAAAACATATTCAAAAGGATTTATTCACAATGGTGTATATACAGCTCACACATATTTACAATTAACATATGATGAAACGAATTTTCTTTAAATGAAAGATGCACACACACAAATTCAAAGTAAAAAAAGCATAACCTACTTTTCGGTTTGTGCTGAGAAGTTAGACTTCATCTACTTTTTCTTAAGTTTCTTTTATTCTTTTAATCTCACTATACTTTCACTCTCATTGATGTTTTAATAATCAGCTATTTAAATTTGTTCTCTAATTTATTATTTTAATTTAATAAAAATTAAATGTTTTTCAATTTCCCCATGTTTTTATATCTTTCTGGCAAAAGTAAAAATTATTTTAAACTATAATTTAATTTCTGCTAATAACTTACCCTGAGCATTACAGAGTGATAAAATAAACATACTTATGTCATAGGTGTTAGTGTAAAACTAATGTCTTAAGTTTCTTAATGCGTTATTTTGATTAAAATATATGTGAAAAAGAGAGAGTTGGGAGGACCTGTATTTCCTCCCTCAGAATTCTACATTTGTTTTTCATTCTTAACATATAGAATTAATATTTTAAAATTTAGCACAATATCTAAATCAAAATGCTGTACCTTTTTACATTTAGGACTAGTTCCACAATTTTTATAATTGCTAACATAAGTAACACTGCAACGGACATTGTTGAAAAACACATTTTTTCCTCCACGTATTTTTTCAGGGTATTTTCTGCAA
The DNA here is from genome assembly GCA_028646535.1 of Procyon lotor. Classification (NCBI taxonomy): domain Eukaryota; kingdom Metazoa; phylum Chordata; class Mammalia; order Carnivora; family Procyonidae; genus Procyon; species Procyon lotor. The sequence continues at coordinate 42,202,224 of CM053616.1, read as the reverse complement.
AGAACACCTGTAATTTCCTGCCTCTTTTGCTTTTTTTTAGTCATTCATTGTTTTGTTTGTTTTTTATCTAGAAATATGTCCTTCTTGCTTAGAATTTTTTTGTATTATTTTTGTGATGATTTTCTTCAATCTGTTTTTGCATCCTGGAAATTCTACAGTAAGATATTGAATATTCTAGACTAATTCTTTTTTTCCCTTTTATTTCCCATGTTGACTTTTTCTCTAGTTTCCAACTTTTCAGTTTAAATAGCACTTTCTGATAAATTTTAATGTTGTTGCTACCTACCAACTTTCCATGTATACTACTTCCTGTTGAGAGTTTATTTTATATATCTTGCTTTTATTTCATGGAGTCAGTGTTTTGTCTTATTTTTTTAAGGAATATACATTGCAACTTGTTTGGTTTTTTTTTAGAAATTATCCTTTGTTTTCTTAATTGCCTCAGTCTTTTGTAAATCCTCTTGTCTTTCTGCATTTATTTTGGCCTGGATTTTTCACCAATGGGCACCTACAATGGTAGATGACCTGTGGCTTCCACTTCATGCATAAGAAAGAGTATCAAAATCCTCTTTATAATACCCTTTGTGCTTGTTTGACATCTAATGATCTTCATTTAGCGATAGTTATATGGTATTGATCTAGATACTTATGTAGAGTACTGTACATGTCATCATCAGTTAGTTTATTCTTCTGAGTCATCCATTTCCCAAAAAAAACTTTCCAACAACCTACTTTAGTGGTTATAATCTGGCTACTATGATTTTCAAAACTGTTGAAGAAAGTTTTGAGGTCCTTCCAACCAGGACACATGGTTTGGGTTAATCCTTCCATTTTCAGTAGACAAACTTTCAAGCCTTTGTGTTGAGTGTTTAGAACTTACATCCTAATTGTTTAAGCGTTAATTTTATTCCAATCTTATTTTGTAATGAAAAACTATGAGTTTCATGGCTAGTGAAGTATGACAAAACTCTCTGGATGACTAACTGATGTGGGAGTATGTACACATGCCATTTCTTATTGGATTTCTACCCTTTTATTTTTTATTGATGTTTACATAGAATTGCAGAGCTATCCATATACATACATGATGTATTCTTTTCATTAAGTTTAACTAAAATATACTTATTTTGGTCTATAAATATATTTGTGTTTCCCCAAAATAGCAAGACACAAGAGATAGTTGTACATTTTGATATTAAGAGAAGGCAGTGTTACAATAAACATTTAGACAATTACGGTTTTAGGGATCATCACAATTTTCTAAGTTCTTTCTCTATGCTTCATTATCAACCTATAAACAATCTGGAGGAAAGTCTTTAAAGAATGCCCCAAATCTCTGCTTAGAAAACGTTGTGTAGTATGATAAAAATACATATCTCTATGTCACTATCAGATGATGAGATTTTAGGAGAAATGATTTTTAAAAGTAAGTTGTGTTCTTTAGTAAGTTTTAGGAATATAGAAAGTAATATTGCATTAGAAAATCCATATAAAGTGATGCAATAATCTTCAAAATTATTTGTATTTCAAAATACTAATAAAAAAACAGAGCCAAAATATGAAAACTAGGAAGAAATCATGCCTGAAGGCTGAAAAAAATCAATATAAAGACAGAAAGAGACCATGTAATCTGGTGAATACAATATTGAACTAGCAAAGCTCCTCCTTACCAATGAATAAATAAATAAGATTTAAAAATCACTGCTTGAACAGGAGTTGGTAAATGGCTTGGAAAAGGAAAACAGTGGTGCCAGTTTAACATTTTAAAATTATCTTGGATGTGAAATATATGCCTTCAAATTATTTTCAAAACTAACATGTTTGAACAGATTGCATATTCAGGCCAAATAAAACTGAAATTATATGTCTGTGAACAAAAATTTGATGGAAACAGTTACATTTTCCTGGATTTTTATAAAATAACCAATTTACATTTGGGGGACATAAAGCTTGATTTCCCTATCTATATGGTAGAGAAATCGCACAATTGTCAGGTTAAAGAGTAATTAAATAAGAATTTTATTTGAAGAGAAGCAACTCACAGAATGAGAGGAGTACTAATGGCTAAATCCATGATATAAGAAATTAATTAAATGAGGATGTGTCCCAAGAGCAAAAATAACATATCAGGTGTGCAGAAGAAGCACTTGAGGGCTTAAACTCTACTATTTACTACATAGCTGTTGGTAATAATAGATGAGTTTGAAGTTGTTCTTTGTTATGATTTACATATTAAAAACTCAACTATCATCATAAGTCGACCATCCATTCATTTTGTGTGTTATTTCCTCCTCTTTACCCAAGTGAGAATTTAACAATGGCTTCAAGGTATAGGTAGGTACCCAAAATTATCAGGGTTGACCAGATAAACCTGTTGTAGGAACAAAATGGATCTATTTTAACAGCTCCCTAGAGTTTCTGAACAATTTTCAGCAACATAATTTTGATAGTATGGTAATTGAATCCTCACATATAAGAAATATGGCTCTGGAGAGATTATTTTAAAAGTAAAAGGCATATGATCACATTGTGTTTGTAGATTATTTCATGCTATTTATATTCAATAAAGTGAGATTCTGGATTCATTAGACCATGTCAGAGTAGAAAATGGTTTCTAGTGAAAGGAGATTAGTACCCTGCTGAAGTATATAATGAAAATATTAAAGAAGTATGTTTTTTTTCCTATAGAAACAGACTCTGATGCTCTAGGTATTTATAATAATCTCAACTAAATAGAAGTGAAATTGCCTGGAACATGTTAGTGAGTATTAATAATAATAAATATTCTCTTATTATCAGGCAAGGAACTGTGCCTTCAAGGCACTGTGCCTTATTCCATTCTCCCAGCATCTCAATGAAGAAGGTGCTATCATCATGCCTAATTTCCTCATGAAGTTTGGTTATGAAGCTAAGTGTCAGTTCTTTGATCTAAACTTGAGTCGATTGATTCTAGAACAAATGACTTTAAATCATGTAGGTATTGGGAAACCTTTACTATAAAGGGTCAAAGAGTAACTCTCTTAATATTAGTGGGCCAGATGGTCTATGTCACAAGTACTCTGTAACGGTAGTGAGAAAGCAGCAATAACCAACACACAATGGAATTAACTTAGCCCTTCAATATCCAAGGTAGAAAAAAACTCTGGTTTTGAGTAGTGGCAGATTTGACCTGATGGCCATAGTTTATCAACTTCTATACAGTATTGTTACTCTTTTTCTGGTTCTAATTCATACATGTGCTTAATGACATTTCCTTATAGTATCTCAACATAGAAAAGTGAAATTAAAAAGTATTAACTGGCAATATCAAGATATGCAGAAAAGCGAACTTGGTGATTTGAGACAACATGGATTTTGATATTTAAAACAAATAAATAGGCAAATACACAAACTTGGGTTCAATCCAAGCTCTGTAGTTCCTTCATGTTACTTAAGTTCTCTAAGCCTCAAATTCCCTATACATTGGAGGTTAATCTACCTTGGACAATTGCTGTGAATAATAGATTATTCTGTAAAATTCATTCTCTGCATTAATCATTCAATAAATGTGATACTTTGCCCCATCTAAAGGGTTAATAAAATCTATTATCACTCTGTTTGTTTCAAATATGTTTTAATTGTTATTACAATTATTTTTCATATTAAAAAGTTTGTTTCTGTCAGTAAACATTAAAATTTATTTCTCTACCTAGAATAAAATGATACAAAATACATCTCAGGTGTTACACATCAATTATCTTGTAAAGAAATGTCTGTGATAATCAGAGAAATTGTAAATGTGTATATAGAACGCAAATTTTCAATTCAGATTCAACTATCAGTGTTCAGACATCAAATCAAAAGAATCCATAATCATATCATTATCAATGTATATGAATAATAGACACTTTACATAGATATTATTTCTACCATAAATGCAATATAAATACCTTGTAGACCACCTAGAATATTGCAAAAGTTTTAAAGAAAAGTAATTCTATAAAGACCACATCAAGAAAGAACATTAGTTAGCTTTTTTATAAATTTATTTTCAAATTTTCCATATATGCATATTTGGATGCATGCAAGCATGCGTGCTTGTATTTGTATTTTGTGTGAGATGTATGAATATATGTGTGTGCTTGTATGTAGCCAGGCATAGACTTATATCCATTTTAAAATGTATATATTTTAATAGAAATTGCTTAAAGTTTTAACTTTTTTAACATCATCAGAGTTAATATTTTTGGACATCTAAGGAATGTGTAAGCTAAAGAAATGATGAAAGGCAATAGGTAAAATTCTCCCTCAAAGATAATTTGCAGAATAATTAAACTCAGAGATAAGAAAGAAAGAGTTCTAAAACTAAGTGACAAAACACCAGCTGTTTATGTTAAAGGCTCTCACTCTGGGTGTCATGAAGAAAACATGTACATCTCTAAGTAGGAAATGGAAATGCACAGGATTTCACTGACTTTGAAAATGTTTGACTCAGTTGGGAATGAGATTAATGACTTTGTGAAATCAAAGCATGCCACAGAATCCAGCTGGGTACTGACTCAGCTGATTAACCAGCAGAGTTGAAGAAATGGCAAATAGTTGAGTTATGATTGCTTGCCTTCACGGCCATAAAAAATAACAAGAATAAATGTTCAAACCCATACACTGGCAAAAGAATTTGAGGTAAAAAAATGGTATATGAATGCATGAATGTATGAATCAAGCTCAGACAATATTAAATGTTCATTTGTAAGAGTGTGTGTGTGTGTACACATGCACATGTGTTTGTGTGTGTGAGAGAGAGAGAGAATGAAAGAGAGCATGAAGTTGTGTAGATTTGAGTATCTCTATGTGGTATTGTGTACATAGAAATAAATGATTTTCTATGTAAAAAAGGTTTCACTCAATAGGCATACATTTTAAACTATCACTGTTAAAACGGAATGAAAAAAAAATTGACTTCCATTGATTGGCAGTTAGTCTTTCAAAATCATACCACTTTCTAATATAACGTAATTGGAATTACAAAATAGTAAAAGACTTAGAGAACCCTCCATTCAATAAACAGAAGACATATCATTGGGTATGCTATATGATATTCAACAGCTGTTTCTATTCTTTTTGCAGAGGATAGCATTGGGGGGACACCTGTAATCTGTTCATTCTCTTCACTAGGGAAACAAGGAATGACCTAGGCAAATTCTCTCAATCACGTTCGTGTAACCAGGCCTTTGGTAAGCACATGAATGTTATTTCCAACCAGAATGGCAATGGAGAGTCTATATCAGTGACATGATCTTAGCTATACATGCAGATTTCTGTAGGCATAGCTCATTGAAGAATATTCAGTTTATCCTGTAATTAATGACATATTAAAGTATGTTCTATAAAATTACTCATTCTGTGTCATATATTCTCAGGCATTGCTCAAAATAAACCCAATATGGCTCATCTTAATGTGAGAGAAGAGAGATTTTATGATCTCAGATCACTCCAAAGGAAAAATACTTAGTCTTTGCCATCCAGTTGCCTATATCATTGAAATCACTAATAAAATTTTTGACTGTATACTACTTCCCATTTGTGTGGGTCTGATTTGATCATTGAACCTTTATCTGTTACCCAAAATCAGCACTACGTACACGAGTGTCTTTTCAATTCATGATTCCCAATTGTTAAGACACTTTTTTTGATAAGAAAATACAAAGGATGGAAAAATGTGATGAGAAATTGATGCCTGGATGGTCCCTACCCATTCTTGGTGTGAGACGCTGAAAGGGGACAAAGCCTACCCAAGGAATTTGGAGAAAAATGAATTTGCCCTTGAGAATTGGCTATCTGGGTTGACATGGAATGTAGAGCATACTGAAAGTGAGCAAAAAATCGTATCCTCTGTCTGTTGCTAGCAGCCCAGGTATAAGCTTGAAGTTCAGTTTCTAAAGATAAATTTGGCATAATGAGATAGAGATGAAATAAGACATGTTTTCCTGGTTACTGGAAAGAAGTCTCATGCTTTCTTTGCCACATTGGAAGACAGTATTTGAAATCACAAACTGGGTCGATTAAGATCATTAATTACCTGAAGGATTACACATGTGAGAGTTATGGCTGGTTAACTAAAATAAGTAAAATGAAATCAAAACAAAATAAAAACCTTCAAAGTATTCTGTTAATAGCTGGAACTTTTACAGAGAAGTGCCCATAGAAGCTTGGTGATGATTTGCTTTCAAGCATTGATACGTGTCAGAAAATAAAATCTGAACCAAGAAATTCACATGTAATATCTCACTGAATTCATAATAGTGATCTAATCATCCAACCGTTCATGCTTTGGTCCCTCTCTCATATTCCCAGCCCAGGAGGCACAGAGTCAAGTTGAAAGACACTTCGCTGATCAAAACCCTTTAGCAGCTCCCACTTATATTCTTGTAAACTACTCAGTAACTTACTGATTACATTGATTTAATTATCTATCTCCTTACTGGAATGTAAGCGTCAAGATAGGTAATTTTAGTTTCTTTAGTTTGTTAATGTGTTTCCAGTGTCTCAAATGGTACTTGAAACCATAGTAATTATCCAATATTCGCTGAATAAGTATGAATGATGATCTCAGTTGAGGTGTTTAGAATGAATTTGGTTAATAAAAGTGTAATCGATAGTAAGGAGACTATAGTACCTTATGTAATACAAATATTTACAGATATATTCATTGTCAGTCCTGTAGTAAATAATTAAATGTTTGATAAGGATTTGCAAACATATTCTATTATCCTTGTATGTGCTAATCATTTTCTTGACATTTTAAAGTAAATATTGATTACATCAAGTAAAATTAAAGTATGCACATATTTTGAATATTTAATTATACTAAATTATTAATTAAATATTTAATATTTAATAGCTTTTAAGAAAAGCATAATAATATTCTAATATTCTATGTACTTTCACTTATATCAATTAACTGACATATGACGCAAATATAATTTGTGAATTATTTCTTAATTGTAATTACAACTCTCTGGGAATGAGTTTACAATCGGTTTAATGCCAGAGGGTTGTTTGTTTTCTCAGCAGCATATATTAAATTTGAAGTTAATCGCGAAGTTTATACTGACTAATTTATTTTAAGAAAAAGATTCATAGGCACAAATTATCTTGAAATTCAATTTATCTAGCATAGATTAAATATCTTCAGCATATTGTCTTTGACTGGAATTCTTATATGATCCATGGGGATATATTAGTAGAAAACACTGAGTAAATTTCATTTGATTCACACTTTTTTAGAAGAACAGTTCGTATAATTTTAAGACAATATCCCCCTCATTCCACGGAGTTCTGTGACCACCTATCAGATGGGGTGGAGGAGTTCTACTGTGTCACATCGCAAACAATGTAATAAAAAGAGACAACAGATGGCATGGATAAATATTATGTCAGCCACATTCTCCTCAAGGTTACATATTTTGTGGTAGACATTTAAAGTTTGGTCTATTTACGAACACATCTGAAAACCAAAATTCTAATCAGAGAAGAGACAGTAAAGGGCTGGAATAGGAATTCTCACATTCGTGTTTGCCTTTTGCTGATTTTGTGTGTTTATCCATTAGGGACTATCATTATTAATCCCTTTGCAATTACTAATCAGTGATGATTGCTCCAATACCAGCTAAGTAGAACAAGTAACAACTTTTTTTAATGTTTGGCACCACCTTTTCCTTGGTCTTAATAGTCACTAATTCGAACTGTCTCATTTTGTTTGGTATTTTGTGCAGGAGTGTGCTCATCTGTGGTCTTAGTGTTGTTTTGAAAAATGTTTTTTTCCCACTCTATCCTACCATACAAAGGTTTTTCTTTCTTCATTCCTAGGTTATCAGTTATCCTCTAATTCCCTGCATCAGTGATGGAGTTTGGCACTAAAACTTAAGATTTGCTGCCTTATTGAACTGCATAGGCCCACCACTGGTAAAATGTAGTTATATTCTCAATTTTCAATCATTTCCTAATTTTTTTTTTAAACAAAGAAAAGATGAATTTACAACCCCATTCTCCAATATTTCTTAAATGAGCGGGCATAGATGAGTGCTACGTTATCTTCAATATTGGATATACAAATGGAACGTCTTGTTTTGCTTGTAAAAATCATTTTAGTTTTCAAAAGTCTCCTCTACATGTCATGATTTGCACCTATAAAGTGGTCCCGGGATGGAAAAGGAATTTTTAGGGAGGAGAAAGATTTGATATTTATAAGAATGTATCTAGTGGCCACTTACTAATAAATAATGTAGCCTGAGAAAAATCAGGGATGACTTTTTGATTAAAAAAAATGGTAAAAACCTGTGTTTGAGGAAAAAACTAATTCATTAGAGGCAAAATGGAACAGCTGAAGCCATACCTGCAATAAATCGCTTCCGTAAATCTCAGGAGAAAGTTTGAAGCATATGCTGTCAGTTTGCCAGGGCTGACATAAAATACCACAGGCTGGGTCACTTAAGCAACAGAAATCTATTTTCTCACCGTTCTGGAGACTTGAAATCCAAAATCAATTTTCCAACAGGGTTGGTTTCCTCTGGCATCTCTCTACCGACACACAGAGGCCGTGTGTCCCTCTGTGTCCGGTCGCCCTGTGCCTCTCAGTGTGTCCTAATCTCTTCTTCTTCCTTAGACAGCAGTCCGATTGGATTAGGGTCCACCCTATGGGTCTCGTTTTAAATTAATCACCACTTGAAAGGTCCTGTCTCTAATGCAGTCACGTTCTAAGGTGCAGGGCTTCAACATAGGAACTTGGTGGGGGGGGCACATTTCAACCCATGACACACAGGGGAGCCTGTGATCACTTCCTGTGAGGGTCCTCTTCTTTAATTATGCCTTCTTTTCTTTTTTTCCTGTTGCAGTTTGGAAAATACTGATGTTATGTGTGTATCCTTCTCAGTTGTTTTCTGTTGGCTTCCTATGATGAGCAACGGGGAATTTAGTTAGGAACTTCTTTTTCATGTTATCTTCCCTCTTTTCCTACTTGTGATTTGAAATACAGACTTTTTACAGCTGGTGAGTAATAATCCACAAACTTATTTGACTTTTCAGGTATTTCACTTATGATCCCCATAGTTCCTGGGAAGTTGTTCTATACCCAGATTATCATATGTAGCCATAAAGTACTAATTTTTTCCCCTTAAAAATCATCACTTAATGCTCTAGTCACCTTCATTTAATTTTCACAAATAACCCTGATGTTAATGCTTCCCTCTATCATTCTTTTTTTTTTTTTTTAAGATTTTAGTTATTTATTTGGCAGAGAGAGATCACAAGTAGGCAGAGAAGGGGGGAAGCAGGCTCCCCGCTGAGCAGAGACCCCATGCGGAACTCGATCCCAGGACCCTGAGATCATGACCTAAGCCGAAGGCAGAGGCTTTAACCCACTGAGCCAACCAGATGCTCCTCCCTCTATTCACTCTTATTTGGTGTTCAATTTCTATCAGGTTCTTCCAGAAAGGATCATAAAAAAAAGATTCTTTAGAGTTTTTGTGTCAACTTAACAGTTCATCTGTAGCCTTTACACATGAAAATAATTTCTGCAAAACATAATATATTTTCTCTCCTGTCTTTTAACTATTACTTCATTACTTAGGCTCCTGACAGTGTTGTTGAAAGTCTGAGGGCAATCTAATTTTTATTTCTTTTGAGGTGAATTAATCATTCTATCTCAATGTTTCAAGGAATTATGATTTTTTCTTATTGCAGGCTATTTTCAAACGATATATATTTATATTCTTTGGTTTTGGTCATTTTCTCTGATGTATGCTGTATGATTCTTTCAATAAGTAGTTTCTAGTTTTTTTACTAAATGTTTTCATTGAACTAAAATATACACATAATTTACTCTTTTCCATACTTTCAGTTTTCTTCTAGAAACTTTTATCTTACATATATTCCTTCTTCTTACATATATTGTTCATTTTCTACATCTGTTATGTCCTTTTGAGCATTTTTGACTGATTGTCATTTCCCCTCTAATTTTTAAAATATCCCTCTTTTACCTTCTATTGTTTAAGTCAATATATGTGATGCTATCCTTCCCTGTAGTTTAGTTCATTTCTAAAACAGTGTATTTTGTTTCTATTCTTTGACTTCAATCATTTATCCATTTTTCTGACTCTGATTTGTGTTGTTTATAATTATTATCTTCTCTTATATTTGTTTTGTTCACCTTTACCTTTTTACTTAAATTCCAGTTAATTAACATATAGTATAATGATGGTTTCTGGAGTCAAATTTAGCGATGAGCACAGCGTGTTATATGCACGTGTTTTGTTTACTTTCAGATTATACTGACCTTACTGGTGGGTGGTTACAATAGCTTTTCTACTATTCTGCCTCTAGCACTAACTTTCTCTTCTTTAATATTTGTGAAATGATTTTTTTTTTTAATGCCCACCTTCTCTTTAAGATCCACCGGGTCTTTTGCTGTCCTCACCAAGCTGGTCCTCTCAAAATTCATGTTGAAATCCTGACCTTCAATGAGACCATATTGGGAGGTGATCAGGTTTATTTAGGTGAAGCCAGAAAGGTGTGGCCATCATGATCGGATAAGTGCAATCAGACAAGAGGAAAAGAGAGAGGTTACCAGGAAAGCTCATGGAAAGACACGGTAAGAAGATGGCCATCAGCAAGGCAGGAATAGAGCTCTCTCCAGAAGGTGGCCATATTGGCACTCTGATCTCAGCCTCCAGAACTGTGAGAAAATAAATTCCTATTGTTTAAGCCTGTCAGTCTATGGTATTTTGTGATGGTAGCCCAAGCAGATGAAGACACCAAGTTGACTTGGGCTTTCTTTTTTCATCGCTTTTATTTTCTTTGTCCTGCCAAATTTGGAATCCATTCTCAGAGACTTTTCTTTTAGAGAGTGGCTTTACCCTGGAAGTAATACTCTGTTACTTTCTAAAGTTCATAAGGCTTAGATAATGCGAAACCTTTGTGTTTATTTATGAATTTGAATGTACAAAATTTTTTTTATTTTAAAAATGAATAAAACTGTTTCTGTTTCAACTGTTGTTTGCACATTGATCAGCCATATGTGACAGGAATTAGTGGTGATTGAGAGTTCCCCTATTCTTAGTGCTACTTTTCTATTGTTTTTTAGGTTATAAACTAGCAGGTTTCCTCAAGAAATTTACCATATCTAGGAAAATCATTACATACTTGTAGGGATTGCCATTGCAAAAGTCAGATATAAAGTTGTTTTTCTGTCAGGGAATCTTTGGCTTATAAAATGAAGCCAAAGATTCCTGAGTGTCTAGCATTAGTTCTATGCATATATTCCCAGTAGTAGTATATTATGGGTTTTATAAATGGAGATTTTCTCGCAAGAATATTGAGTGACTTTAAAGTGTGTAGGCTACTGGACTTGCCTAAATATTTCTTGTATCTACCACCAGGAGTTCCATATGATGTATAGATTCTTAGGTGAGAAAGTGAGCTGAGGTATTAGCCAGTGCTCCAGGAAATGCAAAAGGTGGTGTGAGGCTAAAAACCACTTTGAATGATTTATTTTTCTGAATTTAGTTCTTAATTTCAAAGACTTTGAACCTTGATAAGAGAGTTTTAAGTAAGAACTTAGGCTTTGAAAAACATTGATTTAGTCATAGCTTTGACTATATCATTAACCAAACCAAATATACTTTCAAACAGTTGTAATGGGTGACTTCATAATAAATACTAGAAAATTTAACTTATTCAGAAATGAGAGTCCTTTTATTGTTCTGGTTTTCTTTCTCTTTTTTTAATTGATTGAAGTATCAGAAAAAAAAAAGCACAGGCTGTTAATGGGCTCTCTCGGGAAAGAGCCTCAGCTATTTAGGCAGAATAAACAGAAGACATATTTTACTGCCTCTTATTAGTGCAGACTGTGTAGTCTTAGAAGAGCTTCCATCCAAAGTATTAATTCTCTCCTCTTTGCCATTTCTAAGATTCTTTGATTTGACAAATTTAATATGCCCTTATGTATGTTTGAAAACACTTACAGGACACTTGGATGGTGAAGTCGGTTAACCGTCTGACCCTTAGTTTTGGCTCAGGTCATAACCTCAGGGTCTTGAGATGGAGCCCAACATTGTGCTCCAAGTGGTCTCAGCCTAAAATTCGCTTTCCCTCTTCTCCTGTCCCCCCAAAATAAATAAATAAACCTTTTAAAAGATAAAATGCACATTTGCAATTTTATAGCAGACTACATCATTTAAAATTTTTAATGTTAGCATTAAAACATAATTAATCTTATTAGCATATTATAAGCACTTCATATATCGAACTGAACTTGCCATCTTAGTTTTTGTTTTACTAAATGCTAATCTACTTTTTATAGAGAAGATCATATGAATAAAAACCAGTATTTTGTGACCTGGTGTTTTTGCACAATTTATTTTTATTAAGTTTCATCTACATAGAAATAATCTAGGTAACCAAAATTGCCCATTAATTCACTTAGTATTAAATTAGTCAATAAAAGGTCTTACAAAGACTATTTCGTTGACATTACAGAGCATCCCAATTTCTGGTGATATTAGCATTTCATCATAGAAATGGCATTCAAAAAATCTACTTAGAAAGTTTCAATTCAGTAAAAGTGATTTGTAGCATTAGTATAGTCCAAAAGAGCCTATCCTTTACAATAATAGAATGTTGTTAAGCACATAAGTTTTTATTATTGTAACCTAGAATATTTTGGAAAAAAATGGTAACCATAAACTCAAGGCATAAACTTTTTTTTTTTTTCCAAAAGAAAACACAGTGTTCAGAAGTGTTAAGTGACTTTCTGGAGCCAGCCCCCCAAATAGGGACCAGAGCTCAGACTCAAACCCCAGCTAACTGGCTCAGAGATGAAATTTCTTTGCGCTACACTGTGGGGTCCCTACCATGCCCATTCTCTGGTCCTCTCTGTATTACATGTATGACAGCTGCAACTGGAAGGCAGAGCATCATCTGTTTGCCCTCAGCTGCAAATATGCACATTGAGCACATCAAACTTTTTTGCCACTGGGAGCATTTCCAGGAATATCCATCGAAGCGCTCTAAGTATTAATTTTGGGATTACAAATAACTTTGTACAAGTAGGTATATTTAAAAATAGAGAATCTGTGAACAATGAGAGTGGATAATAGACAAGTAGATAGACTGATACATAGAAACATAGACATAGTTATAAAACAATACATTACTTTCTCTTTCGAGCAGTATTGTACACTTTGTATATGAATTAAATAAATTACAAAAGGGTATTTTCATTGCCTTCAACACACACTTTATCCTATTTTCATTAGAAATATACTGAGTATATATCTTCTCTTAATTATTGTTTAATTAGAGATTTGGAGAAATGCAAACGAATAATAGTAGTCACGATGGAAAGAGCCACAACTGAACATTGGCTCCTTTCCAGGACTTGTCATAAGTGGTTTACATGCATTCTGTAAGTCAAGAACAGGTCTTGAATTAATGCCCTTACCATCTCCATTTTGCAGATGGAGACACCATAGCACAGAAAGATAAGCACATTTTTCATGGGTGTGTACTTAGTAAATGGCTGGCATGGTATAAAAACCCAGGAAAGGCTCCAAAGCAGTTTTTGTTAAATCTTTCTTTTCTTTCTTTCTTTCTTTCTTTCTTTCTTTCTTTCTTTCTTTCTTTCTTTCTTTCTTTCTTTCTTTCTTTCTTTCTTTCTTTCTTTCTTTCTCTTTCTTTCTTTCTTTCTTTCTTTCTTTCTTTCTTTCTTTCTTTCTTTCTTCTCTTTCTTTTTTTTGGAACTCAAGTGTAGTTGACACACAATGTTGTGTTAGTTTCAGGTGTACAACACCGTGATTCAACATCTCTATACATTCTATTATGCTCATCACAAGTGTAGCTAACATCTGTCACCGTACAATATCATTATAATATCAATGACTATATTCCCTGTGCTATACCCTTTATCCTCAGGACTCATTCCATAACTGGAAGCCTGTTTCTCCCTCCCCCCTGCACCCATGTTGCCCATCCCACCCCCCTAACCCCCCACCGCAACGATCAGTTTTTGCTCTGTATTTATGAGTCTGTTTCTGCTTTTTGTTTGTTTCTTTGTTTATTCATGTTTTGTTTTTCAGATTCTACATATAAGTAAAATCATCCCGTATTTGTCTTTCTCTAACTTATTTTCACTTGATATAATACCCTCAGCCAAGGCAAGCTTTTAACCGTTCACCCTGATACTTCATAAGTAGTGAAATCTGTGATAACCCAGCCAACAACAATCACTGTAGTGGGAGTCTGGCCTTCCAACCCTGTAACTTTGGATACATCATTTGCCTTCTCTAGACCTGTTTTCTCATGTGAACTTTTATAACTGATATGGTCTGAGTGAACTTTAAGGTCCCTTCTACCTATATTATTCTATGCATGTATATTCCTGCTACAGTGTCAATTCTGTAATTTAGACCTACTTAAACCTCAATTTGATTCAATAACTGAATATTTGGAGTCACATAAGAAAAAAAAGTCCTAAATAGTTGAATGTCTAAGGATGCAGGGAACTGTTATCACTCCTCGTAACTCCTAGCAAACTAATAAAGTTACCAAGATGCAAAAAATGCAAACAACAAGACAGAGCTGCAACCAGATGAAAGGAGATTGAGATGAAAACTGAAATCATGTAGTCTCTCCTTTAGTGATAAAGGAGGACTTTGCTTCTTTGTCTTTTCTCTTTTTTCTCCTCCTCCTCTCCTTCTCCCTCCTCTTCCCCACCCCCACTCCTTCTTCCTCTTCATCTTCTTCTCTTCCTTCCCTTCTCCCTCTGCTTCTCTGTCCTCTTCCCCTTTGTGTTAGAGAAATTCTAATGAAAATTACAGGGATATGTATAGAACGGAGAAGTCAGGCCAACAATTCACTTGATACAGGTGAAATCAGAAGTAGATGAGTCAAAGATAAAAAACAACCCAAGAGACTAATTTAACCCAGAGCAAAATCTACCGTATGCTATAGTTGTTCATTTTTACACCCCCAATGGTTTCATGGAACAAAGTAAAGTTTTTGACACTAATTTTTGGGTTTATTAAATCAGAGATTTATTTATCTGTTCAATTATTTATTTATAACTTCTCACCTTTTTCCCAAATTTGTCAATAATATAAATAATAAATAAATAAATAAATAATAAATAAAATAAATAATATAAATAATAAAACTAAGTGCTTTTTAAGTGCCTAGAAATAAAGTAAATTTTTGAAGAAGGATACGTCATTTGCCTTCTTTAGACCTGTTTTCTCATGTAAATTTTTAAATAGAACTTAGAATTTGGGCATAATTTATTTTCTCCTAATTGTTTACAAATCATCAAACAGATATGTGTACTGGACATTTTAGATTACCTAACATTTGTACAGAGATGAACGATTTCAATCCAGCATGTTATATATAACATGTTTAAATTATTTAATATTTCAAAGAAAATACATAAATACAAGCTTAGAATGTAGAAAATTTGTTCTTTTCCTCAGAGTTAAGTGAATTAGAAGTTAATATATGTAAATGCTTAATGCTAGTAACTCCTGAATTAATATTATCATTGATTAATTTTTGAAGATTTATTTATTTATTTGAGAGATAGAGAGAGAGAGTGAGCAGGAGGAGGAGAGGGAGAGGGAGAAAATCCCAAGCAGACTCCCCACTGAGCACTGAACCTGATGCAGGCTCGATCTCATAACCCTAAGACATGAGGAGAAATCTAGAGTTAGACGCGTAACTGACTGAGCCACCCAGGCACCCCTTATTATTATTTGATTATTAATAATTTTGAGTGTTTTGCACATTATCCTTTTCATTATCTTTTCTTTCTATTGTTTGTTTACATTCTTTGATATCTATTTCATAGCCAATATGCAATGAATAAGAAAATGTGATTATCTAAATGAACATTACATTATTTTGATTTCCATAAGAAGCATAAGCATTTTAATCACAAATGAAATAATATGGCTTATCAGTTCTGTTTTCCATTTAGCTTCTGAAATCAAAATATGAGAAGAAATAAACAAGCATTGAGTATCAGGAATTTTCCTTAAAACAGTCATATATAATGACTAAGAGTTACTCACAGGGTTTTAAAGCAATTTATCAACCACTAAAATGTCCCCAAGCAGTTAATTATGGAGGACAGTTATTTCTCTAGCAAAAGATGCCTCATTAGAATGACAAGAGATGGATGTTCTCATTAGACACGTCCTTGTTTTGAGCCCTACCTGCCAACTTTTGTCCCCTTTGTCAGAAATGTTAATGGCAAGTAGAAATTTTGCACAATAGGGACTCTCTCTGTTATTTTATTTAGGATTTGGATTATCACAATTTAGAGAATAAAACTGTATGTTGTCTAAAGAAAGAACACTTATTTGAAAATTCACACTGATTAGAGAGAAGGACAACTTATATTTAAGGCTTTAAAAAATATCACCCACAAATATTTTGTTGTTGTTGTGAACACAACAAAATTATTAGAGTCTTCCTTTGTCCTCTTGCTTTTTTAAAAGCCATGCTGAAGGTTTTGGGGGAAAGTTTAATTACTGCCAGTGTCTTGTTCTAGTCTTTTCTCAGGGGAACTAAGATTCTTTCTGAGAATCTTATAAATGTTGGATATCTTGCTATTTCTCACAGGTCTCTCAGGCTTTGTCCTTTTTTTTTTTTTATTCTGTTTTCTCGCTGTTCAGATTGGATAGAGTCTATTGATTTATCTTTAAATTTACTGCTTCCATCCTCTATTATCTCCACTCTACTATTGAGCCCATCCAGTGAGTTTTTGAATCCTGTTATTGTATTTTTGAGTTTTACAATTTCCATTAAGTTTTTCCTTATCACTTCCATTTCTTTGTTGAAAATTTAGAATTTTCATTTTTAATAGAAATTATTTGTGTGGTATTGCTTTCAAATCTTGTTCAGATAATTCCAACATCTGATTCATCTCACTGTTGGTATTAGTTGATTGTCTTTTCTTATTCAAGTTGTAATATTACTGGTTACTCCTGTCTTTTATTTAACAGATAGTGACAGGGTTTAGGTTTGGCAGGTAGAGCCTGACCTATTCTTTGGGGCTATAGCACCCACAGCAATTTAATTTTTATAGCATTTGTGGTGATGTTTTGGTTTGATTTTTCTGTTTGCCTCTTCTCATGTTGCCTGGACTTACGGTCTGCTCCTGGTGCTCTTGTAGAGGCAAGAACAGTTTCCCCAGGCCAGACCACCCGGTACCTCCACGTGTCTGAAGAACCTCTTTCCAGTGAAGATGAGGCGTGCTTCCCGGGCTGGTTCCTCCTGTGGTGGGATTCTCCTTGGCATTGCCATCTACTGCCTTGTATCTCTGTACTGAGGAGGCAAGTCTCAGGTCTACGGCAACTAAGGGGCTTCTGCCCCTGAGGGCTAATTGTACTAAGATCTCACTTTTCATAGTGCTAAGCCACACAATATCCCTGGGTGGAAGAGACTACTCTAGTACTCAGTACTCCAACCATGGTGATGAAACACGCCTTCCTAGTCAGGTAATTTTTGCAGTGGGATGCCTCCTGCCGGTGCTCCCTACCCTGTGATGCCTCTTAACATTCGAGTGGAGGGGATGGGACCTCAGGCTGGATGGGAAGCCATGCGTCCCCTGGCGGCTGGTCATCAATGGTGTTTCTCATTGCTTTCCCTTTCCTGGTCTAAAGCACCCAGGAAACGGTGTTGGCTGGACTCCCATTTATTCTGGAAAAGAAATGAACTTACATAGTCAGCCTTCTTTTGCTAAATTGAGATTCAGGAAATACCAGGACAGAGTCTCCTTCCTCTTTTGTGATTCCGGAAGGGTTTATAGTTGTGTTCAGCGAGAGAGAGCAGAGAGACGTGAGTTCACGCCATCTTGTCTGGATAAAAAAGCTGTATTTTTACAAGATTTAAGAATAGACATTTTTAGGCAACCCAATAGCATCCTTCTTAAAATCATTCTAATATCCTCTACAGAGAGAGTGAAAACAACATAGAAAAAGGAGCGACATTTATGAGTCTATAAACATCAGAGTTAATTCCTTAACCATGGATTTCAATATTTTTCCTTTAGCATCTCACTAAATTCAAAGCTGCATCCCAAACGGACTCAGGTGTGGCACCCAAGCATCAGTGTACCTATCAGGGTAGCAGAAGGAACCGTCTTCTAATTCACTATGGCAAGGCTGTGTTTAACCAGTTACGTAATAAAATCTAAGGATAACATAAAGGATAACAATAAGATAGTAATTTACAACTGGGTCTTTTTTCAATAAGTTCCAGAGGCTCATAGGATCCAACCGATATTTTTAGAAAGCTGCTTTCTAGTAGTTCCAGAAATACTCTTGATTTACTATTGGATCTATGTAGTTTAAGCAGTAACCATCTTCTTCTCCTAAGGGAAGGTATTATATTTTTATATTTATTTGCTCATTCAGCTATAACAAATGTAAATTAAATAAATAGAGGGCAGTAACCTTTTTTGGCTAGATGATGTGTGTGTGTGGGAGTGGGTGTGGGTGTTGGTGTACACCAATGTAACCTCTGCTAGATCAAGACAAATGTAGCATTCCCTGTTTCCTTGTGACCCCTTCATTCTACACCTACTCCCACAAAAGTGGCCTTTATTCTGCCTCTAACAGAGTCTTATATAAATGAAATCATACAATTTATACTAGTTATGCCTTGTTTTGTTTCACTCAACCTAATATATGCAGATTAATCCATATTTTTTCTCACATTGACCATTCTTTTTATCTGAGTAGTTATCTATTGTAAGAATATGAAAAGGTTCAAAGATTCATATTCTAATTTCTTTGTTTTTAATCCATATTCTATTTTACACACATCTGAGTTGCTTTCTGATTTTAGCTATGATTAACCATGAATATTACATACAATGGGTAAGAACATAGTCAAATGAGGCTCTGAAATTCAGTGCACCACCTGTGTAATAGCTATAAGGTTGATTCTATAATGTATTATGTATGTGCGTGCATGCGCGCGCGCACACACACAATTCTACACAGTGCTTAAAAAATAATATACTGTCAATAAATACCTTACTTTTTTTTCTTCTTTCTCTGCTTACTTTGGAGATCTCTAAAATAAAAGTTCTAGGGGTTTCAAGAATAGCTTGTATGTACCATGCCAAAATCATACTATTCTACATTTATGTGTGGAATTCATAATCTGCAAGATTTTATTAAAAATCAGATGATTATTTCTGGGGCGCCTGGGTGGCTCAGTGGGTTAAATGCTCTGCCTTCGGCTCAGGTCATGATCTCAGGGCCCTGGGATCGAGCCTAGCATCGGGCTCTCTGCTCAGCAGGGAGCCTGCTTCACCCTCTCTCTTTGCCTGCCTCTCTACCTACTTGTGATCTCTCTCTCTCTGTCAAATAAATAAATGAAATCTTAAAAAAATGATTATTTCTTATAAAGCTAAACATAGTTTTATGAAACAATCCAGCAGTCACACGTCTAGCTTTTTTACTCAACTGAGATGAAAACTTTTGTCCATACACCAACCTGGACATGAATGTTTATTGCAGCTTTATTCATAATCGCCAAGAACTAGAAGCTTGTGCTGTGTTTGTGAATGAGTGAACTAATAAACAAACTAGGGTAAAGCCATATAATGGAGTAATTTTCAGTGATCAAAAAAA
>CM053616.1:42137188-42182051 GCA_028646535.1 Procyon lotor | reverse complement strand
CAGCAGTCACACGTCTAGCTTTTTTACTCAACTGAGATGAAAACTTTTGTCCATACACCAACCTGGACATGAATGTTTATTGCAGCTTTATTCATAATCGCCAAGAACTAGAAGCTTGTGCTGTGTTTGTGAATGAGTGAACTAATAAACAAACTAGGGTAAAGCCATATAATGGAGTAATTTTCAGTGATCAAAAAAAAGACTAGCTCTCAAGCCATGAAAGATACAGGGGTATCTTCAATGCGTATCGAACAGTGAAATAAGCTGGTTTGAGTAGACTACATAGTTTACGACTCTAATAGTACGGCAAAACTCTAGAGCTAGCAAAAGGTCAACGGCTGCTGGGGGCTTGGGAGAAGGTGGGGAGCAATGAGCAATGGGAATTTTTAAGGCAGTAAAACTATTTTTATGACATTGCAGTAGTGGAAACATGACATTATGCACCTATCAGAACCTGGAGAACTTTATAACGCAAAGAGTGAACTCTCCTGCAAATTAGGGACTTTTGTCAATAACAACACTGTAGTACTGGTCACTCAATTGCAATAGATGTGTCATGCTAATGAAAGATAGAGAAAACTGGTGGAGAGAGAAGTATGAGGACTCTCTATGCTATTCCTGGTCAACATTTCCAAAACTAAAAGCTTAAAACTGCTTTTAAAGAGCCTATTAGTAAAAATACAAAATGAATGTGTAGACTTGCATGCTTGCCCTTCACATTGATTATGTGAATAGTGGATAATATTCAATTATTAATCAATCTCTAGGAATGGAGAATGAAATATTATTTAAAATGTCTATAAGGAAAATACTATTTTGGCCCAAATGCAATTTGGTATACAAAATGTTGTCAATCTCAGAGCATACTATTTGCAAATGTGTAGTGCAAATGTACTACATACCATTTAATTGTCAACATATTTATGCTTTTGTGGCACCTGGGTGGCTCAGTGGGTTAAAGCCTCTGCCTTCAGCTCAGGTCATGATCTCAGGGTCCTGGGATCCAGCCCCATATCGGGTTCTCTGCTCAGTGGGGATCCTGCTTCTCTCTCTCTGCCTGCTTCTCTGCCTACTTGTGATCTCTCTCCTCTCTGTCAAATAAATAAAAAGAAAATCTTTAAAAATATATATATTTATGCTTTTAACTACATAAAAATCCTGGGGGTTATCTTCTCATTTTTTTTTTCTTGTTGTAATCAAGGGCACTTTACAACTATTAGAGCTCCTTGAGCCCATAGCTACTTATTAGGGATGGAGTGATAATATCAACTTCTTACAATTTAATTTCACCTTTTAAGTAAAGATTTTGCTTGTCTTATCTAAAATTATCCTTTTTTTCAAGCAAATGCACACTTTCTGGAACAAAAACTTCATATCATGGCATCATTATTATTTGCCTAGTATTTTATGATGCCTAAATGAAAGTGGTTTTTAGCCTATTGGTCATTACTATTATTAATGCTTACTTGATGATTCTTAAGTTTTTACTATGACACATAGGCAGTAACTTTCCTGTTTACCTTATCTAGACAGTCGGGCTGTGACAGTGAGGATGGGGAGGGATAGATGACAGGGCTGGCGCTAACATCCGTGATAACTGGATGGCCCTAAGTAATAATCAGGTTTTTTTAAGTAAAGCTATAAGGAAAGTATCCCTGAAACAATAAAAAAAAACCCATTTTTTATAACTTAATGCATCTTTAACACTCTTCAAAGTGTATAGGGGACACAAAAGAAGTGTTTGCTATGAGATGAGAAGCTTATTAGTCTCCACATACATGTGAAATTGAGATAATTTACTGAACAATAATTAACACCTGCAGTGTGCATTATAATGGCAGTCAATTGTGTGAAATGTGAGGTACTGTCTCTAATAAATCCCAAGAGAAACCAAATAGGGAAATGTATGTGACCCAGGAATAGTTTTGGAAGATTTGTGTTAAGCTTGAGGTGAATGTGAGAGCCCTAGATGTCCTCACCTTTCCCTTAAATATTTAACAATTACAGTCTTCTGGGGGGAATTCCATGCTACTGATGTGTCTTTACTCAAGACCTGTCTTTATCTTCTCCACACATTAGTGTTTTTCTCCTCTCTCTCCCTCTTTCTTTCCCTCCTTTGGTCCCTTCTTCTTTCTCTAAAAAATAAATAAATAAAAAATCCTATTCCTGTGAAAGTGAATAGATTTCCAAGTAATTAGGATTGCTATTCCTCCCTTTTTTTTAGCATTTCACATCTTAAAATATCTGACCCTTTATGATATTGTAGTGCATGTGTTCATCTACTGTTACCTGTGACTATGTTTATAGACATGGAAACCGAAGGATAATATATCAAAATGCATCAGACTCTATTCCCAATTAATGCTTTTTGCATTTATTTCTACCGCCCTTCAAGGATTCACGGTTTCCAAACTTTTTGACCATAGTCCACTTGACGCCAACCACCCAGAGGTCCAATCCAGTTTTATTGTCTATTGGTGGAAAATAAGTCAAAATTAAGTATTGTGGAATAAACAATATTGTTGAGTTCTGAATGTATCTGCTTTAATTTCTGTTTGAATTTTAAATCAGATTTATTAGAAAAAGTATCCTGAAAATAGTTGAAACATCTATCAATACATAGGGTTAAGCAAATTTAAGTGAATCAACTTAAGTTTAATGAAATTATCAGTATATCATACAGCAAAAAAAAAAAAGAAAAAAATCACAAAAATTTGAAACTATGGCAAACCCAAGAGAAAAGTTACACTATACTAATAGCAACTCTTTCCCAAGTTTATGAGAATTATTGCCATTCTTCCTATATTTGTGTTTGTGTCCATACATAGTTTTGATGTGGTTTTCTGATATGGCTAGATATCGCATGGCAGTGAGTTATCTCTGAACAAGCCATTTTGAATAACTAATTTTAATATTGTGTTTTAACAGCTCATTGACAGTCTTTGGTTATATTTAAACTTAGAGGGAGAAAATACATAAACATTCACTCATTCATAAGAATTGAAACAATCACTTCTTATGCCATAACTAAGTTGGCCATGATATACAGAGACCCTTGGGTCTTTTTTATAAATGATACATTGAAGGCAAGGTCAGATGTGGCATATGGAAACTTTCCATGATTTGACCATTTGACATCTTCCTTTTTATCTTGTGACTCTGCTCACTATCATCATTTTTCTCAGAACTAAAACCAGTTAGTTTCTTTTGTATATTATTCTATTTATACCCTTTTGAACTTATTTGTGCTATTTCCCGATCCTTGAATATCTCTCCCAACTTTCTTTATATAAATAACTCAAACTTTAATACTTGTATATCCAACTCCATCTTGTCTAGGAGCCTTTCATGTCCTCTTGCTTTGAACTATATGAAACATTGCAATTCACCGACAGTTCCCTGTGGATACCATTTAGGTTTTTAGTAGATTCAAATGGTTTGGTAACTTTGTTTGAAAAAGACTCCACAATCTTCTTCACTTTAACCCTAACTTCTCATCCCACTCTGTTCCTGCCAATGGGTCTTAGATATATTTTTGAAGCTCAAACATACAGAGAATAATGAAAAGTAAATTCAAGGACTTAGAGGTTCTAGTGATTTTTTGTTAGATATTATTTAAATGTAGCTTAAATGTAGCCTTGTGGTAAATTATAAATGATTTCATCTGCTCTAAGAAATAAAAAGCAGTGTTCAAACCTTTACAATTTTTGTTCTTAGACTAGATGTTGAATTTTTTAATCAATGCAAAGATTTTTTTAATTTGTATTCATTTTGCACAATTTCATTTTACTTCATTGCACAGGGAAGGTAAACATTTAGTTTCACCACACTGAATGACTTGAAATTTTTTTCTTAATACAGAAGCAGTATAGAAAACATACTTGAGAAATCAGAAAAGCTCTCCTTATCGTTTCAAAGACACACAGCTTTCATCCCATTTAATGGTGTCCCATGACTATTTTTGCAGATAAATGGTTTTAAAAGGGCTCTCCCTGTGAAATACGAGATTACAATTTTCTTAACGTTATTTCACTGGGAAATCAGACTCTAGCCATTATTCCTTTATTAATTTGCATCTTTTTCTCCTAATTGATAGTACGTAAACTTATGCTGAGAAAAAAGATCATTATGGATCTTCTCCCATATGAAGCAACGACTCTGAAAATGTTTCTCTCACTTTTATTTTGTAAGGGATTCAAAGGATCCGTTAACATTGGTTGAAGAGTTGAAGGAGTGTGAGAAATGTCACTGACAGCCCCAAGCCTGAACCAGGAGCATCGTGTTTCACATCATAGAAGCTGCTGGATTATTCTAAGTCTGCTGGGGCATGCTCATTGCAGTCCTAGGAAGCCGTAACAACCCAAAGGAAATAATTTTTAGGTAGGCATACAACTACAAGGACTTTCAAATGTTAACGGTAACTCCAATGTTATCAGAGTCAGACCTTGGTGATGATTCTGGTTCATGCAAGAGAGAGACAGTTTAGTGGTGGTGAAGAGCATTATCTTTGCAGCCAGGGATATCTGATTTACTTTTTGGTTTACTTTTGTAATTAAAATAAAACTCAGTCATGGCTTGGTTTAATTCTAGAACAGCTTGAGAAGAAAAGCCCTCACTCCCTGTGCTCTGTCCTCCACCAGCGATCACGATGGTTTACCTTAACACAGAGATGGCTCAGCCTTCCATCTGAGTATGAAAGTTTAACTCCACCATCTGTTTGACTTTTTGCAATTAGAATAAAGAAATGTTCTTGTACAAAGTATTTAGCATAATTGTTCCACGTGATTTTCCTATTGGGATCATTGTTTAGTATGCATTAACAGGTGTATTTCTTCCTCTTTATTTTGAAAGTAATATTTGAACCGTTATTAGTGACAGAGGCAAGAGGGTATTTTCAAGTTACTGCTCTAAGATCAATAATAATACAGAATTTCTCTCAAAATATACAAAGCTGGTTATTCAAACAGTCAATGGTTTTATTATTTTTTTCTCACTGTAACTGTTTACTCTTTCATTTGCCTCTTTGAACATGGACTTTTCTTGTTAAATTTCTATAATTGTGTTTTAGTATCATTTGCTTTCAAGGATGATTAAAAAGTTAAATGAATGCTATAGAGTTTTTTGTTTTGGGTTTTTTTTTTTTTTGGCAGGGGAGGCCATAAAGATGTATATAATGGTGAACTAATTTCTGCTCGGTGTCATATGTTGGCCAGCTAGAGCTATTTCCCCTGAGTAAATGTAACAAACAAATGGAAGAAAAGAAAATTTCATCATCATTAAGGAAAAATAGTGTCACTTCCTATCATTTCTCTGACTCATTAAGAATGCCCTTCTCCCATTCATTTTTAAATCTTCCTAGTTTAAATCCTTTAAAGTCTTTACTGGGTGCACTATTAAAAACTAATAAATCCAGGTTACTTATTTAGTCAAGCTTGAGGGGATAAAGGGATTTGCATTTCCCAACTCTATATTATATGCCAATGAGAATTTTCTTGTTATCCGGGAGAGTCTATGGCTCGATCTTAGACAATTGGTATAAATTGGGTAGGCACATTTAAACTAAGAGAGTAAAGAATTTTGGTTTCAAAGATAAGCTTGAGGGACGTCTGGGTGGCTCAGTTGGTTAAGCATCAGCCTTTGGCTCGAGTCATGATCCCAGGATCCTGGAATCGAGTCCCACATCGGGCTCCTTGCTCAGTGGGGAGCCTGCTTTGCCCTCTGCCTAGTTCCTTGCTTGTGCTCTCTCTGTCTCTGACGAATAAGTATATAAAATCTTAAGAAAAAAAAGATGAGCTTGATTATTTTCAATGCTGGCTTTAAACTTAGCTAAAACTATGGTAAATTCATACAAAACAACTATTTGATTAAATGGAGTGTTTTATATATTATAAATTACTTAAATTACATTGTATATTATATAGAATTCTTTATTATGTAGAATTCACAAAAATGATTCTAAGCATTCCACACCATGGCATAACATTTCCATTACAAATGTTTTAAATTATTTTCTTTTAAACATATTTATTTACTTATTTGAGAGAAAGAGAGAGCATGCGTGTGCACATACATGAGTGTGCCTGCAAGCAGGGAGAGAGGCAGAAAGGGAGGGAAAGGAAGATGGAAAGAATCCCAAGCAAACTCCATGCTGAGCACAAAACCCGCCCACTCAATCCCAGGACCATGAGATTATGACTTGAAATGAAATCAAGAGACCACCTCTTAACCTTCTGAGTCACATAGGCACCCCTAAATGATTTTTCTTTGTAAGGGATTTAAAGCCTTGAGGACACTTTCTTTTCTTTTTTTTTAAGGAAATACATTTTTTTTTTTAAGATTTTATTTATTTATTGGACAGAGAGAGAAAGATCACAAGTAGGCAGAGAGGCAGGCAGAGAGAGAGGGGGAAGCAGGCTCCCCACTCAGCAGAGAGCCCAATGCGGGGCTCGATCCCAGGACCCTGAGATCATGACCTGAGCCGAAGGCAGAGGCTTTAACCCACTGAACTACCCAGGTGCCCCGTTGAGGACACTCTCTAAAGAAATTTATGCTAACCCAATATACTAAGGTCAATGGAATGATGAAATAGAGTATCAACTCCTATTAATTCCCATATTCCATGATTGATATTAATATTTATTCAGCTGGCTAGTTGAAAAATATTCATATTTCAAGATAGAATTTATAGAAATAAGGACTGAAGGAGTTTTCTGTGTTTTTACCTCAGTAACTTATAGACAACAAAATTATAATTAACTAAAGAATGTTAGTTCTTTGGTAAATGAATATTTACCAAAATACAATATATTTTCACCACAAAACATAGACCCAATTGTTGGGTACTATTTCTTGGGCTTTTTTAGAATCTTATTTTTAAACAATGTAATGAATAGGACCCTATCCAAATAGCAATACAAAAATGTGCTATTAAGTAGCACAGTGAATATATCTATGATGAATATTAAGAAAATAAATTTTAAACATGTATTCAAGTATTTATTGAAGTATTTGAAAGGGAAATGTTTTCCTTGACAGTAAATATTTTCTGTAGGCAAAATATAAAGCAAATCATTTGAATTTGTGCATACAGTTAATGAATTTGGATAGGGTTTTCTAAGGAGCAGCTTTTAATTTAAATGCCAAGATGTTTTTCCATAATACCAGTGGAGTCATTTAGCATGTATTAATTAAATAATCATTAATAAAGCACTTACCATTTTCAAGACATGCTCATGACTACAGAAACTGATAATATATGAGTATTGTCTCTGATAGTCTACTAAGAGAGAAAGTTGGTTATAAAATGGTTATTACATTAATTTTAAAATGATTATTATATTAATAAGAAGTAATGTGTAGCATGAAGAACTAGGGACACATTAACTAAGGGGAATAACAAAAAGTTCCAGAAATGAAGAGATTTGTCTGGGTCCTGGGGGATGAATGGGAGTTCACTGACAGAAAAGCCTTCCATGGTGGTGGTGGGTGGGGAGAGGTTGCTACTGCTGCGTAACAAATTATCACAAAGATAATTAAAGAGCACTTATTTGTTACGTCAAAGTTCTATAGAATAGAGGTCTGGGCAGGCTCTGATGGATTCTGTGTTTAAGGTCACACGAGACTGATGTCAAGTATCAGCCAGACCAAACTCTTTTCTAGAAGTTTGGAGAAGAATCTGCTTCTAGGCTTTTTTGGTTGTTGGCAGTACCTAGGTCCTTGTGATTCTAAGGCTGAGGTTGCTCACAACTCCTAGAGGTCATACTTCAGTTCTTGAATGTGTATTTTCCATCTTCAAGCCAGCTGTGCTGCATTGATTGTTTGTTTGTTTGTTTGTTTGTTTGTTTGTTTTTAATGGTTTGAATATCTTTGACTTTCCTTACTTTGGCCAGTTGGGGGAAAAAATTCTCTGCTTTTAAAGAACATATGCAATTAGATTAAGTCCACCTGACAATCCCTCTTTGACAAATTCAGTGTCAACTGATTAATAACTTAAAGTACATCTTCAGAATCCTTTTGGCCATGATTCATAATCATGGGTATTTACACTAGGGTAAAAGTCATGGGGGTCATCTTAAAATTCTGCTTAACACACATGAGAAACACATAAAGTGCAAAGATTAAAAGACCAACATTGCAAGTTTATTTGAATAGCTATAAATAACTTGTTGAGCATCCTTCAGAATTTGTTTGGTAGGGATCATTGGGCTGTGGAGAGACAAAAGAAAAATCTAAATTTGGAAAGAAGTAAACAACTCTTGAGGGCTCTCCATACTTTATACCAGGCCTCAGGTTAATTTGCAGATGGACTTCAACTATAAGCACACTTTAGTGAGTGAGACTATCAAAGACCAAGGATCTAAAACAACTCTGCTTTTTTTTTTTGAAAGAGAGAGAGAGAGAGAGCACACACCAGCTGTGGGAGAGGCAGAGGAAGAGGGAGAAAGAAGCTCCCCACTAATCAGGGAGCCTGATGTGGGGCTCAGTCTCAGGACCCCAGGATCATGACCTGAGCCGAAGGCAGACACTTAACCAACTGAGCCTCCAAGGTGCCCCCAAAACAACTCCACTTTTATTGGTGAATAATGTCAAGCTTGAGAGCAAAGAGGAGAAGCACACAATCTGTTTCATTTATCTCTTCTAATCAACTTTTAAAAGATTGAATTAATATTAACAGAACAAAACATTGGTTTAAAATAAAGCAACCAGTTAATTTAAGGGAATTAAACATAAGAAAGCTTACCTACTTTGCAGGACACTGAAAACAGGTATATATGAAATAGTATTGGCAAATGTATGAATTAATTAATAAACAAAAATGAATTAATCAATAAATGAATAGATGAAGCTAGCGAGAACACGAGCAAATAAGAAATTCTTTAATCATTACTAATTTCAATTACAATGTAGAGTTTTTTCCCACACTACCAAAGCAATTCTGAAATACCGGCTGAGTGTCCTATAATTCAACCCAGCCTGATACTGTCTATCTGGAGAAAACATTGGATCTCACAGGTTGAGATGCTACCAGAGTGCCCTCCCTCCCACTTCAGATGCCATTTTAATTTCATATTGGCACCTGTGCTTCTGACTGATTAGCTATAGATCAGAGGTTCCAATGACCCCTTCTTGGGTTTAATTTTCTAAAGAGGTTCGGAGAACTCAGAGAAATGTTTTACTTACTAGATTACTGCTTTATTACAAAAGGTTATCACTCAGGAACAACCCAAGAGAAGAGGTGCATGGGGCACAGTATGGAGGAAGGGCACAGAGCTTCCATCATCTCTGAGCATGCCAGCTTCCGTATCTCCATGTGCTCACCAAACCAGAGCTCTCTGAAATCCATCCTTTTGGGGCTTCTGGAGGTGTCATTGCATAGGCATTATTTATTCAATTATTAGCCATTGGTGATTGATTCAACCAGCCCCTCTCCCCTCCCTAGAGGTCAGAAGGGTAGGACTGAAAGTTCCAACTCTCTAAGGTTGGCTTTGGCAACCAGCCCCCATCCAAAAGTGACCTCATCGACATAAGAAAAGGCACTTTTGTAGGTCTTATCACTTCTAAAATTCCAAGGGTTGTACGATCTCAGCCAGGAAGTGGGATGGAGACCAAAATACATCTTTTCTGGTTATAAATCATGATATCACGGTCATGAAGAATGGAAGTGGTACCAAACTGGAATGAGCAAATAAATTGATTGCTTTAAAAGCAGAAGAGATTATACCCCTTCATTTATGTATTTGAACTTGATGTCAATATGCAAAAAAATTCATTGATAAAGACATTTACTATTTTTAGATACTGAGCATATATTTGGACCACCAAAAAAAAGACAGTAAAAACTAATAGATTATGACAACTGATTTTTTTTTTAATTAATATGATCCCTAGACTGTTAGGCATGGGCAAATGCTGAAATTGCAATTGATCCAAGCATTTAGAAAATTCACTCATAATATTATTGTGAGAAATTAAAAACATGTTTGTTGGATAAAGATATAGTTGGTATATGGAATCACTTGGACTGCTGAAACAAAGAATGTTAAATCATTCGATTTACTTAAATATAGGCTGTAAGTTCGAAAGAAAATTCTCTCAGCATTAAAAAGTATTATGGTTTATCCTCAACTTTAAAGTATCGATAGTATTGATTAGTTAGGATAAATATAGTTCTTATTACATAATCAATATTTTTGACGGCAGATTCTTTTTTTAAGCTCTATTAATTTATGTTAGAGAGAGAGAAAGCATGTGAATGATTGGAGGGAGGACAGAGGGAGAGAGAATCCTCACACAGACTTTCCCCCTTCCTCCCCTTGTTGAGTGTGTAACTCCATGCAGGGCTTTATCCCAGGACCCTGAGATCATGACCTGAGTGGAAATCAAGAATCAGATGCTCAACAGACTGAGTCACTCAGGTGCCCCTTGATGACTGGGATGTAATTAAAGTTATATAGACAAATTACAATTATGGTCTCGGTCACTAAAAGTTGTTAATGAGGATAAGTGTAAGTTTCAGTACTGTGGTTTAGAAAATAGTAAATGCATAACAAGAGTATAAAAAGAACATATGCAAATTGCGTTATTTCTGATTTGTTGAAAATTATGAAAATTTTTGCTAGGTTTCCATATGGTTTACTGCTTCATCATCAAGTTTTTCTAAATGACTCTCAGGGCATTACCTGTCTACCCTTCATAAAATCACATATGTTTCTTTCCCCATTCCAATAGGAATTTCCATCCATTTTCTCTGGATAATTTTTTTCATTAAGTTTATCATCTTCTAAAAAATTATAAAGTGCATATATTAATCATTTGTGTTACCTACCTGAACTCACATCAACAAACCAGAATATATTTTATAAGTGTAGAAATTTGTGTTTTGTTTTTTATTTATTTTTTTTATATTTTATTTTATTTATTTGACAGAAAGAGAGAGATCACAAGTAGGCAGAGAGGCAGGCAGAGAGAGAGGGGGAAGCAGGCTCCCCACTCAGCAGAGAGCCCAATGCGGGGTTCGATCCCAGGACCCTGAGATCATTACCTGAGCCGAAGGCAGAGGTTTTAACCCACTGAGTCACCCAGGTGCCCCGAAATTTGTGTTTTGGTTTACACTGACAGGCATAGAGCAGAAGTGTAGTAAATATTAACTGAGTGATAAAGAATGGCTTAATTAAAAAAATATTTAGTTGCATTTGCCATAAAGTAAGATATTCATAAGCAGTAAAAGCCAAAAAAAGTGAGCAATATGGAAATATTACATAATGCACAACTAAAAGAAGTAATTCTGCTTATATTTGAGATCTGATTTGGCAGAAAACATACATTATACCTTCTTTTAAGCACTTATTGACTAGAAATATGATGGAGTCATTAAATTATTATAGTTGGTTAGGGGTCAAAATTATAGAAATTAAGTAGAAATGTTCACAATGTTTGCTTTGACATAATACAAAGAGAAATCTTTAGAGTTTTAGAGTTTTTGGAAATGGAAAGAATTATTTTAGGAGCATTACTACTCCTTTTCACCGACATTGTCTGGAAAATCATTTATTTGACATATTTCAATGGACTTCATGCACAGATCTACCTGCACTTTCAAACCTTAAGATTCTCTAAGACAAAAAGGCCTGTAGCTAAGAATAAAGTGTAAAAATCATGATCAAGTCTCAGAATATAAAGTATAAATGTCTGTTTAAGCACTACAATGGAATTGTAATAACACTAATGTGATTATAATTTTCAAGAATGGAAAATAGCATTTAACAATAAAATAAAAAATGGATAGTTACCCACCATAGATGTTTTCTGAAATTACGACTTGAGCACTCTCAGAAACATGTTAAAAAAATAAATTGGGGCGCCTGGGTAGCTCAGTGGGTTAAAGTATCTGCCTTCAGCTCAGGTCATGATCTCAGGGTCCTGGGATCGAGCCCGGCATCCCACATCGGGCTCTCTGCTGAGTGGGGAGCCTGCTTCCCCCTCTCTCTCTGCCTGCCTCTCTGCCTACTTGTGATCTCTCTCTCTGTCAAATAAATAAATAAATAGATAATAATAATAATAGTAAGCAGTATACATACTGTTACCAAATGATCCAAAAGCAAAATAGCAACAGGGCTAAACAATTTTTTTTTCTTGCTAAAATGGCTTCCATCTTCATTCATAAAATAAACACATTTTATTCTAATCTGCTAAACTTTTCATAAAATTACACTATGTTCAATTAAAATGAGAACATGGAAGAAAAAGACATAAAGATGGGAATTAAGACAGTAGGTTTCTACTGAAGATTTAATTTTTAGTGTAAGACCATGAAAAATTAACTCTGTGGAATTCATAATCTTTCTTTGAAAAGTGAAAAGTTCAGGTTATATATGTCTAAGATTCCTCCCACCTCTTGGAAGATTTGCACAGTAAACATACTAAATTAAGTATACAGCTACAATATTGTGATTTATAGAAATATGTATAAGTCTTCATCCAAGGTTCCTAGCTCACAGTTCCCAAATCCTTGGAATTTCCTGAGTGAGAAGAATGATGGAAGGGTCTTTTGTCATAATTTTTGGTCTCTTGTGCTCAGTTCCTGAAGTCGCTTCAGAGCCACAACAATAAAATGGGCGTCTTGTTATTCACAACATGTTCTTTCCATCATAACTGGATATATGACAATGAAGTGACTTTTGGATAAAGATAGTGGCTGGTCACCAGGGGAATCAACCAAGAATAGAGGGTTGCAACTCTCAAGGTTAGAAATCAAATCAATCACCAATGGCCAGTGAGTTGAAGAATCATGCCTATATAATGAAGGCTCCATAAAAAACCCAAAAGGTGGGGTTTCAAAGAGCTTCTGTGTTGGGGAACCATACCTTTCCACAGGCCACTGTAGTGGGTCCTAAAATCCATAGGACAGCAGCTCCTTTGTTTGGTCCCTTACCCTATATATTGCTTCATCTGGCCGTTCATTCTTTCTCTTTAATATCTTTTGTAATAAACTGGTTATCTAGTGAGTAAGTAGGTTTCCTGACCTTTGTGATCTGCTCTGGAAAATTAATTAAACCCAAGGAAGGGATGTTGGAAACTTCTGATTTATAGCCAGTGGATCAACAGTAGAGGTAAAAACCTAGTTTTATATTTCACCTTAGATGCAGAAGAGGGCAGTCTTGTGGGACTGAGCACTTTACCTGTGGAATCACGTACATAGTGTCATAGTACATAGTGTCAGGATTGACTTGAATTGTAAGACATCCAGTTGATGTTTCTAGCATTTTTGGTGGTGTGTGTATGTGGGTGTTTGTGTAGAGGGTCCCCTGTTTATATTGGAATTAGTTACAGAACCAAAAATAACAGCCAACCTTTCTGAACCTCATTTTCTAAATCTATAAATTTATGGGGTTGGACTAAAATAATCCCTGAAGTATGTATCAATTCCAAAGCTGAGAAAGCAACTGGATCTTACCAATATTTAAATACTTTGGGTTTTGATAGTAGATTATCATTTTGAAGGCTTTTATAATTTGATTTTTATAAAATGACACAATTTTGGAGTGCTAATGACATATCCGTAACTTCAAATGATCTATAATTCATATGATCTATAAGAAAATAGATCTTAGAAGATGATACAATAGAATACATAGAAGATGTAGTCGTGGGGCGTCTGGGTGGCTCGCTCAGTAAATGAAGCCACCGACTTGTTTCAGCTCAGGTCATGATCTCAGGGTCCTAAGATCAAGCCCTGGTTGGGCCTCTACTCAGCAGGGAGTCTGCTTGAGATTCTCTCTCTCCCTCTCCTTCTGCCCTTTGCTGTCCCTACCTCAGCTCACATGCACTAAACACATAAATCTTACAAATAAAAAAATAAAATAAATGAAAGATAAAAAAAAATGAAGATGTGGTTGTTGGATAATAAATTAGGCAAATTGGGGAAACAACTTTTATTCAGTGTCTGTTACTGATAAAATTCCATGCTAAGTACTTTACATTCTTTGCATTGTCTTCAGGAGAGCATAGTGAGGTGGGTGTGCATATGGCACACTTATTAGATGAGGAAATCTAGAAATTTAATCACTTGCTTTTACACAAAATGTGAGCATATTATAAATGGAAATTAAATGTCAACTTTAGATTCCAAAACCTATTGAATAGAATTGATCTCCTCTAATCTTTCTTTAATTGGAATAGAGCAGAAAGTTGGTTTTAGAGAAATATCTATTTCCATTAGAAAAAAAAAAAAAGCATTACATAAAAAGTAAGTTAAAACTGTTATTTAAAAAAAAAAAAGTCAATTTGTGCCTTTAGTTATATTTGGAGGGGAGGAGATACAATCAAAAGTAATTTCGAGGTAGTATGTGGGATAGATTCAAGGGGATGGTAAACTTGAAGTTAATTGCTCTCGTCAAATTCCTGATGAATGATGAATATATGTCATTTATATATTCTTCCAAAGCTATAGACTATACAACACCAAGAGTGACCCCTAAAGTAACATATGGACTTTGGGTGATTATGATGTGTCAAAGTAGGTTCATCTTTAGCAATTAAAAAAAAGTAAAATAATACAGTACCATCTAGGGGTGCCTGAGTGCTAAGCCAGTTAAGTGTCTGCCTTTGGCTTAGGTCATGATCCAAGGGTCCAGCAGGGATTTTGCTTCCCCTTCTCCATCAGCCTGCCACTCTGCCAAACTTGTGCACTCTCGCTCTCTCAAATAACTACATAAAATCTTAAAAAAAAAATACCATCTATCGAATGATATTGTTAATGGGAAAGACTATGTGTGTTAGAGAGGAAGTCTCTCAGTTATTTTAGGTTATTGTGAACCTAAAAATGCTTTAGAAAGATAAAGGTTTGTTTAAAAAAATAATTCCTGATGAATTTATGACAAAAAATAGAACATATTTTTTGAAATATGTTAAAAGTATATAAAACCTACTATAAACATGCCTGTGAGGTATATATTTATTTTTATAACAAAAAGTAAAACAGTTAATTCAAAACTAAGCAAAATAAAACAAAACTAATTTTCTCTCCCATTTCATTCAAGATTAAAAGCAAATTATCCACTTAAGAAGTATTTATTGGGTACTGGTCTGTTGTTCACCAAAAGCAATAGAGAAATTCCAGTGCATAAACATGCTTTAAATATTTGCTCATTTCACATCTGCAGTGTTCTCATTGACCAACCCAGGGCACAAGGCAGAGCCTGTAATCAGTGTGTGGATATTCACTTAAGGGTGTGGATAAAGGGAGTAAATTAAAACAAGCAAGCAGTTGCCTACAAAACCTAAGAGGGCTACGGAACTCTACTTCTTTATACATTTTGAAAAGTGTTTTTACGTGGACTTTAAGAAACCTCACAGAAGTTTGAGGCTCAGGAATCTTCAGGAGTTTAAACCCTTGCGTTCCTATGCTTTTGCAGGTCTTTTTATTTTATTTTATTTTATTATTTTATTTTTCTTTCCTAGTCTCTAGGACACGCAACCATTATCTGTTCACCAGGTCAGATTAGCATATCGCCAATTTTATAGGTCAATGTGATGTTTTGTAAAATGGAAATATGTTATCATGAAAAGCAGAAGAGTCAACATTGCCTTGAGGAGAGACAGTGAAGCTATTGCTAGCCTGAACATGAGTCAGCCAAGCTGCATTAATCCTCCTGACTGATGAAAGAAAACATTCACCAAATCATTGCCACACACTGAGACTATTTTTTTGCTCCAAGTGTCCAGCATCGGCCATCGTCCCTTTGTTTTCTGCAGGGGTAAGTGGGTGGACCACAGAAAGTTTGACCTCTTCATGTCATTTCCACACTTCAGTGAAATACAGAGAGGCTAGACAGTGCAACCAAATCCCCGGGGGTTAACTCTCCATGCAGTGATCTTTGACCCAAGAGATAAGAGATGGTGGGGAGCTCAGTAGATTAATTCTGTTCCCTTTCTCCTTCCTATCACTCTTCTGAGAGGTGGGATATGGATGGAACATGTCTGAAGACATCCTTTGAGGCAAAAAGACACATCTGTGTATCTGTTCACATCTCGAGAAGTGGTAGACTCCATGGTAACAAATCACCTTGCATTTCTTCCATCATTCCCTGCCTCATTTTTCTTTGTCCTCACTCTCATTGACCTGAATTTTCATCTCTCAAATAAAGCATCAGTGATTTATCTTCGCCTCAGGCTGCGTTTCCCGGAGCCTTGGGATATTGTCAATTTAAAAAATGTGAAAGCTGAGAAGAGACCAAAGGTTGCCCAATAATTATGTCTCCATGTCACGGGCATGGCATGTTTTTGGTTCAAAATGGATTTCCTTTTTGTCTTTCACAGAGTTCAAGAACTGACCATCTGTTTTGTGAGACACGTTTTCCTTTCCCACCAATATGTTATTGATACTCAACTCCTTAAGCCCATTTCACCTACTCCTGCTCTGTACTGTATCCTGTCACATCACCATTCCAAACTTTCCTCTCTGCAGTCCAAAAATTTCTTACATGTCTTCAGGGTTTTTCTGAGTCAATGGAAGCAAGAATTAACATGAATTAGATGAGTAAAGCAAAAATAAGTTCAAAATGAGTTCAAAGACTTTATAGGCAGGTGGAGGTAGATTGCTTACAATACACATATGTATTAATGAACAACATGAACCTGGATAATTTAATATTTATTTTAATTATTATTAATCCAAAACTGAAGTTTTTATTTTCTGACTTGGATGGTGTTTAATAGGATAGAGAACATGTGCTATTTACCACATCAGTAGAAAAGAAAAAAAAAAAAAAACCGGATTATTCAACTATATAATGTATTATTGGATCTGATTTTGATCTGAGCTAGTAGAACCAAAGTTGTATCTATTATCCAGACTATCTCTTAGTCAGGAATTATCAAATACTTTCTTATATATTCAGTTGACCCTTGAACAACATGGGGAGTTAGGGGTGCCACCTCCACACAATAAAAAAAATGAGTATAACTTCTGACTCTCCCAGAAACTTAACCACTAATAGCTTATGGTTGATGTAAGTCTTATCAATACCAGAGTCATTTAATACCTATTTTGTGTGTTACATGCATTATATACTGTATTCTTAAAAGAAAGTAAGCTAGAGAAAAAAAGTCAAAAATACCATTTTTCAAGAGAAAATATATTTATAGTACTGTACTTATTTAAGAAAATCCACAGATAAATGGACACATGCAGTCCAAATCTATGTTGTTCAAGGGTGAATTGTACTATGAAATATGAATAAAAACTGGTGAAACAGGGGCACTTGGGTGGCTCAGTGGGTTAAATCTTCTGCTTTCCGCTCAGGTCATGATCTCAGGGTCCTGGGATCGAGGCCCGCGTCAGGCTCTCTGCTCAGTGGGGAGCCTGCTTCCCCCTTTCCCTCTGCCTGCCTCTCTGCCTACTTGTGATCTCTCTCTCTGTCAAATAAATAAATAAAATCTTAAAAAAAACTGGTGAAACAAATTGTGTCAGACCACCCTAATGTGCCAACTACCAGTCTTATACAGCTTTATTGATGAATAATTGACATATAATAAACTATATACATTTAAAGTAAACAGTTTGATAAATTTTACATATGTATGCACCTGAAAACCACCATCTCAATCAAGATAGTGAATTCAGTAATCAATGTCCAAAGTTTCCTAATGTCACTTTATGCACCTCCCTGAGACTTATAATCCCCCCACAGGAAACCAGTGATGTACTTTATAGCTATAAATTAGTTTGTATTTTCTAGAATTTTCTATAAATGGAAAAATAGTCTATATACTCTTTTTGTCTGGAGTCTTTCACAAAGTAAAATTATTTTCATATTTATCCATATTGTTGCCTATACCAGTAGTTCATTTTTCAAAGTCTGAATAGCATTCCATTGTATGAATATGCCATACATTTTTTATCCATTCCTTGGTTATAGAATTTCAGAGTAATTCCATCTTTCTAGTATAACAAATGAAACTGCGATGAACATTTGTTTGCAGATCTTTGTATGGAAATATTTTATTTCCCTTGGGGATAGACCTAAGAGTGGAATTGCCAGATCATAAGGTAGATGGTCTTGTCTTTTCTAAGAAACTAAAAAATGTTTTCCAAATTGGTGTAACAATTTACATTTCTGCCACCAGCCTTTACTGACAACATAAACAGTCAATTAACACATATTTTGTATATTATATGTATTGCATGCTGCATAATCAAAATAAGATAACCTGGAGAAAATAAAATATTATTAAGAAAATTATAGAAAGTTGTTTTCAAGAGAAAATACAACTCCAGTACTGTATTGGATTTATCAGAAAACATCTGCGTATGAGTGGACCAGTGCAGTTCAAGCTTATGTAGAGGGATCAGCTGTAAGCTCTGTTACATTTGCAGCACTGCACTTGGGGGATACTTTTTTGTTTTGGGATTTTTTTAGAGGAGGGAGGAAGGATGTTAGCTCTAACTAGTACACATGGCGTAAGTGATTGTTGTGTCCCCAAGGCGACAAGGTCATCCTGTTCTGAGTGATGACTCTCTTGATTCTCTTCTAACTTGATTATTCCCGCTCTGGACAAATTCCTAACTCTGGCCAAAGTAAGGAAGAAGGAAGAACAATTTAGCAGCAGTCCCACAGAATTGCTCAATCACCAGGGCAATTCACAAAAGGACAAGGACTATGACCATCCGCAGTAGCTCATTCCCTGTTTGCCTCTAGGGTAGCAATGCCGGAAACTATGAGGGAAAACAGGCGAACAGCCACACACTTTATTCCCTACATTGATGTCAATAAACATCGGGAAAAGTAACAGGTGTGTGCTCCGTGAGCACTCTGAAGCACGTGACCATCCTTTCTTGACATTTTTTCTTCTTTTGATTTGGATATTAGAGTGACAAGCTAGCCTAATTTCTTTCCAGAATTTCCACCCAATTTTGACCTACTTAGTTATGAATAGCTCTGCTTTTAATAATACTCTGCTCAATTTAATATTTTCTCATTTTACTGTGGGGTCCACCATCAGGGAAATTGGGAAGCTTTCATGGCAGTTTCAGCTTTCTTTAAAAATCCCAACACTGTCTTGGCTAGGCAGTGACTATATCTTTTGCTTTTCTCATTTTTTTGTAAAGGACAGAATGCAATGTTATTTGTTTTCCCTTATTTTAGAGACATAAAAAATTAGAGCAAATGAATACCATTGGCTCTTTCCCGCCCTTCATTTTATACTTATCTTCCATGATTGTAGGAAGTCATAATTGTAGAAA
Organism: Procyon lotor; assembly: GCA_028646535.1. NCBI lineage: Eukaryota > Metazoa > Chordata > Mammalia > Carnivora > Procyonidae > Procyon > Procyon lotor. The sequence continues at coordinate 42,162,808 of CM053616.1, read as the reverse complement.
GTCACAATGAAGGTGCCTGAAAAGCCTCCTGCTGCTAAATTTAACCAAACAAAAATGTCGCACCCCAGTAAAGGACAGGGAAGAAAGAATTTATATAACAGAAATTTTGACAAAAATGAGTGGAACAACTCTCTCCTTTCTAAAGCAGAACCCTATCAGGCAGAGCCCTATGTCATTCTCATTAGGAGGCTTTCCACTAGAGGATTATTAGTTATGACAAGGGTTTTTCCTTCTATTTTGGAGACAGAATCAAACCTGCGGAAAGCATATATATATATTTGTTCTGTCCACAGAAGAGAAAAAAAAAATTTTCTACTAAAATTCAGTTTGTGACACCCTTTCAATGCACAATTTAAAGAACATGAGAACCTAGTGGTCATTGACTATGTATCTATTTTGAGCTGCCTGCCACCACATGTTTATCGTGTTAGGGATCCTTATTCTTCACACTTCACATGCCATTTTGCATTTCTTAAATCCCTTGAGATGTACATTATACATCACTCTTCAAACAATTTTTTTTTTTTTCTGTTTGTTCCTTCTGGACACTTTCTTCCAAAGTACCGCTGACTCTTTACTCATGGACCATCAGCTTTATTTTATGAAGCCTCAAAAATCAACACTTGGACCTGTAAAGTTCAGCTGTGCCATGCTGAAGCAAACACTCTTATTAGATCCTTTATTCCGATTTCTTATCTTGAGCTGAAGGTGGGTGGTTATGCGCAGGGGAAACAGAGGAGGATGACGAGGACCGCAGTTGGAGAGAAAATTAGCTGGAGAAATAAATGGTATTAATTGAATAACTTTGAAGTAATTTAAGTAGCTTGTGCCCCATTGTATATTTTATTTAATCAACCCAGCTGCTCTATGAGCAAGATATATGTCGGACACCAAATCTTACCAAGAAGAAAAGAGAAGCTCCATTCAGTCTGGTAACTGACTCAGAGTTATAAACAAGTTAATAACAGAACAGAGATTTGCACATAGCTTTATTTGTGCAAACTACATTCCACTGTGCTCTACCATATCAAGTGTTGCTATAGTTCTCCAAGATTAACATGAATTATCCTGGTATCACATTTAATTTGAGCCCTCCCCACCATCAACCTCCCAACCTAAAGCACTGAGGAATGGTTGAGTATAAATTTATAGTAAACTCCATTTTGTACCAATTTCTTAATTTTGCTCTTTATGCACACCACCAGAATTCTGAGAAATTTCTTTTAACAGAGCAATGCCTGTGTTCATCCAAAATAGGAGATATGAAATATTATATAACAGTAGGAGATCAGTAGAGTTTCAGCCAGGTTAAGAAAACAGAAGTGGATTTGCTTGTATCGTAGGCTATATAGTTAAGTTTGGGAACAAACTTAGAAATAGAAAAGTACTGTGGATGTGATTTCTGTAATACTCTAAAATAGTTTCATCTGGGAACATTGCCTCATTAAATCTTTGGCTCATAGCTAAAATTTTTACATCTTCTTTTCCCTCTTTCTTTTTTTTTTCTCTGCAGAGTGTCCCACGCCCTGGTCTAGACTCTCCGAGCCTGGTCTTGTAGAGAGGGCTTAGGGAGAATCATATCTCCCCTTGTACGGAGCAAAGGCAAATCTTGGCAGACTTCCTTTAAACTATACCCAGGACTTAACTATTTGTCACTATTCCCAACATATCAATCTACCCCAAGACTTATTTTCTAGCCGAAACAATTGCAATAATCTTTTAACTACTATGATGCTTGACATGCAAGCAGATTAGAGTTTATTTACTTATTTTTAATATGTCAAACATGACCCTTTGCGCTTGTCTGCGGTTTTTCTCTTCTACTATAATGTAATTTAAATTATCAGTTACCTTAGAAGATGTTACGCCAAATTTTGCCTAAGGGGGTGTGATATGGAGATTTGCATTTCATGGAAGAAGAAGTTTCTTAAAAAGCTTCCCTAAAATGCGCAAAACTGAGGTTACTGAAACTATATTAGGTAATAATTCCCTGTTTAAAATAAAGCCTCCCCAACCTGTTTACAATTATGTTAACATTTATGACTCATACAAATACGTTTCACAGAATAGTATCAAGTATTCTTTATTCCTGAAAACTTTTACAGTATCCATTGTTTCTCATGATTTATCGACATTTCAAAGAATCACTTAGATAATTATTTTGCAACCAATAAATAGAAATTACTTTCCTTTAGGTCGAGACCAATTTTTTCTTTTTTGTGAATGAAAAAACTTGTGATATCTCATCAGAAATTTAGTTCAGGCGGAGATTAGTGACTCATTGTAGTGTTTAAGAGGAGAAAAAGTGGAAAAAAAAACAAACTCCGAAACTGGCTAAATAATATAAATGGACCACCTAAAAAAGTTTTAATGAAAGCAGGTTAGACCAAAATTTTTTCATGGCTCCGAAGTTAGATGAATGTGTAAAGGCAGGAGAGATGAGCTGAGATTTATGTGTAAGCAAAGACTCCAGCAGATGGTGACATCATGTCACCGTAGCAGTCAAGTGTAGCGTAGTATAGAAAGGAATAGATTAATACGGCACACCATAATATTGTATAGCAGCAACTGGTAGAGATGTGTTTATAAATACAGGAGTTTAAGGAAAAGGCTTGGATGCCTGAAATTCTCTGAAAAGGAAAATAAGAATCAAGTTATAGAAGGACCAGAATCCAGGCAAAGATCTGCCCAGGGACTTGCCACTTTCTAAGAATTTTTGAAAAATTCTTGTTTTGTTCACATGAAGAGTCTAGTTTCTGGATGAAAATACAAGAGCAGGGGCACCTGGGTAACTCAGTAGGTTAAGCATCTGCCTTCAGCTTGGGTTGTGACCCGAGGGTCTTGGGATCCAGCCTCACATCAGGCTCCCTGCTCAGCGGGAAGCCTGCTTCTCCCTCTCCCACTCCCCCTGCTTGTGTTCCCTCTCTCACCGTGTCTCTCTCTGTTAAATAAATAAAATCTTTTTTTTTTAAAGATTTTATTTATTTATTTGACAGAGAGAGGTCACAAGTAGGCAGAGAGGCAGGCAGAGAGAGAGGGGGAAGCAGGCTCCCTGCTGAGCAGAGAGCCCGATGCGGGGCTTGATCCCAGGACCCTGAGATCATGACCTGAGTCGAAGGCAGAGGCTTTAACCCACTGAGCCACCCAGGTGCCCCAATAAATAAAATCTTTAAAGAAAAGAAAGAAAGAAAGAAAGAAAGAAAGAAAGAAAGAAAGAAAGAAAGAAAGAAAGAAAGAAAGAAAGAAAGAAAGAAAGAAAGAAAGAAAGAAAATACAAGGGCAGCATTTACCAGGTAACAAAATGAATTTTCTGTGCTGGGTAGATATTGGCTAAGAGTTTCCTTGGTTCTAGGGCACCAACGTGGCTCTGTTGGTTAAGCATAGAACTCCTAGAGATTTCGGCTCAGGTTATGATCTCAGGATCGTGAGATAGAGCTCCATGTCAGTCTCTGCACTCTGCTTGAGATTCTCTCTCTCCTTCCATCCCTCCCCCACTTCTCTTAAAAAAAATGAGTTTCCTCTGTTCTTTACTATCTAGGCAGAGTATGGTCCAAGTCCCACTGTTCTCCATCTATGACACCAGCACAAGTAGCCCCAAGGGCTGACCTTGTTTCAATCCCTCCTGACTGCAGTAATGGGAAGAAATTTGCCCAAGACATAACTGTGAGCTTTCAAAATTTAAGACAGTCATGATGATTCACAGTAAATTATTTGATATTCAGTGTTAGAACTTAAAAAACCTCTTATCTCAGATGTATTTCTAATATTTTATATTCAGGTGACTAGAATTTTAAATGAGAGGCAGGACCTGTGTTTCCTGTTTTTTTTTTTTTCTCATGAAAATTCAACCACTATGATTTCTGTCAGCTGTCTCTTATGGATGCAGCATGATGTTCTTGCCAATCAGCAGGGAATGAGAAGTAAAGTATTAATTTTATAAAGTACTCGGCAATCTTTGCACAGTACTTTGGAGGAGATTATAAATATCATTAACACTATTAAATTAGATGCTTCAATTTACAGTTGTAGTTAATTACATATTGACAAAATTATCACGGCTGGGTATTTTAAACATCACCCTTGATGTACAGTACATATAATTTTATGTAGCCTATTAGCCTTTCAAAACAGTTTTCCCTACTTATTTACATTACTAATATTAGTTACAAATACTTGTAAGCTTTTAAAAAAAAACTTTTATAGCATTCTGCTGTTAAAGAAAAACCAGTTACAATATTTGGGAAAGAGCCAGTAAACTTTGGTTCATGTTGCTTTGATCACTCAGATTCACATAGATAAAACTTTTTTTTTTTTTAAGACTTTATTTATTTATTTGACAGAGAGAGATCACAAGCAGGCAGAGAGAGAGAAAGAGAGGGAAGCAGGCTCCCTGCTGAGCAGAAAGCCCGACTCAGGGCTCGATCCCAGGACCCTGAGATCATGACTTGAGCCGAAGACAGAGGCTTTAACCCACTGAGCCACCCAGGTGCCCCCAGATATAAAACTTTTGAGAGCAAAAGCGACAATCCTAGAAATGTTTCATCTTGAAAAATCTTCAAATACATCAAATATAGATATAAACGTGTGTGCAACTGTGATTTCCTCCAGAATACAGCACATAGCTCATTAATTATTTGCCACGATTATAGTTATGACTTATTCATAATAATCTAAAATGACTAGATTATTGCAAAACTTACATTCTCATAAATAGTGCTATGTAGGCCCACTTGAGGAAATGTCATAGTTTTATTACACATATATATGAATTGGGAACTAAATATAGTTTCTGTAGGGTTCTTTCGTAGCTTTCCAAGGATGCAGTGTGACTTACAGAGTACTCTCTGAACAGGATGGCAGTGTAAAGACATGTTGTTCTGAGCCAAGATAAATTAAGAAGAAAAACAGAAAATTTGAAAGATGAATGTTTGTGTATGAGACGTGCCATATGTGATGTGCTGGTGTTAGGACTTATTTGTTTCAAGCAGAAACTTAAATATAATTTATATTTGGTACTGAGATTTTTCTAAGAAGCGTTTGTTGAGTTCAGCTGCTCAGTTTGTTGAGTCCCAGGGGCCTGAGTTAACGACAAAACAACTTTAGGTCTCTCTTGGATTTGAGTAAATCTAAGAATGAATTAACCCTTCATGTATACATTTACTGGAAAGTAAGTTTAAAGTAGGGGAACAGGGGAAGTTGCAAGTTGGCTACCAAATGCTCAAACACGCGTGCACTTGAAGTGCCATTGAATGTGCGCCATCAAAGGCAGTCCTGTGTCCAGCAGTAGGCGGATTTCTCACCAGGGACCCTGTGACAGCTTGGAGCTGGGCCGGGAGGTGAGCCTGGACACTGGAATTCCTTTTGCAACTGTAAATTCTGTTAGCTGCATGCCAAACACGATAAGAACACTCCCTTTCTTCATAAGCAAACATTATTGTTGCACATTTTATGTATTTCTTAGGTCACCACGTCCATCTGTGAAATGAGATGCAAAAAAAATCCCTGCTTATTTTGAAATTCCACACAATGCCCTACACTTCCCTTTAACTCCGTGACTAGCCGTGGTCCACTTCTCTTAACTTGACTGAAGTCTCCAGGGTACGTGTTCAGGGCCTTATAGTTCAACCTTACTTTCTGTTTCCCCTCTCCATTGTTTTTAAAGCAACTGTCCTGCATTTGTCATCTAGTTTGTGAATTTAATGTTTGTCATCTACTTAATTATTCTAACGTCAGGCGTGGTGCTCCCTGGGGCTGATTTAGAGCCGGGCAGGTCTTTGTCTCTTTAGCCACTTGAGAATGTGAGCAGATTAATTCTGCCATTCAGTCTTCAGCTTGGCTTCTAGGCTTTGTGAAGTTGGAGCTTTGGTGTTTGCCCACCTGACTTCACGGTGAGACAGGTCTTGTGCAGGAGGTAGGCACTCCGGATGGGGTTCTGTCCCTTGAGTACTCAAAGACTGAAAGAGACCTCATTCCACCTTTATAAACTTTTATAAACTCAGGTGAGGTCTCAGAACCCACTGAATGACTGCCTCCTTGGAGAAAAGCATCGCTGTGTTGGAGGTCCTTTGACTTCCGGTTTGAAGCTCTTTGTACACAAGACACCTGAACGCTTGCTCGATTCCCTTCTCTCCAGCTTAGCCCCCCCACCTTACCAGAGCTCGGAATCCCTGCTCCCCAGGGGAGAATAGCAGCAGAACTTCAGCTCATCTTAAAATAGTTTCCCCACTCTAAAATTTTGAGTCCATATAGTCCTCATGGTTTCAATAACTCTCTATTGCTTTCCAACACATGTTCTTTGTAATTTGTCCTGGTTAAGATAATATAGTGACGACATGGGCTTGCAGCAACTGTCTGATCTCCTTCTCAGAAGTGGAACTCCTCCTCTCTTTCTGCTGTTCATTATAATGATGTAATTTCAAGGGTAAGACAATCTATGTATTGAAAAGTTACTTTCACGTATGCTCTCAGATGATACCAGATAAAAACCAGGGAGATGAAGAAGTGATAACTTTATATAGACCATCTAAACGGTAATTATGACAGGGTAATACTTATCAAATGAGGAGAATCTAGAGATCATTTCAACAATTGCACATTAAACAATATCATGAAAATGCGTTCTGTTCACGTGAAAATATGTTTGAAATATAAGAGAAGAGCATGAATTTTCCTGCATGCACACACAAGTAGAATATGCCAGATAATACTGTCTGTTAAAAATAAATTCCTAATGCTTCATTTATGAAGCACTAAGTATTTTCACTGAAGTTAAATAATCAGACTCCTTAAAGTGCGTACAAGGTACTGAATATTCATGAATACAGGTAACTAGAGAAAAGAGGCTATTCAGGAAATACAAATTATAAGTAGCTAAATTGAGGGCACCTGGATGGCTCAGTAGGTTAAGCGTCCAACTCGTGATTTCGGCTCAGGGCACGATCTCCGGATTGTGAGATCAAGCCGGGCATTGTGCTCTGCCCTGGGTGTGGAGCCTGCTGAGGATTCTCTATCTCCCTCTCTGTCTGTCCCCCCATCCTGCCTCCCTCTTTAAACAAACAAACAAACAAACAAACAAACAAAAAGTAGCTAAATTAAAACTTCTGATTGTCTCTATTTTAAGAATAATAATAGTTTTAAGTGAAATAAATTTTATGGGTTTCAAAATGGTCTCTAAAATATCAGATGTTTGTTGATGTTGAATATCTGGGTAATTTAGCAAGACTAATTCTAACCATTTATAAAAATGAATCAAAAGCAAATTGTAAGGGCATGTGGTGCATGGAACACTGGGTGTCATATCTAAACAATGAATCTTGGAACACTACATCAAAAACTAATGATGTACTATATGATGACTAACAACACAATTGGAAAAAAAAAAGCAAATTGTAATATTCCTTAAACGCTATTAAGCAAACATATCAGCTTTCATCTCCAACTTAATATTTAATAAAGTTCAAATACCAAATGTAATCATTTTAGTTGACTATAAGGATATTTATGAGCAATTGGAAGCAGCAAATTACTTATTAAAGGTGCATTTATAAATATCATCCAAACAATGCAGAGAAACTGTATGGAAATGGTATATATATATATATATATATATATATATATATATATATATATATTTAGATTTTATTTATTTATTTGACAGAGAGAGATCACAGGTAGGCAGAGAAGGAGGCAGAGAGGGGGGGAAGCAGACTCCCTGCTGAGCAAAGAGCCCGATGTGGGGCTTCATCCCAGGACCCTGAGATCATGACCTGGGCTGAAGGCAGAGGCTTTAACCCACTGAGCCACCCAGGCGCCCCGGAAATGGTATATTTTTAAAACTGAAAACCATCTTGTATAAAACCCTGCAGTTTTAATTTGTCTGTGTGCAGGTGCAAGAGAAGCCCTTTGTCTTGTCAATTTAGCACAGAATTCCTTTCTTTGAAGTTTTGTATGTAAATGAATTGACAAAAAAATCAGGTGATAGTTATTTTAAAAAAAAGTAGGCTGTGATTTCATTTAAAGATTTAAAAAACTCTACTTTTATTAAAGTACTTTGTAAAGAAAACTTTCCACTATAGGGGTGCCCAGGTGGCTCAGTTGGTTAAGTGTCTGGCTCTTCATTTTGGGTCAAGTCATGATCTCAGGGTTGTAGGATCGAGCCCTGAGTCAAGCTCCGCACTGAGCATGGAACCTGCTTGGGTCTTTCTCTCTCTCCCTCTTTCCCCACCTTCTCTCTCTCTTACCTTCTTAAAAAAAAAAAAAATCTCTCCAATGTTTTCTGATGTTGCTTAGATTTTCAAGCAATGGAAAGAAGCAGCCATAAGAATCTGAAAGAAGCTATAATAATTTTAAATAGCAGGTTCTATAATTTTTATACAAGAAAGATCTTTGGAAAGTATAGGATATTTTGCTAAATTTTATTTTTCTGATGGCTCTTATCAAAGGAGTACAGAATCTGGAAAAACTCTTGGTTTATAAAACAGATGAAAAGGCTTGCCGACAAAGTAGATAATACATAGCTTCCTTTGAAACATAAAGGAGTTATTTGAAATAACAATTATTGACCTTGTGTGATTGCTGGAATTCTCACCAGAAAAACCTCACTATTTTGTGCCTGTTTATTTATTTGCTTACTAAAGGTAACAAAAGATTTTTGCCTAGGAGAATTAGCACACTAAGTTAATATAAATTCAAAGCAAATCCAATAGCCATTTATTTATTAAATGATTTATTCATCTATTATGTATATGGCATTGAGCTAGATGCTGAGTTGAAAATGTTTTTTTTTATTAAGTTTTTATTTTAATTTCAGTATAGTTGACTTACAGTGTTATGTTAGCTTCAGGTGTACAATATAGTGATCCAACAATTGTATATATTACTCAGCATTCATCATGCTAAGAGTACTCTTTAATCCCCATCACCTGTTTGACCCATCTCCCTGCCCACCTCCCCTCTGGTAACCATCAATTTGTTCTCTATAGTTAAGAGTCTGTTTCTTGGTTTGTCTGTCTGTCTCTCTCTCTCTCTCTCTCTTTCTTTTTTATTCCTTTGCTCCCTTGTTTTGTTTCTTAAATTCCAAGAATAAAATCATATGGTATTTGTCTTTTTCTGACTGACTTAGTTCACTTAGCATTATACTTTCTAGTTCTACCCATGATTTTGCAAATGGCAAGATCTCATTCCTTCTCATGGTTGAATAATGTTTCATTGTGTGTATAAATCTATATATACATACACACAACACATACACAGACACACATACACATACATCCTCTTCTTCATCCATTCATCAATCAATGGAATCAGGCTACTTCCCTAATTTGGCCATTGTAAATAATGTTGTAATAAACATTAAGGGTGCATGTGATACTTTGAATTAATGTTTTTGTATTGGGGAGGTTAAATACCCAGTAGTAGGATGACTGGATTATAGGATAGTCCTATTTTTAACTTTCCGAGGAACCTCCATACTGTTTTCCACAGTGGCTGCACCAGTTTGCATTCCCACCAACAGTGCCTGAGTGTTTCTTTTTCTCCACAACCTTGCCAACACTTGCTGTTTCTTGTATTTTTTATTTTAGCCATTCTGACAGGTGTGAGGTGGTATCTTATCAGGGTTTTGACTTGCATTTCCCTGATGATGAGTGATTTTGAGCATTTTTTTCATGTGTCCGTTGGCCATCTATATGTCTTCTTTGGAGAATGACCTTGTCTCTTCCCATTTTTTAATTGTATCTGTTTCTTTGGGTGCTGAATTGTATCAGTTTTTAAATATATTTTGGATACTGATCCTTTATTGGCTATGTCATTTACAGATATCTTCTTCCATTCTGTAGGTTGACTTTTAGTTTTGTTGATTGATTCCTTTGCTGCGAAGAAGCATTTATTTTTATTTTTATTTTTCAGTGTAGTCCCAATAGGTTATTTTTGCTTTCATTTCTCTTGCCTCAGGGGACATATCTAGAAAAATGTTCCTATGGCAGATGTCAGAGAAATTACTGCCTGTGCCCTTTTCTAGGGTTTTTATGGTTTCAGGGCTCGCATATAGGTCTTTAATCCATTTTGAGTTTATTTTTGGTTAAGGTGTAAGAAAGTGGTCCCTGTTCATTCTTTGGCATGCAGCTGTCCAGTTTGTCCAACACCATTTGTTGTTGTTTTTGTTTTTTTAAAAATTTTATTTATTTATTTGACAGACACAGTGAGAGAGGGAACACAAGCAGGGGGAGCAAGAGAGGGAGAAGCAGGCACCCCACCAAGCAGAGAGCCTGATATGGGGCTAGATCCCAGGACGCTGGGATCATGACCTGAGCTGAAGGCAGACGTTTAATGACTGAGCCACCCAGGCGCCATTTGTTGAACCATTTGTTGAAGAGACTTTTTCTCATTGTATATTCTTTCTTCCTCTGTTGAAGATTAATTGACCATATAGTTATGGGTTTATTTCTTGGTTTACTATTCAATTCTATTGACCCATGTGTCTATTTTTGCTCTAGTACCATATTGTCTCAATTACTATGGGTTTGTAATATAACTAGAAGTCTAGAATTGTGATACCTTCAGTTTTGTTTTTCTTTCTCAAGATTGTTCTAGCTATCAATGTCTTTTGTGGATCCGTATAACTTTTAGGAGTGGTTGTTCTAAATCTGTGAAAAATTCTATTGGTATTATGATAGGTATGGCATTAAATTTGTAGATTGCTTTGAATTTTACAGACATTTTAACAATATTTATTCTTCCAACCCATGAGCATAGAATGTCTTTCCATTTCTTTGTGTCATCTTCAATTACTTTCTTCAATGTTTTATAGTTTTCAGAGTACAGGTCTTTCACCTCTTTGGTCAAGTTCATTGCTAGGTATTTTATTATTTTTGGTGCAACTGTAAATGAGATTGTTTCCTTAATTTCCGTTTCTGCTGCTTCATTATTAGTGTATAGAAATGCAACAGATTTCTGTACCTTGATTTTACATCCTGTGACTTTACCAAATTCATCTTTCAATTCTAACATTTTTTGGGCAGACTCTTTAGGGTTTTCTCTATATAGTATCATGTCCTCTGCATGTCCTCTGCATTGCAGGCTATAATACAGAGTGATAGTTCGACTTCTTCCTTGCCAATTTGGAGGCCTTTTATTTCTTTTTGTTATCTGATTGCTGTGGCTAGAGCTTCCAGTACTGTGTTGAATAAAAGTTGGTGAGGGCAGATACCCTTGTCTTGTTCCTGCTCTTAGGAGAAAAACTAAAACTGATGTTCGCTGTGGGTTTTCCATAGAAGCCCTTTACTATGTTGACGTATGTTCGAAAGGGGCCTTTTTCATACTTTAATCAAAGTAGCCCCCGGTAGATTGACTTTGGCGTTAGAATACATGGCTGCTCTTGTGATATTAATGATCTGTCTTCATCTTTGACCCTCACTGGCCGCCATCTTAGTTGTGTTTTCAGGCCTGTGTCACCTGATAGCAAAATGACCACAGAGGACCACCGGTCATCTCATTCTACCAGTCTGACAAGCCAGTGTGTATTAGTTTCCTAGAACTGCCACAAGAAATTATACACACTCGAAACCTTAAAACTATAGAAATTTATTCTCTTATGGTTCTGCAGGATGGAAGTCTGAAAATAAGGGGAAGCTGGATTGGTTCCTTTGAAGGCTCTGGAGGAGAATCTCTTCTGAACCTCTGTCCTCTTCTGGTGACTACTGGAAATCCTTGGGACTCTTGACTTGTAGCTACATCACATCCATCTCTACCCCAGTCTCCATATGTCCTCTTCTGTGTGTGTGTCTCCAATTTCCCCTTCCTTTCTCTTCTAAGAATACCAGCCACTGGATTTAGGGCCCATTCTAAATTCAGAACAGGTCATCTCAAGATCTTTAATCATGTCTACAAAGTCTCTGTCTTCAAGTAAAAGCACATGAACAGGTACTAGAACTTAGAATTTAGGCATCTTTCTGTAGGACACTATTCAACCTATTACAAAGTAAGACAGAAGTGCTTTTTATCTCAGTGGTTCCAAAAACATGCAGAGGGTGCATGTCATTCATTGCCTAACCTGTCTGGGTCAAAAGCTTAGCCAGGAATCAATCACAGGGGCCAGGGGGAAAAGTATATTTATTGGCCTGGCTTGGGTTTCTGCCCACTCAGAATGCAGGCTTTGCCTCTTCTTCATACCTTACCTTGTGAAATGAGTAGAGAGGAGTCATTCATCAAACAGAACTGGATTGTTACCACAATAAAGAACACTTAGCGGGGCGCCTGAGTGGCTCAGTGGGTCAAAGCCTCTGCCTTTGGCTCAGGTCATGATCTCAGGGTCCTGGGATCAAGCCCCGCATCGGGCTCTCTGCTCAGCAAGGAGCCTGCTTCCCCCTCTCTCTCTGTCTGCCTCTCTGCCTACTTGTGATCTCTCTCTCTCTTTGTCAAATAAATAAATAAAATCTTTAAAAAAAATAAAGAACACTTAGCTAAACAAAAAAGCCAGTATATTACTCCTATCTTTGGATAAACAGGATTTGCTAGATAAATGAATTATTGCAAATTAGAATAAGTCAGGAAAATATAATTTTATTATAGAACAACTTTGGCACAGCAACATAGAAAGAGTTTTATTTGCTCCCACATTTGCAGTGATGTGTCCTCGGCACTTTAAACATGACTTCATTGCATGCTATAATTATATCTTAGTTTAAAAATAATGTTTGGTCTTGTTTTCACAGCATTATTATATGAGCATACTAATAATGAAAATCCTCAAGTTGTTCCAAAATAATTAGAACTAAAGGTACAAATCACATTTTTATAGCTGATACTTTACATTTTCAAATATATGTTAAAACCAGTAAGTCAAATATACTTTCTGAAAACACAGCTGAGAAATCATAGAGAAAAAGTCGAATGTGCTAAAAAAACACTTAACTTTCATTGGTTGTATTTTTTTTTTTAATGAACCATTAAATTAAAAAAAAAGTTGATAGAAGATTATGAACCTTACACTTACATGTTTTGTCATTCATGTCCAACATATTTTGTGTAATTCTTTTGGGAATATTTTCTTGATTCTGTGCTCTTAGCTTTTCCTAATACTAGCATTATTGTGAATAATATGCAAAAGGATGGTCATCATTAGCAACTTAGTCAAATCTCCACTAGCAGTCTTTAGGGATGTATGGTTGGCACAATGGCTGTTGAAAGTCCTGAAGATGATGGTAGTCAGAATTCTAAGATGGTCTCTAAAATCCTCACTTCCTGGCGCACACACACCCAAGCCCTCTCTATCTTCAGTGGGGCAGGACCTGTGATTGATGGGCTGTAACTCCTGTGATGAGGTCACTCCTTATATGGCAAAGCAGACATAATAAAGGCCTCAAATCAGTTGATTTGAAGTAATCCAAAGGGAGATTTCCCTGGGTGGGCCTGGTGTAATCAGGTAAAACACAAGAGGGACTCAGCTCTTCTTACAGAGGCAGGATTGAAAGCAGCACAGACTCTGTTGCTGGCCCTGAAGAATAAAGCTGCCATGGATTCTAGAGTCACAAGGAGATGATCCCTGCCAACAATCTGCACAAACTTGGAAGCCGATTGTTCCCTAGCCAAGCGTCTGTATGGCAAAGTGGTCTAGCTTCAATTTCAGCCTCGTGCAACACTGAGCAGATGACCCAGTTAAGCAATACCCACACCCATGTCATGTAGAAACTGAAATAATAAATGTGTGTTGTTTTAAAACACTAAATTTGTGGTAATTTGTCATGCTCCGATCGAAAATTAATTCAGAGATAAAATAACAAACTATGAATAGCATTTTCTGTTTAAGTTACATTTTCTAGATGCACTAAATCCAGAGGACATTTATTTCTGCATTAAAGTCAGGGGAGGATGTTTTGATAATAAATAATGTTCCAATATGCTTGATGCCATTCTCACAAACAGGGCAGACAGAGCCATTTTAGCTGCCATAGTGAGGAAAAAACAGGACCGAAGAAATTGGTCTAGACTATAAATGATCCATGTGGCTATTGAATGATCTCTAATTCTAATTAGAGAATAAGTTTTCCATGGTGATGTTACCATTTGAACACTCAAAGATAGCTTTCTCACTTCCAATTTTCTATTGCTATTTGATTTTCCATTCACTAAAAAAAAAAAAATAAAATAAAGTGTTGCATTTGAAAGGAACAGTTTCCTTTTTTCTTAAATTAAGCAACCAAAATTTTTATAGTTTTGAGCATTTATAGTTTAAGCATTCCATAAAAAAGTCTCAAATTTATATATCTATACCCTCAGAAAAATATTCTAATATGGCTCAGATGTACAGAGACTTGGTAAGCAAATTTATAAAGAAATTGATCCATAGACCCTTCTTATGTTTCTTTTCTCAGGGCCATTATCTTTCCCAATTCTTGATCCATTGCCACTTTGCTCTGGGAAAATGACTCCAAACACACTCTTCCCCTACTCCTCAAACATAACTTAGCTTTTCAAGGGGTATTTCCCTCATGGCCTGGAAAGTAATTGCTTTCTTAATCTCTGTCAATCTCATGAAGATAAAATGTTACTGCTTGAATAATTCATTCTCTTAAGATTATTTACAATTTAAAAAAGTATTGCAAGAAATGTCTCTTTACCCAAAGGAAAGAATCCTTTAACAGTGGAAATTTTAGAACTGACAGGCTGGTTTTTTAGGATTGTTACTTCAAACCACATCTTTCTGACTGATGCCTATAAAGTTCGAGTTCATGTAATACTAGTCCCTTCTATATCTAAGGAGGTCTCTATTCAGTAGAGTTTTGCTTTTTTAAATTTCTAAATGTCCCTCCTTGTAAGTTTCATCACTGAAGTCCACAGTATTCCTTAGGAACTGTTTTAATTGTGTTTTCAGTCACTTTGAACACTTTCTTCATCATTCCCTAGGTTGAGAAGTCCATTCTTTGAACTTTACTTCATTAGTTTGATTTCCAATCCTGTCATTATTTTAATGGTTCCCTGAAATTGTCTCTAAATTGCACACGTTTTCTCATAGTCATGAATCGCAGACTTTGGCATACATTTTCAAAATGCGATGATATTGTGTATAAAGAATTCTGCATATTAAATTGCAGTTTACATGATAATTACTATCATGTAAATTATATGAATTTGTAAATTTGTTTGTAATTACTAACAAATGCATACCTCCAGTAGGGACCTCTTCCCTCTACTCAATATCCGTATATCTGACTATCTATTCAACATCTGTTTAGATATTTAACAGGCATCTCAAACCCATGGTGCCCAAGCCAGAATGTTCCTTGCCACACCCTGGCCTGCTTCTCCAGAGCCAGCAAACCCTCTTGCCACAGACTTCCTCATATGGGCAAAGGAAGATTCTATTCTTACCACCGCAAAAATGCAAATCAATAACACTCTTCACTTTGTTATTTCCCTGACCTCCCACTGTGAGTCAGAAATTCTGCCATTTTTACCTTCCAAATACACCCACAATTTGTTTCCTCTCCTCATTGCTTCAGTGGGAATCAGCACCTGCTTCTGCTCAGATTTCTGGACGTGACTTCCGAATTGCCTCCCTGCCTTTCTGTCTCTGGTCATGCAGCACACAATTTTTTTTTTTTTTTAAACATTCCCCTCTCCCAAACCTGTCAATGGCTTTGCTTTAAAATCACTGATTTAGGGGAGCCTCGGAGGCTCAGTTGTTAAGGTCCACCTTTGGCTCAGGTCATGATCCCAGGGTCCTGGGATCGAGTCCCACATCGGGCTACCTGCTCAATGGGGAGTCTGTTTCTCCTTCTCTCCCTCCCCCTGCTTGTGTGCCCTCTCTTGCTGTGTCTTGCTCTGTCAAATAAATAAATAAAATCTAAAAAAAAAAATCACTGATTTAAAGGCCTTGCTGATGAATTCTATGATCTATGTCATTTTGTTTTCTCCTGGTATGTGGCCTTGGCTCTGTTTTTTTTTTCCTTATTGTTGCTTTTTGAAAATTTGTCCATTTTGTATCACATTCCAGATATTATGACTTTTACTTTGTTGGATGCTCGATTTTAGTTTTTAATTCCTGTAACTAGATGGGGGTTTTGCTCTGGGATGTGATTAAGCTACTTGAAAACAGTTTGATCATTTTGAGATTTGCTTTTAAGCTTTGTTAAGTGGATGCCGACTAGCCTTTAATGTAGGGATATTTTTCACCTATGACTCAGAGACTTCCCTTTTTTTTTTTTCCTCCCTGGGGGACTTAATTCCCCCTGCATACAGATTCTTTTCCTTGACTGAAGGTACAAAAACCAATCTCAGCACCGCATGAGCTTCCAAAATTGTCCCTCCTGCCTCCGTCTGGTGGCCATGGTGATTTCTTCCCTCCTGTCACTAAAACTCTCAGTTAGGGATTCTGCGGAAGCCTACTCTGCCCTGAGTTCCTCCTTTCCCACATTCCAAGGAGTGACTCCAACACCGGAACTCTGAACTCTAACCCTTCAACTTAGAAAGATTCTGGGGTTTCTGTTAGGTTACCCCTCTCTGCTCTACATTCTCCAAACTTTTTCCAGGAAATAAGGAGGACACTTGTGGGGCTCAGTTATGTGGTTACTTTCTCTCTGGGATCACTGTCCTGTACTGCTTATTGTTCAGTCTAAAAATTGTTGCTGCCATATATTCTGTCTAGTTTTATAAAGCTTGTTTAAGGCAGAGGGTAAATCTATTCCATTTTGCTTGAAGGTGGAAGTCTAGAGGTGTTTGTTCATTTCTTTTTAATAGAATCAACGTTTGCAGTCTTTAGTTTCGTTTGTCTTCCTGTTTTTGCAGGTAGAACTTGTGTCAATAAATTCAGTGAATAAGCAGGATTATTAATAAACTAGAATTAATAAACTATTATTAATAAACTAGAATTAATCTCGTTGCCCCAAATCAATAATATTACCCGATTTTTAGAAAGTTTGAGCATAAGAACAATTACCAACTTTACCTTGATTTTTTTCTTATTTTCAAAAGATCATCTCTGTATGTGTGAAAGAGAGAGACAGACAAGAGACAGAGAGACAGAGAGAGAGAGAGATTTTTGTCTATTCTCTGTGATTGCCTGTAGGGAAATTGCCTGTCCTGCATGGGGTGACATCTCTAGCAATAAAGCTCTCACCCTTTGCTTTGGTAGCATATCTATCATCAGCGGCTAAAACAGTCATATATGGCCATTCATATAACTTTTCTGCATATGGTTTCGGCTCCTTGGTCCAAGTCATTTCATTGGTCCACTTTAATTGCTATGTATTAAATCCCTCTCTACCCTGGGGTGCCAATGTCCTTGCTGTGTAATTTTTCCTTGTCCTGATGCCTGTGGTGGCACCAATCCAGGGACATTCTGGTGTCTGCATATCAGCTTATGTCCATCAAAGTTAGGACAAATATCAAACCAAAGCCAAGAAACTGAAATATAAAGCAAAGAATGAGGGACTCCAGGCTGGCTCAGTTGGTAAAGCATGCGACTCTTGATGTTCGAGCGAGTTGGAAGTTCGAGCCCCTCGTGGGTGTGGAGATTACTTGAAAACAAAATCTTTTTCTTTTTTGAAAACAAAATCTTTAAAAAAAAGTTTTTAATGTAAAAAAAAAGAATGAGGCAAGTTTATATTTTGAATATCAATTTTTTGCATTTTTTTCTATTTAATTGTTTTCTAAACGTTTGTGGGACGCTGAAGAAGAGAAAATATTTGTAAAATATTAGTCTTCGAAATAAGCCTAAAGGAAATATTTTCTAGTCAAGTAGAATTTTTTTTCACAAGAAAACACATTAAAAAGAAAGGCAATAATAATTTTGGCAATACTTAATTTTTTTCTTTTAAAAAGTCAATGTTTAGAATACATTTTCTATATTCTTTTGCAAAAAAAAAACCAACCAATTTGAAAAATTTTGGCAAAGCACCAAAGTATTTTTAAAAGTACTTCAGGGGCACCTGAGTGACTCAGTTGTTGGGCAGCTGCCTTCGGCTCGGGTCATGATCCCGGGGTCCTGGGATCGAGCCCCACATCGGGCTCCCTGCTCAGAGGGAAGCCTGCTTCTCCCTCTCCCACTCCCCCTGCTTGTGTTCCCCCTCCTTCTCTCTCTCTCTCTTTCTGTCAAACAAATAAAATCTTAAAAAAAATAAAAATAAAAAAAATAAAAGTACTTCAGGTAATAATATTACAAAATTGTTCATTTTTTTAAAAAATCATTATTTTTCATTTAATACCTGTTTTTTTCTAAACATAGCCTTCTCAATGTCTACTTTCTCTTTTCTCTTAATGTAACATTCATGTTACTTCACACAAAGCTACTTCTGCAATTTAGTATAAATTTTCTTTTCACTACATGTATATATCTTAGAACATCTTCTTTACTTATACTAGAAGCCTATTTTTCACATTTTCCCAATAAATTTTTAACTTGTATATTCTTTTAACATTTCACAACAACATCCACAATCTCTAGAATAGCAACAAAGAAGCAGAATGTTTTCATTATCTGTTCTTTATAGATGTGAAAAAATATGTCTTATTACCCCACAGCAACCTAATCACTGTAACTATAACAACGGGAACACTCTTGATCGCACGCACACGCGCGCACACACACACACACACACGCACACACGCACCAACAGAAACCTCCAAAATCTGTAAGGGAACTAAAATCACCTTCGGCCTTGAGACATTCCTGCCAGTGGCTTAGTTAGGCTCATTCTCTGAGTAAAACTAGGTTTTAGAAATTACAGAATTTGTAGTTCTTTCTCTAGTAATAGGGAGATAGAATAATAATATATTCTTTTTTTGTTCTCCACTGAATAGGCATCAAAGCCTTTCAGTTGTTCATGTCAAGATAAAGTGAAGTAATAATGGATTTAATAAAGCTTGCTATATGCCTATTGACAGTAAGGGAGAGATGATACTCTTTACCCTTTCCTTTCTTAGTAGAGAACTGTTTGTTTTCTTTAACCAGGGATCAAGTGAATTTCCAAGGCTGTGAGACAGGTCCTATTTTATTTCACTTTTTTCAGCCTTGATTTTTCCATATTATCTGAATTTTATTTTTTAAATCTGTTTCTGCCCTTATTCTAGAAATACAATTATTTGTTGTTCTTGTCTAAATTATAGGTGTAGATTATATTCCCAACACCGTGTACTACAACTGGCATAATTTTTCTTCTGAAAATCCCTTACTTACCATCATTTTTTTCTGCTACACATTTTTTAAAAAAATGTTTCTTTGTACATATTCTTTGTTTCCTCTGTTTTTTAAATAATCACTCATACTTGAATAAGAGGAATTATTTCTGGAATATTTGCAAGGGATTTGACGTTATTTGCAAGGGATTCATCTGGGAAGGACCATAGTTTAAGCAGCAGAATTTCCTCTTACAACAGTTATGTCCTGAGTTTCTTTAGCATCTCGTCCGTGAAGCCAGCTGAACTCAACACAATCAGGATTCGATGGCACGTCTTTTCCATCTGTGTGGAAGACTGTGATTTTTCTTTCAGACCAAAGTCTGATTTTTTTTTTCTTTGAAACCAACTGGGGCACAATTTTGCCATCCAGCTAGATGCCTCAATTCTGTGTTTTCTTTGTGGGAAGAAAATAACTAGCATTTTTCACCTTAAAATATCCCACTTACTAGGGATGAGGGTGTATTTGGGGCTTTGTCTGAGATCTGCAACCATGGATGTTAGCTCATTCTCCTGTATAATTGTTTTATCTTAATTGTTGTTTAGAGGCGTCCTGTTTTTGATTCAGGGTTTCTAATATCTACTTCCTCAGTTTTAACTGTGGGTAAGGATTTCAGCATCCCATTTTTAGTTCTACCTGAGGGTGATTTAACAGAAAAAAAAAAAAAAAAAGAGACAGAATCCATTTATTCATCCAGAATTCTTCACCAGTGCTTTAAAAAACCAAAAACAAAAACAAAGTGTTTGTCCTTTCCATCACTCTCTCCTAACTCTAGGGCTGATGATCTTAGTGCTCCTTTGTGATGAAGATGGGGTCCCTGTCCTCACCTGATACAGAAAAAATGTTCCTGGCATTTCTTCTTTGTTCAAACACAATGTACAACTGGTTACCCAAAGATCTCCAGTGATCATTTTCTGGAACACAGTTCTTTGGGGGAAGGCATACTTATATCATTGTTCAAAGTACTTAGAGGAATAATGGAGTCATAATCACTAATTTAAGGGCCAAAGCCTTAAGATGGCATTTCAGGAAAGTTCTGCCACATCTATCACTAAGACATTACTTTTCCTTTCTATCTTACCTTTTAATACAGCTAGTAAAATGGAAACCTTTTTAAGGCTCATATTATTTTGCCTAAAAATATTTCTTTTTCGGCCTGTATTTCTTTTTCATACAGAACAGGAAAGGAAAAAATACAAAATACTCTGTCCTTGAGGTTATTTAGAGCTGAACTTTTGACTTTTTCCCAGCATGAATCCGTGAATCTTGTTAGACGAAAAAGACTCAGCCCTTGAAGTGATGAAAGCTCAGAAGTGAACCCCGCACAGCCCACGGTCGCCCTGCAGCCCTTCAGCTGCCAGCAACTTCTCTAAGGTCCCATATAATTATTCAAGGCCATTGACTCACCTCTTCCAAGTGCTGGTGCTGCGTCTTCTCTCTTCTCTCAGAGACTGTGTTTCTGATGGAGCCACAAAGGTGAAAGTGAGTTCACAGAACGTGGACACCCGTCAGACTTCCTTAGGAGTCGGGTTTCTCTAATTGTGTCTGCTCACGGTAACCTACGCTGTCCACTGCGAGGAGGGGATACGGAATCCATCTGGACTCCATATTTCTTCACTTGCCGGCTGAGAGCAACCATAAATGTCATATTTCTTGAGGGACCACAGCACCAAAGTATGTCACCTTCTCTGTGTTGCTGAGATTTTTCCTACTTAGTAATCATATCCCTCTACCAATTAGAGTATTGTTGTTTAATTAATTCAAGGTATGAGATGAATACCTTCTGGGGATCCATGGGCCGCATGGCGGTTATAACAACTAATACTGCATTGTGTACTTAAATTTTGCTGAGGGAATAATCTTAAGGCTTCTCTTATACAGCGTCCCCTCCCCCAAACCAATGATAGCCATTAACTTGGCCGTGGCAATCATTTCACAGTGTGGATATACATGAAATCATCATGTTGTATACCTTAAAAAGATTCATGCTCTACAACCTAAATATATACATGTTTTATTTGTCCATCATATCTCAATAAAGCTGGGGAAAATATAGTTTTTAAATATTTCAAAAATAAGATATTTTTGAAATAGGATGCTACAGTTTGATGATTTCATCTGCTGTTATTTATATGTAGGCTTCTGCTACAACTTATCTCAAGAGCATTTTGAATGAAAAATGAGAGGCAATAGTGTGTATCATTTCTTTTTTCCCCTATTATTTTTAAAAGACTTTTAACAGTATGCTTATTTTACAGAAAATGAAGATAGTACTGTTAGTTTAAAATTCCACGTGTCTTCACCAATAATAAGGAAGGAGAGGAGGTTCAAAGCTTTTCAAATGTGTTTATTATTATTATTATTAATTATTAATGATTCCTGATGCTAGAGCAGTCATGAAGCTTCATGGACTGAACAGTTTGTTTTCTCACCTCTTTTCTTCTTCCTTTCATCTTAATTTACCATTAATTATGATAACCCCAGAATTATACATTTAATTATATTCATCAAGAGCCCCCACATTTTTTCCCCCTCCTTATGAGTTTCTGGCCACCTCTCATGCGCACATGGAGCAGAGATACCAAGTAGCTCTGTCTTCTAACTGCTCGGGTAAGGGTCGTGGAAAGTGTGTTGAAAAACCCAAGAGCGGGTTGGACAAGCGCAGACCATGTATGTTCATAATGGATATGATCAAATGTTCCTCTAGGCATAAAAGGAAAGAGTGCATTTCCTAACTGTAAGTAGTTAGTAAAGGAATACAATACACAGGATATAACTGATATAATGAGCACACCTACAGAATTATTTAGAAGGAGGATATTTCCTTGTGTCTCTTCAACAGTTTTGATGAATCCTCTGTTGGAGGATGAACTTGATGGCTCTTAAATATTCCCCTGAGTATCATGATTTCATAAACTTCTACACAACTGATACATGGGCAATAACGGTTGGAACAGTTAGATTATGATCTTGATATTTCTCCAATCTTTAATTACTCTTAGAAGAAAAAAAAAATGTTGTTTTTCTGTTTCTTCAGAGTTGTTTTTAAACTGTTATATTCTTTAATAAAATAAAGTTCTTAGCACTGAAACTGCTTCTTTTCTGTACCAAATGAATTTTCCAGAGAAATTAGGAAAAGTGTGTATATATGTATATACACACACACACACAAATATATATATTTATATTTATATATATAAATATATATATACAGTATTTAGTATATTTACTAAAATATTATTTTATTAATATACTAAATACACTATTTAGTATAAACATATATATTTATACATATGTTTATATATATATATATGTATAAATATATATACTTATATTTGGGGGGGTGGGGGAGAGAAATGAAACAGGAAGGGATGGGGAGGGAGACAAACCATAAGAGACTCCTAGACGCAAGAAACAAACTAAGGGTAGCTGGGAGGCGGGCGTGGGGAGTAGGGACAGGGTGGCTGGGGTGTGGACATTGGGGAGGGTATGTGCTGTTAAGTGCTGTGAAATGTGTAAGCCTGACGATTCACAGACATGTACCCTGGGGCAAAGAATACATTATATGTTAATAAAAATTAAAAAAAAATAGGACATGGCATTAAAAAAATAAAAATAAAAAGAGGTTAAAAAAAGAAAAAATAAATACACTTATATTTATATATAAATATTAATTATTTTACCAAATATATTGAATATAATATAATATAATTTAATAAATGTAAATTGTAAATATTTATGATTTAATATATAATACAAAATATAAATAAATATACTATAAATAAAATATAAATATAAATAAAATTTATAAATAAATTATAAATAAATATCTATATATAACTTATAAAATATAAATAATATAAATATTTTATATATAAAATATATTTTATATATTTATACTATACATATGTGTGTGTGTGTGTATAGTTTATAGTCACACTACTTAAGTTTCTGAGGAGAATATCTAATAAATATATTGAATTGTCACAAAATAACTTAAGCCTTTTCAAGACCTAGCTATATATATAAACAGCAAACACTGCTGAATAGACCAATTGTTAGTTTTAAAAATATAAGGACTACAGAGTTTCAAATTCTTATGAAAATAGAACGATTTAAAAAGCTCTTGTTCATGTACAAAAAATTTTTTAGAACTTGGGTGTCTAAAATATTATGATTATGATTATTGTATAAAAACTCCTAATAGACTTCCTAAAGTGGCATACCGTAATTCTTTCACGTCTTTTAGTGAGAGAACTTATCTTTCAAATGTCTTAATAATAAAATCAAATGTGTAATTGTTATAAGTGAGATTGAGATTGGTTGATAACAACACACTTTTTTTTCCTGTGTAAGACACTTTGCATCATAGATTGGCATTAAAATAGCCTCTTCCTTATTAGGACTTAACAGAGAAATAAAGACTGAGTTTAATTTTTTAAATATTCAGCATATATATGCTTATTATAACTATGTAAGCCCAATTACAATTTTACCCCAAATGAATTGTTCAGTTCTTTCACTGGCCTAGTCACTCTGGGCTTGAAATAGTTCAGAAACTTCCTGTTAACAACTCCTTTATATTTGTTTCTTTTTGGCCAATGTAGCCATATGAGCTAATATTTAGACTGTTGGACTTTAATGACTAAATCAAAAGCTTTGCTATCTCCCCTTTAACAGACAGGTCTATGCTTTTTGGTTGGGTTTCCTCTGTTTGTAGGTTTCCTACATTTGGCAAAGAGACATTTACATGTCCATAGGTTTTTTGTTCCTTGGCTCTGATGTTTTTCCTCCCTGTGAATGGCACCCATGCCCTTTCACTTGATTGGTGCACACAGAGATAACTGGGAGGCTGGCTGAATCAATCAGACTCATTACCTTCAAGTAACACGTTAGCCTTTTCACAGTTTTTCTGTCTGAAAATGTGATTTGAACCTTTAAAAAAATACATACCTTCAAAACTTGCAGTGACAAGGATATAAACTGAGAATGTGCTGGTTTTGCAATTATGTATTAGAGCATTATACATACATAAAATTTCCTTTATTGACATCCTAAATATATCTAGCTTATTTTCTAAAATTGTAATAGGACACCACAAGTATACAACCCTTTGGCAGGGTGTTTATATTAATACTTAATTAAAAATTACTAGAAACTAAATTTAGTTTATCTTTAATTTTATGTAAAATGATTCAATTTTATGTAAAATGTTAGATTTGAGGAAGAGACACAAAAGTTACATAACATACAGTATATGAATTACTGAAATTTCTATGACCTACAGTAAGAAATATAAAAATTTGAGTATTATGAATTTTTGTTAGTTACTTGTATGTCCTATACCCATAGATATACAAGAAATATTCTGTGAGCCTGAAGACTAATTTTTAATCAACTACTGAATGGATCAACTTTGTATTTATATGACATTGGGATAGTGATCAAACAATAAAGTATTAAAATATTTGGGGGAAGCTTTACCCTTATTTTACCATAACATCATTCAGGAAGGGGTGATTGGTAGTATATTTTAAATGAAACAGACTAAGGCTAAATGCTCATGTCGATATTAATTATATTCTAGGGCTATGGTGGGCTGATCACCTAGGTTGTTAATACCTAGAATCTAAAATATTAAATATTTGCACTAAAGGGTGACGGTGACAGGTAGCAATTTTGCTTGATTCTCTCCCAGTGATTTTGAGAACATTTCACCAAAACTTTCCCTTTACTTTCTGGCATTCCAATTACTTAGAACATTTGTTTGTGAGTAGAAGGTCTCAAACTTGAACATGCATTAGAAATACCTGGAAAAAATAAAAAAGAACCACCTGGACAGGTTGTTAAAAACATTGTCGGAAGGGACCCCCATTCCCAGATCTTGTTGATGTTGCCGATCCAGGAATCACACTCTGTAAAATACTGTTCTGGAGAAGAAAAAGAGCTCCATTGACTAAAAGCATAGCTGCAAAATAGTAGGTGCTTGTTATTTTTTTTTTAAGTTTTTATTTATTTAAGTAATTGCTACACCCAACATGGAGCTCAAACTCACGACTCTGAAATCAAGAGTTGCATGCCCTTCCGACTGACTCAGCCAGGCACTCCACTTGATATTTATTTTATTTTACTTTATTTTTTTTTCTAGCTTCTCTTTATTCTTTTTTTTAAATTAATTTTTATTAACATATAATGTATTATTTGCCCCGGGGTACATGTCTGTGAATCATCAGGCTTACACATTTCACAGCACTTAACAGCACATACCCTCCCCAATGTCCATACCCCAGCCACTCTGTCCCTACCCCCCACCCCCGCCTCCCAGACACCCTCAGTTCGTTTCGTGAGTCTAGGAGTCTCTTATGGTTTGTCTCCCTCCCCATCCCTTCCTGTTTCATTTCTCTCCCCCACCCCCCAAACTCCCTCCTTGCCTCTCAAATTCTTCATAT
>CM053616.1:42113907-42136688 GCA_028646535.1 Procyon lotor | reverse complement strand
TATATATCATGTGTCTGTTGGTCATTTGGATGTCCTCTTTGCAGAAATGTCTGTTCACATCTTCTGCCCATTTCTTGATTGGATTATTTGTTCTTTGGGTGTTGAGTTTGAGAAGTTCTTTATAGATTTTGGATTGCCAACACCATTTGATATTTATTTTTATTAAGTAAATTAAGGTACCTGTTACACGTTTGCTTCTTCTAACAACTGGTGTGTGGTGTTTACGCTTTGGATTCCCTATAGGATTGCTTTTGGTAATATATTTTACCGTAACTGTTTTTACTAATGCTTCCCTAGAAAAATAACTTGGGAGCCCCCTCTTATCAGGTACACTAATATTCTATTAGTATAAACATGGTATACAATTATTACACACTTTGTAGGAAATTAAGAAAAGGAGAGAAAGAAAAAAAAACAGAGTCCTACAATCTAACAAGAAAACAGAAACATTGGAGTCATGATCGATTTTTGACTTTCTTTATATCTCCCTTCAGAACTCTTGAAAGAAAATATCTAGTGACGTCACAGTAGCTCAGATCTGTGAGTGGTGGTCTTCACACCGGGGAGATTGGCAAATGCTCCTTCTGCACGAGACTCGTTTTACCAGCCTGCCATGGATTGTTACTGTTGCTTTTGTTGCTTTGCTGTGTATAAATTTGGTTTTATTACAGCCCTTCCATTCCCTCGGAAAACATGAGGAAGACTGAGAAAATGGAGTTACTGACCCTTTCCTGTATCTAAAATTTTCCCTTCCCCTAAGAGTTGTGATGTTATTATTGACCCAAATTTATGTTCGAATCTACTGAGTCTTGCACGTGGTTCATCACACCGGACACCTCACCAGTCTGACAGCTACTTCTGAAATTCAAAAGTCCACGTACCGTATTATACTCCAAATAATGATCCCGAGCTGAATACGAAAGGTTTTAATACCCCTTAGGCTAATGAAAACAATAACCCCTACTTTAGGAATATGAAAGTGCAGAGCTGGAATCAGATTGCCTTCTGATCTTTGAAACTATCCAGTCTTTTTCATAAAGTGATAGATATCTTATTTCCATGGTTTTATTCAAGGTTTATTGAATAAAAGGTTTATTTTATTCAAGGTTTATCAAGCTTACTTGCTTGATTCTGGCTCTTCTGCAAGCAAGCCTTAGCATCACGGAAACTGATCCATAGGTGAAGCCATTTACACTCAAAATAGATCCCAGGGTAGCGATGTTCCTACAAAATCAGTTTTTGCAGCACGACTTTGAGACTTAGGAATCATGTTGTACTATGGCAGACTACAGTTTGAAGTGATTAAAAGAAAAAAAAAAGCTATGTCTTACAAGTGGCTTTTATTCTTTTATACCCCTTACAAAAACAAAACCAAAAAACCTTGATGTGGCAATTAGATGTACAAACAGCTGTCCTGCCGTAGCAGAGAGCAAGAATAGTCAGGGAATCATTTTTCCTTATGCTAAAGCTCTGATTTCACATGAATCAAGAACTGACTCATGAAAGTTTTTCCAGATGCGGAGAGAAGTACTTCTGCAGAAATTCTCTAAAGGTCAGAAAGTCAACACTCCAAACCCTATCCAGCAGATCTTTTGTCCTATCAGGTAAGGAGATATTTTCAAGATGATTTATCACAGAAATGAGTCAGGAAACATTTGCTACTAAGGTCCAGGTGTACATGGAAGCAAAACCAAATCCGTAATGGTTCTTGTGGACCACGTTTTCCTCTGAATTTTGAGTTTAAAAATACCATATTAGGGCGCCTGGGTGGCTCAGTAGGTTAAGCATCTACCTTCAGCTCAGGTCACCATCTCAGGGTCCTGGGGTCAAGTCCCCAGGCCCCAAGGCCCCGAGTTGGGCTCCCTGCTCAGCCCCTCCTGTGCCCCTCCCTGCCCTTCTTGTTTTCTCTCTCTCTCTCTCTCTCTCTCTCTCTCAGATAAATAAATAAAACTTATTTTATTTATAGAATAAAAAAAGCAAACCACCATGTCTTCCATGTTATGTGATGTGTTGGGATGCTAGAAAGATTAGAAATCATGGTTGCTATAAAACTGATACCTGAAAAATATACAAACCTTATATTTTTAGACAGTCCTACTTCCAAATTTACATGCGATTGCCTCATATAGGGTTATATCTTTTGTTAATTACAGGGAATTATAGGCTCTAAGTTTCTGCCTGAGAGTTTTGCCTTGAAAGGGCTGCTAATAATTTCTTTCAAGCCATTTGAAAAAAACATCAGGACATTTAAAAAGGCAGCTAAAAATCAATATTTATTTTATAGATATTTTAAATTAAATCCTTTTACATGATTACATCTGTAAGAAGTTACAGACTTTGCCTTTATTAATTTATTCTTTCTTTTCCTCCTCCTACTTAAATGACTCTTCTGAGTTTTAAACTAATTCTCTACCTTGAAATTTTACTGAGCATTCAACCACAAAGTTCTACAAATATATTAGATATATTTGGTTTGTTGATGAAATAGTTTAATATTCTTATATATCTTTGATAAAAATAATTCTTAAACTACATTTAGAATTAGTAAATGGGAGAAATTGCTTTTATCAAATTATGTAGTTATTTTCTATTCTGTCTTTATTGCCAGGTATTCAGTGATAAATTTAGTGGTCACTAATAGTATTTATGCTAGCCAAATTAATTAAATTATTTAACTCTTTGCTTTTCCTTTGCTCTCTCTCTCTACACACACACACACACACACACACACACACACACACAAACATGTTATATGCTCTTGAGATTACCCTTGCATATATAAATATAAGCTCTCTATGCATATATGTATGATCATAAAAGTTTTATTTACATTTTTATCACAAGAGTTTTTTAGTGTATGTGTCTTATTATGCATTGCTTTAAGTTGCTTTGGGAGCAGTACTAATATGTTAATTATGAATATAAACACCTTGAACTTATGATATTTTTATCACTTATGGTGGAAACCATAAAGATATAACGTATGTGCTTACATGCATAACTTGGAAGAAATGCTCTTTAACTTCTGTTTGTTCTTATCACTAAGAACTGTGTCCTTTACATATAGGACAAATTGTATAACTTGCATTCCAAGGAAGGTTGTAATAGTCATAAAAGCTTGGTTAAGTTACGTGGGCTACTAGATGATGGATAAATCTTCTGAACTTTAATTTTACTTGAGAAATTCTAGAGATACTACTAAGAGAGAAAAGAGCTCTAAAAGGTGAGAGCTATCCTGTATCTAACTTTAGGTGTTGGCTTTGCCAGCAGTTGGCTTGGTACTTATGGTTAGGCTATTAGGTCTTCGTATTTTCCTAATGAACATGAACAGTTCGCTCAACACCGGCCTTGGACAAGACCATTCTGTGACGATGATGAGCAGCATAAACAAGACATGCCCTTATTGTGATCTTTGTGAGTGACCATTGCTACTTTAGCACATAAAGTTTTAATTTCACTTCACTCCTTCACCATTCTAGATAAAGTTATTAAGATAAAAATGCCCTGGTTGCTGAAAACATCCAACTCTGAGCAAAGCCCTACTTTCATAAATCCTCCCCAAAAGCATCTGTCGTAATACCATATCCAAAGTATATCCTTTCTAACAGGTTTTGAAGAGCTGCTCCTGCATCGTGTGCAAAGAAGTATCAAACAGCGGATGCTATGGTGACAAAAACTAAGTTTCTACGAAGTAAGACATCACTGCCATAGATGGGGCCCTCAGTTCATTAACAGGGTGACCTCTGCAATTTCCTATCTCTTTCAGTTCATTGAGAGCTTTGACCTCAGCTGGTAGATGAGCTCATGCTGGATTGAGTTTGGTTCTTTACTCAAATCTCTTAATTTTTTGGCTTATTTTGTTTGGCTTGATTTCCTAGGAACAGGGTTTCTTGAATTGGCTGTTGTGATTATCTGAACATTCGATTTATATTATTCCTGGTGAAATTGTTTTCTAACATTCTGGCACTTATTCCTACAATCTACTTATATGTTTAAAGTCATGAGGATTGGTTGAGAAGAGGATGAAAAGTCCATAATGAAAGTATGGGCAAAGGCCAACTAAGTCTTTACTCAAACCAGTGGAGGGCTGAGGACTTCAGAAGATCTATCCATATTTTGAAAAACTTTGCCTTATATCATTATTTTATTTTATTTTAAAGATTTTATTTATTAGATAAAGAGAAACACAGTGAGAGAGGGAACACAAGCAGAGGGAGTGGTAGCGGGAGAAGCAGGCTTCCTGCCGAGCAGGGAGCCCAATACGGGGCTCGATTCCAGGACCCTGGGATCATGCATGACCTGAACCGAAGGCAGACGCTTATTGACCGAGCCATCCAGGCACCCCTTATATCATCATTTTAAAACTACATGAGGGCTTTTGTTAATATGAATAAATTTCAATTTTTTCATGCTTTACAAGCTAAAAGAAACATAATCACATTTAAGAAAAAAACAAACAAAACTGGATCTGCCTATGGAAATCTATTTGGGTCCAACATTGTGGATTCCTTTTTTTTTTTTTTTTTTTGCTTATTTCATTGCACCCAGTATCCAAGACATTTCCTCCTTAAGATATAGGGCAGTGGTAGCAAAAACATGTGAAAGTTTCAGGTAATTTAGTTCCATGGTGTTTACCACACTTAATGATTCCCCACGCTTTACAGACTCTTCTATTGACAACAAACACTTGACACTTCTCAGATAATTGCTTTACTGCAGCTGAAATATCGTTACTTTCCTCTCATGAATCATTACCCATCACTTCAACACTGAGCTCAGGACCTCATTCCCTCCCCCGAGGAAGCCCATGATCACCTAACTGTGATAAGGAGAGCTTCATATCTCTGTGCTCCTCAGATAATTGACTGGAGATATTCAGTGGGCAAGCATTATGTAAATATGCAAATATTTGAATTTGACCAGTTTTGGGGCATAGCTCAACATTAGGGGGGAGTAGGTGCAAAGGGTTAGGAACATTTATAGTGAATGATTTTCATGATATAGCACAAATCTTAAGTAGTAAAGGAAGTGAGACTCCAAAGAGAGTGATAATTAGAGAAATCAAGTTTGTGTCAGTGAATTGAGAGTCTTAAAGTTGACTAATTACTAGTGTAAGCAGACCAAACTAAATTAACTGAGAGGAGATCAGGTAGAATTTAGAGAAAGGAATGCTTGAAGTTGAGATTTAAAAAAAAATATATATATAGTTATGGGGCGCCTGGGTGGCTGTCAGTTAAGTGTCTGCCTTCGGCTCAGATCATGATCCCAGGGTCCTGGGATTGAGCCCCTGCATCAGGCTCCCTGCTCAGTGGGGAATCTATTTCTCCCTCTCCATCTGCCCCTCCCTTGCTCGTGCTCTCTCTCTCTTGTTTTCTCTCTCAAATAAATAAATAAAATCTTAAAAAAAAAATTCTAGGTATTAGAAATGGCAAGCCCAAGTGTAACCTTTGGGAAAATGTGAGTAAAATGTAGGAAATGAGCAAATGGTGGTGAGGAGTTCAAGGGTCGAGAGGCCTGGATTCATCTTCTACAAAGATGTGGAAATTGAAGTTTTAGGAGAGGCAGTGTTCTCCTGGATCCAGTCAGCCTTTCATCTGAGAGCAAAGGTCAACTCTTGAGATTGAGAATTTAGAGTAATTTCTTGGTAACCTGAGGAAAGCACAGGGCGTAAGCTTGAGAGATAAGGAGATGGAGAAGGTTGACAAGAGTAGGGGCAGAGAATATCAGGAATAATGTTCCAATGTCAATGCATACTGTAGATGATAATGAGTAATCTGAAGAAATGACCTAGTGGTATCTAAGGTAAAAAGAGAGAATGAAATTAGTCCTAAAGTTCCCTGTAGGCTGGTATATAATCAGCATGACAAATAGCACAATATTAAATTAGAATTATATCTCCATTAGATGAATGTATCTCTTTGGGAAAGGCCAGTTTTCTTCTAATTTGACAGTCTGTGAAAGCTTAAAGGGATAATGGTTCTTCAGCATAGTCAAAAGCTTATGCTAGACCATCAGCTTGGTCTCTAGGTAGAGAGTTGGCTTCCTTAGGACCCCTGGCCTCTCAGGAAACTGCACACTACTTACATAAAAATTCGACTCCTCTCTAAACCACCAATCATTACATAACCTTGAGTTAGTCACTGAATTATCCTGGATCTCTGTGACTTGTCCATATAATGATACCATGATATAGCAATGTAGTTCATGATATATTCTCAACTCTTCAGAACATAGCAAAGAAAGAAGAAATTTAAAAAAAAGTGGGAAGACAAACTAGATTATAGAATAACTTTACTTCAGGTGCAGTATCTTATACATTGATACACACATTAAAATGTAATTTAAAATGGTGGTAACCAGGGGCTGGGAGTGGGGGAAATGAAGAGATGTTGGTCAAACGAAGGGTACGGGCTATGTAACTTTGGGAGATCTAATGTACCATGTGGCACCTGTAGTTATAATGAAATATTATAGTTGAAATTCACTAAGTTGAATTTATAGTTTTTATAGTTGAAATTCACTAAGAGCTGATCTTAATGTTCTCACCTCATACACACACACACACACACACACACACACACACACACACACACAGGTTGTAACTTCCTGAGTACTAGTATGTTAATTCGATGGTGGTAATCACTTTACAACATATAAGTGTATCAACTCATCACGTTGTACACCTTAAATCTATACAATTTTTCACTTGTCAAGTATATTTCAATAAAGCTGCAAAAAAGAAAAAAGAAAAAGAAAATCTAACTTTACATGCTGATCTATCAAGCCGAGTACAATGCTTCCTACACATGGTATAATAGAAACAGACCATTTTAAAAGAGAGCAGTTGGAGATTTAATGCTAAAGGCAGCACAAACTGAAAAACCTAACTATTTGTCAGGAAAAGGAAGGAAAAGCTTGTAATGTTAATTATTGTATGTTAAATTAAAATTGGAAGATATCTGGAACTAGGGGTACTTTTTGTATAAAACCAACATTTCCTAAATAAGGTTCCTGTCACAATGTTAACACAAAGAGTTCAGATGTGACTTAAGTTGATTTGAAAAATACAGTTTCATTAAAATTATTTACTCCTATAGATTGTATTTTGTTTTTTTTTTTAAGATTTTATTTTATTTGACAGAGAGAGCGATCATAAGCAGGCAGAAGCAGGCAGAGAGAGAGGGGGAAGCAGGCTCCCTGCTGAGCAGAGAGCCCGATGCGGGGCTCGATCCTAGGACCCTGAGATCATGACCTGAGCCGAAGGCAGAGGCTTTAACCCACTGAGCCACCCAGGCGCTCTACTCCTATAGATTTTAGAAAACATTATATTAAAATACTAATTTTAAAAATTATTTTTTAGGAATATAAAAGTTGATATGTGAAAAAATCAGCTTACATGGAACAACTCATCATCTGAACTTGCCAATAACATTATTTATTGATACCTTTACATTACCTTATATATTTAAATGTAAATCTTGTTTCCATAGGTTATCATATATGATATATCATATCATATATGAATCTTTTTTCCATCTGTTATGATATATCATATAGAAATATTGAACAAGAGAAATATGCATTGAGAGGCACCTGGGTGGCTCAGTCGTTAACCGTCTGCCTTCGGTTCAGGTCATGATCCCAGGGTCCTGGGTTACCATTCCCTCTGCTTGTGTTCCCTCTCTCGTTATGTTTCTCTCTGTCAAATAAATAAAATATTTTAAAAAAAGAGAGAAATATGCATTGAGATAAATCAACTGGCTTTTCCAAAATTGCATGGGGTGCTTCTTACTGTATGTAGATTTTTCTAAATCATTTTCTCTTACTCTCAATAATGCAGATACCTTTTACAGATTCTAGAATTGAGTATATAAAGTAATAATGTAATCCCAAATTTTTACTTCATAACTAATAAAATGAGAAAAGCAGTATAACAAGATTAATATGAATAGTAGATAAGATGATTTACACAAAGCACTTAATATTCACTACATGCCAACCACTATAATTGCTATATATATATATATATATATATATAGCTATTATTGCATAGAATCTAAAGTAAGAGAAATTAATGCACTAGTCAAGAAAGAGAGAGATTTTATAAGACTGACACTTAGCATTAATAGCTGAAGTAGCTTAGAGAATTTATGGAATCTCTTTAGATAAATTGTAAAGAGTGAAAAAATTATCTCTTGATTGGCCACCACTTGAAATATCAATGTTGACTTAGTTAAGCTAGATAACTGAGTCACTTTCCAAACTTCTCTTAAAATTCTTATGACTCCTAGAGAAAAAAAATCAGAAAGTCAAGTTGCCTTTAAATTAATTGAAACAGGTTTCTGAGGGTCTAGAAAAAAAATCACAAATGTTCTCTTTCCAATCTCAATCCTTCTATTCTGCTTTGCAGAAAGAGGTAGGTAATTGAAATAACAAAGACTTCATTTTAGATTGTTCCTACTTTGAATTTCACTCAGATGTGAAATTGGACAAATCTTTCTGACATTCAATTTCCCTTTTGTAAAATTAAGACAATAATTTAGGACTACCTTGCAGAGTCAGTGTCCAGATTAAATAAGATATATAGGAAGATGCCATATGACACTCGCATACATGTATCCCTTCTTTATGAAGAAAACCCCAAAAGCAGTTTTTACAACATCAAGTATGCTGTAGAACTTAATGGTTTTTTCTTTAATTCTGATTGTTAGTTTCTAAAATTTAGAAATGAACTGGTATGGTATTAAATCATGATGTTTTCCACTTTTAATAAGTCTCTTTTAGAAATGCCAACAATGTCTTGTCTACATGTAAATGTTTTATGCAAATGTAATTCCATCACTGTATATAGTTTGAACAAATTATTTATTGTTCTGGTACACAGTTCTACATTGCCATGGGGTCTTCAGGGTTTAGAGTATTGATGTTATAGGATCCAGCTGTTTTTAATAATGGAATGTGATTGTATTCTTACTATTCAAAATAATATCAGGTTACTTTATTACTGGGAAAATACAATCTTGTCCTCCTATTTCATTTTCCGTTTATATTACTTAATATTCTTTGAATATAAAATCTTTGCTTCATTTATCTTAACCTTTAAAAATAATTGGAAATATGTTAAATCAGCAGAATATAAGTTTGAATTTCTTGTACTAGGAAATTAGATATGTAGAAGAAAATATTTCTACAAATATTTAAATTTTCAAATGAATTTCAGGAATTCTGAGTTAGATTTATAT
Organism: Procyon lotor; assembly: GCA_028646535.1. NCBI lineage: Eukaryota > Metazoa > Chordata > Mammalia > Carnivora > Procyonidae > Procyon > Procyon lotor. The sequence continues at coordinate 42,127,446 of CM053616.1, read as the reverse complement.
ATAGACAAACCCTCTACCACAGATTCAGATTTTGCTCTATAATCAGGGCCAAGTATGAATTAAGATTCTTCCTATCTATAATAAACGTACTTTGTTCCAATATGTGCTTTTATTTTTTTATTTCTTTTTTAGTCTACACGTTTGTCTAAATCCTGTTTACATCCTTCTGAATTACTAAAACCAACATCTTTTGATTGCAAATGCAATGGTGTGCTCTTTTGAATTATATGTCTGTCACTAGATGTGTGAGTAGTCAATGCACAGAGAATAACTGAACACATTTCTACTTTAAGAATTAAACACAGGAATCACTTAATCAACAATCCAATCTGATTTACTATGAATAATACAAATCAATCAGTACCTCCTGACACTGGTCCATAAATACTTTATGTTAATGGTCATATTGTAGATTATTTCCTTTGGGTTGGAGATAGGCAGGTTGACTGAAGTCACAAATTTACACGAAATTAGCTCGAATATTAATAATTTAGAGAATAGAACACTGTGAAACTGTGTCCCTTAATATATTCTGTTTTTTACTTATACAGGAAGCTTTATTTACATAAGTAATTGATATAAATATTTGACAAATATTATAAATAAATAAATAATTGTGGACATCAGCAAATATCTATCCTGATTTAGTATACTTTAAACTTTGTATTTTAAGCATGTAAAGCCTATTTTCCCTTGAATCCAGATGTCCCTTTACATTTAGGTTGTGTTTCTGAGTTTCAGCTCTCCATTGTCTCCTGAAGCAATTTTTGCTACAGAACTTAAATCCTAGTATTGGTGAATCTATTGGACATTCAGCCTTCGAATTACAGTCCCACTGTTGGAATATCATAGAGAGTCCCACATATCATAATTCCAGAATCACAAAACAAATGTTTTAAAGAACATACAAATGATTCTTTCATTCAAAAACCAACACACTGACATAAGAAAAGCTATTATTCCAAATATTCATCCTCATCACTACATTTGTCAGCCTTATCTTCTCTAAATGAAAGACAACTGTGCCAGAATGTGGCAAAGATTTATGTTTCCCATTGTTCCAAAGTCATAAATATTCTTTGCTTTGTTATATAGTGTCTATGAGCAGTAGAAGCATTTAAGTGAGAAAAATGACAAATTATTTGATTTGTCAAGTCTTCACTCTCAGAATAAACATCAAACATTTTCCTATAAAAAATATTGTTTCTTGTGTTGCTGAGCAACCTTTGCTTTTCTTCAATTTCCAATACATGGTTCTTGAGATTTCCACAAATTAATATGTTTTATCACACAATATTTGCAAGTGATAGCTGAATGATATTTTGTTACATTGAATATTTCATATTTTGAAATATATATACGTTTAACTTAATGCTTTAAGAGACAGAAAATCAAAATTTATGTCATTTATTTATATGATGACATGAAATTATCTTATAATACTTTCTCAGTGAAAGTTTTTTATAAGAAAGTTTTTCATATGCAATTACAAGAGTTGAAAAAATATATAAATCAATTATTTACTTCTGCATCAAATTTTTTAAGAATTTCATAGACAGACACGTAGAAATTATTTAATAAAAGTTTCTCCAAAATTTAAACTAATCCCAAAACTGATCCTGACAGAGACTCAGGAAACATGGACTAATATGGCATTACTCTCAATGGAATATGAATTATGCAAAAACTTTGATGACAGCATAATTACTGCTTTTGCTAAAACTGAAAGCAATAAAACGTTTTTAAAATTTTATGTATTTATTTGAGAGAGAGCATGAGTGGAGCGAGGGGCAGAGGGACAAACAGACTCCCCGCAGAGCGAGCATCCCAGGACCCAGGGATCATGATCTGAGTGGAAGGCAGACGCTTAACTGACTGAGCCACCCAGGCACCATGAAATCAGTAAAATATTTTTGCATAAACAAATAGAATTTGTCACAACTGATGAGCCTACATTGATACATTATTACCACCCAAAGTCCATAGTTTACATTATGGTTTACTCTTGATAGCATACATTCTATAGATTTGGAAAAATGCATAAAGACATATACCCATTATTATAGGATCATACAAAATATCGCCTTTGACTTAGTCTTGAGAACATTTTCTTATTTTCCCTAAGTAATCTCATTCATATCCACAGCCTCAAAACAATATAGATAGCATGAATTCCAAACATTTCTCTAGCTCCAACCTCTTCACTAAACCTGGGCTTTATATATTCAATTATGTTCTTAACATAAACAGTCACATTCTTAAAATATCTCTTCAAACTCACATATATATCAAACATTAAATTCATGATGTCCTCCGCAATCTTCTTTCCCACTGTTTCCCATCTGCAAATATAAGCAGAATCTATGAAAGACACAAACCTAGCACCATATTTGACGCCACACTTTTATTTTTCCCAGTAATAACTACATCATCAACAATTGATATCACCTCTTCAATATCTCTGGAGGCTGATATATTCACTCAGTCTACTTTAATCATCCCAAGGTCACGCTACCTGGTCTTCTTAACTGAATTTTCTACATATGTTCTTGTTCTACTCTAATCTTTCTCTACGGGGTAGACAGAGTGGGACCTTCTCAATACAAATATATGTCATTCTCTTTCTTTAAACTGTTCAGTGGCTTTTCACTACTCTTAGAGTCTAAAATCAAAATCCTCAGTATGATTCCCTTGCATCTGAACTTGTAGGCACTGCCTTTCTGTCCAGCTTCATCAGGTACCAACATCCCCTATTTCCCACTCAAAAGCTACATTTCCATTCTGTCAATTCCTGGAAAGGGAAAGCAGTCACAAGCTGCTGCTCCCACTGCCTCAAATACCTTTTCTCCTTCCTTGCAGAGAAAACACTCCATTCTTTAGATCTCAAATATAATTTCCCCAGGGCAACCTCCTCTGAACTCTTAAGCTGGTTGTATTCTTCTGTTGTGCTCTACAGTTTTTCTTCGTGACAAGAATCACAGTTTTATTCATATATGCATTTAAGTGTTTACATATTCTATCTGTATAGATGGACAGCACACATTTCTGCAGTTACTTTAGCACATAAAATATCTAATTACTTAATTAAATGTCTTGTAAACTGGCTTCTTCTATGAGTACTCGATTATGTCCAAAATATTTCAAAAATATTTCCAAACAACTCAATTAAATTTAATAACCTAGCAAACACATTCCAACATTCTGGTTATTCTAGACTTTGATTTTTTTAAAATTTTTTTTAAACCATTTTCATTAATGCATCTCTTCCTTGTTGATTTATAATTAGAGTTTTCAGGTAAACTTGATGTTGATGGTCTTGAATAACATGTTGTGCCATCAATTTAAGGAGCTGCTTCAGTGAGGGCACTGTATCTAGAAATGAGAGGCTTCTCAGATTTTAGCATAGAGTTAGCATAGTACTGTCTAGTTTGATACTCTTATCAACATCCTTAGTCTTTATCTTTTTACTCATCTCTTTGTAAGTACAACTGAAGATGCATAAAATATGAGCAAATACATTGTTAGTAAAGTCAATGTTCACTAGTTTCCCATTATTTATTTCCTGTCCTCCAGGCTATAAGCTTTATTGATCCTTACTTTTAGCCAGCATCTAATCTCATAACCTTTAAGACACCAAAAGTGGAGACACTCAAAATCTATATTGAATTTCAATTCCTTCCCAAAGGTTTTCTAAAGAGAACAGCATGAAGTAACACTTCTATCTCCAGGACTGATAATTGGCTTCTAGCCCAAGTCCCTGGCAACTCCACGATCCTAAGTCATTCAACAATTCTGTTCTCTAATTTCCTCATGCACAAAATATTAAATTTAATTAATTGATTTCTTGGATATCTCCCATTTCAGCAAGTCATAACTAGAGTCAAGGTAGAAGTCATTATACTGGTATTTTATTGCATACACTGAAATTATTTTGTGAGATTCAAAAATAAATATAAAACTATCACATGAACATTTAACTTAGATATTCATATATTTAGGTATATATGCATATATGTACACAAAGAATAATGTATGTAATAGTAAGGTAATTATTCCCATCTCATCAAGTGGTGAAAGAAGGGAGATTTAGATATATCAGATCATTTCATCTGTAAATAATACTAATGGCAAAAATCATGCTTAATTTGAATAATTTTATTTGAATTATTTCACTATGACATTCCTTTAGAATTAGATTTTACTAAGTTATATTTTCTTAGCATCACTTGAATAACTAATTTAAACTCCTCATTATATTGAAAGAATCAACAATTTCTAATGAGATTTGGCAGTGGAGGCCAATTTTACAATATCCAAATAGTAAAATGAATTTAACAACAGCAAAAAACACATAGTAGTTAATATTCTGCTTTGTTGATAGCTTCAGGATAATGTTCTCTATTGCTATGGTCTTATTGTATATTTTTCATAAACTTGGAAATTAGAGTTAGTTCTTCTTATCCTTAAAAAATTTGAAATTGTCCTCAAAGGAGAGTCTAGAGGCAAATCAGCCAAATATTTTCTGCTGCTAGCGCAGAGTTAAAAATGTGGAAAGAATTGGCAAGAATGAAATATCTATGCAAGTACAATCTACAAAATACAAATTGTACAATTTTGGTGAGTTGGGATTCTAGTTAAGTATTTGTATTTGCACTTGAAATTGTTCTTTCCCAATATAAGAATGAACATAAAAATTACATTAATCCTTAAAAAATTTTGTGTACTTTAAATGAATTAAGAAGCAAATTAGAAACAAAAACTGCTGAGTCAGTTATAAAATTTTATAACTTGCAGCTGATAAAAACTGCAAGACTAACTAAATTTTACATAAAAATATAATTATATAAAACAAATAAAATGAACTGAAACTATAAGAAAGCTTTTCTCTCTTTCATTCTCCCCCTCTCTCTGTCTTAATAAATGACTAATTCTGTTCCAAATTTACTAAGAATAATTGTATGGAAACATTTACGTGCCTTTTTCTGGGAAGAGTCATTTGCCTTCACAGATTTTCTGGGTAACAGAGCATCCCTTTCTCTGCAGAGAACAATGAATGAGGACAACATTTTCAAGATGATTTGTCAAACCTGCAAGGCATACTGCCTCAATTTGGGGAACTAAATCTTTTGCTAGCAGAAAAGCAGTAGAGGGAGTCAAGTAGGCCAGATTTAAGGAGTCCACGGAATTGAACTGTAGAGATTTAGTAGTTTCTAAATGTCACAAGGCGCTTTAGTACTTTGTGTTTCAGAAGGGAAATTGGATTAAATAGTAGTTGTGCTGGAGGCCTCTGATCTGTTCCCCATAAGCTGTGGTCCTTGAGCTACTTTAATCAAACCTTTGGAGAAGTGTGAGAGCGGGTTAAATGCCCAAGACCCCCAGGGACCACTGGAAATCTCACTTCTGTGGTTTGGGAAGTTCTGCTGAATTATTCAAAAAGCAGATTTCCCAACAGTGATATGACGTCTCGTGGGTGTTGGTGTTTTTTTCACCGGTAGACTCAGATTCTATTTCTTAAATATAAACTAATTTCTTTCTACTTAAAAAAAAAAAAGAAAGGAAGAAAAGAAAACTTTGGGATTATATAAGCTTGGAGGGTAGCATCATTTTTGAAAATAGCTGAATGTTTAACTTGGCAATATTAGTTAATCAGCAAAAAATGGAATTTATCTTCCAAACTCTTAGTATTAAAACCCTACCTCCTCCACTGTCACCATCACTGTCACTCTGTATCACAGTTGGGAGAATTTCAAGAAGTCAAATATAAATAGCCTGGCGACAGAATAGGTTTTAATTTTAACCCAAGTCTTACTCATTGGCAAGTGTTTTGACTGTCTAACTTCCATTTTTCTCCATTTAAAAAAATTCCTAGCATTTTACCAAGCTTATTCTATTTGTTTTGCTGAACAAGTTTTAGAAAAGTGTTTCCACAGAGAAAAGACAGCCTGAAAGTGTGGTGTAAAAACATGGGCATAAGCTTGGGGAATACAGAATATTCAAGGCCCCCATCAGTCCAGTTCTTTCCAAGAGTGATGTCTGTCCTGACACCATCCCCTACATTCATCCATAGGCTTCACGCACGCTCAGTTTATCTTTGGATGGAGAGCTAGACGGTTCTGGGAGAGAAGAGGAGAAAACATATTTTGCCTAAACTATTACTTTGTTGTTGTTTTTACAGTAGCTTAGTGCACTCTTATTTACATGTGCTTCTTTTCAAGGTGAAGAGAAAATGTAGCTAAAATGTAGTCAGAATAAGTTTATGCAATTTTTTGGTGTTCATTTAATGACGTCAACAAAACACAAAAGTCTATAATGCCATTTAACTAAAAAAGAGATTTTTTTTTTTTAAAGAATTTATTTGACAGAGAGAGAGAGGAAGAGAGAGAGCGAGAGGGCGTACAAGCCATGGAGGGAGAGGGAGAAGCAAGCTCCCCACTGAGCTGAGAGCTGGATGTGATGTGGCTTAATGCCAGGACACTGGGATATTGACCTGATAAAGGCAGATGCTTAACTGACTGCGCCACGCAGGCACCCCAAAGAGACTGATATTTAAAATAATCTTGGAGATATTATTAATGTTTTGAGATATCTGCAGTCAGGTTTTGGTGACTTCCTTCTAGATTGACATTTTGCACATTATAGTACAAAATTATAGTAGAGTTTAATGAAAAAAGATGTTAACTTTCATTATATTATAATGTCATAGTTCTGGACATTTGCTATTTTTGGTATTAAAATACTGAAAAATAGACTATGAAGTTACTTTCCTATTATGTAACTATACTTTTGCTGAATTTCTAATAATTGATATTCTTTTGTACATCTGTTTCCATGTTTTCACCTTTTCCTATGCGAAAGCCAATCTAATTGTTTATGTTCCTTTTTTAAAGAAATGATTTATCTGCATTGAAATTCTTAGCCAATGGAAAACATCTTTTTATTTTCATTTTTACATACTCAAATTGCTAAAACGAACTAACATTCTAAAAACAAGTACTTACTGATATCTTCCAATTTAAATCATTTAAATTTCTTCCAGTCTTAAATAACATGTAATGCGTTTACATCTCTGCTAAAATTTAAGCCTAGACTCTTTAACATCATTGATATTAAAAATGTTATTTCTGATTTTAGTTTTTGTTTAATAATTGGTTTTGAAATTAAGCACACTAAGCACTATTTTTTAAATGCTACATTTGTCTTATCTATATCTATGTATCTAACAATGTATGTATTTATGTATATTTGTATGTATATACATATGTACGTAGGTATCTACCCATCTGTCTACCCATCTCTCTACCCACTTATTTCTCTGTTACACTATTTGAGAGTATGCCTACATTTCACTTTTATTGCTACAGCAGATATCTACGAAGAACAGATTTTATAAAATAATAATGTAATTATCACAGCTAGAATTTTTAAATCAATAACATTTTAATAATGTAGATACCTGTCTTGATTTGTTTCTCTTTCATGACACTGACATTATTGATAATCCAGCCAATGTTCTGCAAAATTTGATTTGTCTTATTTTTGTTTCTCATAAGTATTATCAGACTAAAATAATTTTTTCTTGGCAGAAATACTATGATATCCTTAGCTTATCTTTCCACAAGAATAGAATGTCAGTGCTGAGCAGAGAGCCTGATGTGGGGCTCAATCCCAGGACCCTGAGATCATGACCTAAGCCGAAGGCAGAGGCTTTAACCCACTGAGCCACCCAGGCACCCCCACTAAAATCAATTATTGAAGTGATATTTTAAATGGATCATTTCTAATTTTTTTTCCAGCGTTCTACAATAAATGACTTATAGTCTTCTCTAAAATAGAGTTTTTTTCCTCTACTCTCTAATCACTGGATTAAGGTAGCTATCTTTCAAGTAAATGTTTTACTTCTCAAAAATAAAGCTAATAACCCTTAGGATTTCAACTTTAACTCTTTTTTATCTCTTCAAAAGAAATGGCCACTATCAATGAGAAAAAGGGATTTCTACACATCTCCCAATAATTTTTAGATTGGGGAATAGGTACCTGTATAGTGTGATTTAGATGTTTATAAGGAATCTGAGATGCAAGTGTTTTCTGAGACAAACAGTGTTAATTTGCATTTATATGGGACTAGATTGCCATCCCAGAAAACTCTATGGGGATTCTCTTGGGTTGAGAGCATCACAAACCTCATTTGAAAAATGAAATGCATAGAATTTATTATCTTGTTATTATGCATATAAATTATCTCTTATCTGTGAAGACATAAATATGGATGATAGGAAAATACATAAGAAAAGAATTTTGCCATCAGCTTCATATATGTGCATACATAGTTCCTTTTTCTCAAGGAATTATGCCCATTTACTATCCTACTATTTCTTAGTGTATAGAAAACATCTCCCAAATTATAAAACTGGATACCCTACAAAGATATACACAATTTTAAGATATTTAAATGCCTCAGAAGTAAAGGGACAAAGGTAGATAGTGAATATTTATCTCTATGAGCATAAATGTTTGCATATTTAAACATGCAGCTAAACTAACAGAAAAAAATGGGAAGAATGACAGGATAAACAACTTCATACTGCAAAAGACTACTGTGTCAAAAACATACATTTTGTCCTCATCCCTCTTGAGTTTCAACAAAGCCAAACGAATTGTCCACCGAACTGAGGTTAGAAATATGAGGGTGTATAAAGCTGTACATTTTGCGTAACAATGGATTAAAAAACAATCACATTAAAAATCATGACATTTTTGCTGTTATTTCTATTGTTGGTTGATGATATCCATGATAGTTAAATGAATAAGGACATTGAATAAAAATTTAATGCAAGTGTTAATTTGTTCCTGTGACCAAAAGGTTTCTTCATATACAACTTGGTATTTCAGTTTTGCAACTGTAATTAAGAATCTAAATATAATTACAGGACTTTTCATGGCTGTATTAGCCAACCAGATCAACTACTTTCTTTGGTTCATTGAGTTATAGTTTGCGTTCAGCAGAATTCACACTGTTTAGAGGTACAGTTCAGTGAGTTTTGACAAATGTATATAGTCATTTACCCAAAGTCATAATTAAATATAGAACATTTCCATCACCCCTAAAGCTTCCCTTGTGTACTTTGTAATCAATTCTAACCTTACTTCTTGGTAGTCTCTAATATGATTTGGGTTTATAGAAATGAGATCAGAGTGTGTGGCCTATTGTAGCTGTCTTCTCCTAACAGAATACTTTAGAGCACGATCTATGTTTACATATATCATAGTTTATTCCTTTTTATTTGCTGAGAGCCATTACTTTTTATGGTTTACCAAAATTTATTTATCCATTCATCAGTTAGTATTACAGAAAAATCACAGTAAGTTATATATTTTTGCCTACTTTGGATTGCAGCTGATGGGCAGCAATGGCTGAAGATGTTTCACACTTGGGAAAGGCAGTCTCCTCCACAGTCTTTTGACTTCTGCTTGACCACAAGAGGATGAGCCGTGGGCTCTGAATACTTTCCTACCAAGGGATCAAGAGTTCATACAACCTGTGCCAGGCTGATCATGGTGTGTGGGGATATTTTCACTTGTTTCAGGCTCAGGGTGTATTCCTTCATCCTGCTTAGGTATGCTTGATGGTCCTCAGGCATTCCGCCAGTCGCATCCTTAAATAGTAATGCTTTGAAATGTGTAGAAGCATGAACAGTTTCTACAGTATGCTTTGTGAATAATTTATTACATGCCAAAACATGTGTTTTTTGGAGGACATTACAAATATTTATTAAATACTTAAAATGTACCAGATATTGTTCTTGATTTGGGGGAAGACAGGTGTGAACAGAATGAAGAAGGTCCATGTTGTCATCCTGGAGGTTAAAGTTGTAACAGGTATAAATAATAAAAGATGGGAAACTGAGATTTCATTAATGAGAAACACTCAGCCACTTAAAAATCTTGGGAAGAGTACGCCAGGCAGAGAAAAGCACAAAGGCAGTGGTTGCTAAGAGGGGACTAATAACAAACAATATGACTAAGATTAGTAAACCCAGGGATCAGGGAGGGACCAAGTCATGTGCAGTTTTATAGATCAAGTTAAAGTCAGACCTTTTGGGCCAAATTAGTCCTTAATTTGATGCATATTGAATACATACAAAGTGCCAGGTGTTTTGTGAAATTCTGGGTATATATTAACAAACAAAATATGCTTGGTGCTTATCTTCTTTTGTGACTCCACACGGGATTGCAAACCCAAGTATTTGATAACAACATAAAAGAAAAATCCCTAAAAACTGTTAAATCAATGAAGAAGTAGATAATTCAATAATTCCATCAATATCCTAAGCAGAGTTTCAATATTAGTTATTTTGATTTTCATCTCTTTAATTAAGCCAAGTTACCAAACTCATATCTGATATACAAGGGCTTAACTCATTTATAGAACTATGCAGGTAAAATTAATTATAAGTAATTTTCTAAACAAAGTGCTAAGTAATGTGGGGACTAAAAAAAAAAAGTGTACAAATTGCTCAGAATCTAAATTAAGTTACAAATAACTTTGGTGATCTTGCTATGTATGGCAAGAGAAAAAAACAGAAAGCATTAAAATAGCGTGTATTAAATATTAAATTCAACTTTATTTCATGTCAAAAATACAGAAGAAAATTTAATGCAGTATAAATGACCCATAAATGTACATGTCTGCATTTAGAAAATCCTGGTGATCTCAAAGCCTAAAATCCCTATCAGCCAATTTGAACTGAATTGACTGAGATATTGCCACCAAGAGCACCTGGGGACATAAGGTCATAAAAAAGGAGATTATTCCAGTTTAAATCATAGAGCAATTGCATAGTACATCAGACTGAAACTTTTAAAATTAATTTTTGCTTTATTTATGTATTTACTTACATTTAGAAAGTAAGAAAAATGGACCAGGATATTATTTTTTTCTCATTTCATGTGGATAGTGATCCATTATCTTCTCTTTTCTATTTAAACAGATTTATTGAACATAAACCTTATATGATGGCCTTGCGGAATTAGGTATTATATGAGGATTTGTTCTGACATGCACATTAAGTTGACTGAGTATACCCATCATGAAAAAAAATTCTAATGGCCATCACTGTGAAGTTAACCACGGGCTCTGAAAAATCCATCTCTGTTCTTTGAGGCCTATAATAAATATTCTGTATCAATTAATTGTGCAGAGAATCCAGCTTTCTTTCAATGAGCTGTATTAGTCATAGTAGTATGGATTAGAGAAAAAGACTAAGATTTATTGAAGAATATAAGCAGATTTCATTCAGATTCATTGGCTTTCTTTACATTTAAATGGAAATGCATTACAATGGAACCCTATCAAAACATGCCGTATGTTGATGGATTCAGAAAAAAAAAATTGGTTACATTATGCCTTCTAAAACACAACTATAAATATGTTTTAAACTAGCTGGTATGTTTGTTTGTTTTGAGTGGTACCTGGAAAGTTTGGTGATATGAAATCAGGTAAAAGAAATCTGAGCCTAGAGGCAGAAGAGTCTCTAAAAGTCTTAATCCCAGGAATTTGTGGACATCACAGTTAGGACTTTGGACACGGACAGTGGCCATGAATGGGGACGTGAGTCAATGTATCTAAATTTCCAGCTAAATTCTTTCCAACTCCTCCCCCATCCTTTTTTTTTTTTTTTTTTTTTTAGTTTCTGCTGCAATACTTTTCCCCCTCGCCTTTTCTGGAGAGCACTTCATGATTACTTCTTTAGTAATGATGTGTATTATATTATACCAAATTATTAATGCATGTTCTCCTCTGTGTCTTCTGAACTCTGAAAAAATCTCATCCAAATAAAATATGCACACATTCTCCCTCTAGGATAGGGATTGAATGTATTCACCTCTGTATTTCCGGTTGCTTAGCTGACATAATGTACAATATCCATATATTAGGATGTATCGTAATGTGCTAGTGATATTTATGTGCCATATTGTAGGTAATCAGTAAATGGTGTACCGAATGACTACAGGATGGATGTCAATGGATGGGTGGGTAGTATATTTTTTTTTAACTGTTGTAGATTTGATGCTTACCTTCTTAGAATTTGAATTATATTGCTCGCATTTGTTGAAAATAGATTGAAGACCATCTCAAAAACTAAAGGACAAACAACTTAGTAAAAGCAAAACAAAATTAATTTACATATGTGTTTTATTGTTTATTTTATATGTATCTTTTGCTTATTTTATTGCTTTGGCACAAAGACTATTGCAAAATGCACAAGGAATGATCAGCTATGGTATAATTTCCAAAGTTACAAGGGGGTTTCCATTCATAGCTTATACAATTTGGGGGGAGGGAATTAAGAAAAAAAAATTACATGAGTCGTATAAGAGCTTTTGATTCACTCTTAAATTAACTAATTACGACTTTTATTTTTTCCATACATTTTTTATTGTGTTATGTTACTCACCATTGACTTTTAAATAGCTAGTGCAGAAATAAAAATGATACAATTTATATATATGTCGATGTCTGGTATAGGTAAATTGTATTTTTGTAGATCTGACATTGAGAGAATAATACCAAAATTAGTATTTAATTATTGAATACTTACTATACCTTGCACTGCCCCGGCAATTTAAATACTTAATTTAAATAATATATCACTGTACGTGCTAGGTAGTAATATTAATGTCAAGGTCAAATATTTTCAGGAAAATTAAATCAGTTTCTCTAGGTGTTTAAACTGGTAAGCTCCAGGGGACAATCTGACTACAGGTGTGTTGACCACGCAGGCAGAAAGTAGTTCAAGTTCACCTACTACCAACAGCAAAACCCAGCTAAGGAAAGGCCAGTGCAGGAGTTTCTTTGCTCAGATCTGTTGGATTAACTAACACAAAATCGTCTGTTTAAGCTGTTGCAATGGAACTGCTCTTGAAATGTATTGCCAGTAAAATTTATCTTGCATAATATTGGGAAAGTAATAAAAACATACTGTTAAAAATATTACACTTGTCAGGAGAAAATTCTGGAAGACTTTGATAAGGTTATACCCTCTCTGGAGATACTGTCCATGTCCATCTGTATCATGTCATGATCATGCCGTTAGACCTTCCATGACCTCAGATAATACCTTTCTGATCTCTCATGAGATTAAGCTGTGCCTCTTTGTTATTTCATACCTTTGGTAATCTATTATTACAGAGGTTTATGTGTTTTATTTGTTCAGTAGTCTGTGGATTTAATGAGCTTATGCATTATTACCGTTTTATCTTCATACATATTTGACACCGAGCAAGCTATTATTAAATGTTTACTAAATGGAAAAGGAAGAACAGTTTCTATATGCATTCAAATAGTTACCAGGTGCTGATATTCATAGACAGAATAGTTGGAAGTAGTATCAGGTAATTATAAAGCTATCCCTTAAAGATATGGAGCAGTGATTTAGGAAATCTACAGGAAACATTTTATTAAATGGGTGCTGGCTTATGACAATATGGCTATGACCTATGCAAGCAAATCTTTGTTTGCTAATATACCTGTAATGCTAA
>CM053616.1:42092125-42113407 GCA_028646535.1 Procyon lotor | reverse complement strand
ATAGTTACCAGGTGCTGATATTCATAGACAGAATAGTTGGAAGTAGTATCAGGTAATTATAAAGCTATCCCTTAAAGATATGGAGCAGTGATTTAGGAAATCTACAGGAAACATTTTATTAAATGGGTGCTGGCTTATGACAATATGGCTATGACCTATGCAAGCAAATCTTTGTTTGCTAATATACCTGTAATGCTAACAATCATTGTGGCATAATTTTTAGGAATCTCTTTTAAGGTTTCTGGATGTATACTTCAGCTGTCACCTTCTATGAATACAGATCATCTGTGAAAATTCGATGATGCTTTTACTTGGAGAAAAAGATTTGCAATCTTTACCATATGATTATATTCTATAAAACATAAGATTAAAATATGTGTAAATGCACTTTCATATCTATACATTTATGACCTTGTTCAAAGTATTTAATTGATTTTTTTTTTTTTAGAGAGAGAGTCTGAGTGCAAGCAGGAGGAGGGGTGGAGGGAGAGAGAATCCCAGTCAGGCTCCACCCTCAGTGCAGAGCTCAATACTGGGCTGGATCTCAAGACCCTGAGATCATGACCCGAGCTGAAATCAAAAGTTGAGAGCTTAAGTGACTGAGCTACCCAGGCTTCCCTTTAATCTATTTTTAACATGAAAAAGGAGACTATGATAACTTTCTTGAAATATTTTGAAAATTAATCAGTTAAACAAAGAAAAGGGATTAGAAAGTAATTGAAACATGGCAAAACTTCAGTAAGTGTTAGATATTATGAATGTTATACATGAAAAGGAAACCTATCATTAGAGAATATAAGAGAAAGCTTAATCAAACAAATTATTTTGCAATGTAAAAAAAATTGCGGAAGTGGAATGCTTGACTTTTAATTTGAGATTTTAATTAAAAACATACAAAGCTATCATCAATTAGCTTTTGTGGTTTGAAATTAGTTAAGTAATAACAAGTATTTAGATTTGTAATATAACCATTCCCTGAAGGTTTATTTCTCAAATTCAACCTGGCCTGGTTTTAAATACTGAATCAACTTATTAAAAATAAATACAAATTAAAAACTGCAGTTTATGAATTCAAATTTTTGCATTAAAAAGAAAGCATCCATTTGTGCAAACTCCAAGTCTGGGAATTCTTGTCAATAGTCACTCACTGGTTCTGAGATTCTTGGTACAAGAAACTAATTCAAATCTGAAAGATAAATGTTAAGTGGAGAATCAAGAATTGTACACTCTGTCTTTAGCAAACCATCGGGCCATAAGTAAATGCTTCATAGTCACAAGCACTTGAAAATTTCTACACTATCAAACCAACCAAAAGAATAATACATTCAATATATTCCTAGAATATATAGGAACTTCTCACTTTAAAGATATTGCAGCAGAGAATATCTGTTCTTTCTATTCACAGATTTCTGCAAGCATAGTATGTCTGTCTGAAAAGTTGCCGAAGTAATGAAAGAGTGTACGAAAATATATATAAGAAGATGTTCCTAAATGCTGCCTTTTGAAAGGATTAATCTTCCATGAGTGATTTATTCTATTAAAGTAGTTTACTCAAGATAAGATAGCAGTTATTAAAAAGTGTTATACTGACTGAGGACACTTTTCCTCACAGACTTTCCCTTCCTTTCTCAGATAATTAAACACTATCTTGCGAACACTATGTTCTCCTTTGCCTTTAAACATGTATGAGTAAATTACATTTTCAAGAAATTCTTGCTTCATCCATCTTCTTTTCAAAGTGCTGTTTTGTCACTATGATCCTTGTCATATTGAAAGCCTGGAAATGCATTGTTTCTCAAATGGAATCACTTGTGTGTCTTTCTACACCTGTGCAGTACCTGCTAACCAATAACAAATAATGCTCCTGAGGGTTGAAACCTGGTGCCCTTATTCTTCTTGGTCATCTACTCATATGATTTCAAATATCAAGGGTACCAGGACAACTTTGATTTATATTTCTAGACTTGACCCCTTGCCCTCTCTTTCCCTCTGGGTAACACAGCTGCTGGACTTTTATTGATCATAAACAGGACCAAATTTTCACCTTCCTTTCCCATTTCTCCCTTCTTTCCAATAATTTCTAAAATAATTCTGGTAAACCCCAAATCTCAGAGGCTATGAATCATCTTTTATTCTTCCCAGGCCTTGCTCACTCTGTGGAATCAGGTACTAAAATGTATTCTCCTCTGAATCCAGCTTTTTTTCCCTCTCATTTTACTACCCGATGCTTTATCCAGGTGTAGAGGGACTCGAGCAAACTTATTAAAATATGTCAATGGTGACTTTGTTTGGAAGTCACGGTAATAGTAAATATTAGGGGCGTCTGCGTGGCTCAGTTGGTTAAGTGTTTAACTGTTAGTTCCGGCTCAGGTCATGATCTCAGGGGGGTGAGATCCGGTCCTACATAGAGCCCTTGGGGGTGAAGTCTGCTTAAGATTCTCTCTCTTCCTCTGCCCCTCCCTCTCCTGCTCCCACTCTCTCTCTCTCTCTCTAAAAAAAAAAGAAAGAAAGAAAAAAAGGAAATATTAGAAATAATCAATATACTGCTCAGGCTATATTACCTCTCTTCCTCAAATTATCCCATCCTCTCATTTTTACCTCCTTAAAACTCACTTGCGAGATCCAAGAACCTTTGGGAAAAAAAGCTTCAATTCATGCCATATGTTTATTACCTATGGAATCGTTTTCCTTTTTAGCTTAAGATGAATTATTCATTCGGTGCTATTTTTAGGATCTGCTGTCTTCCAGGTTCTGGGTTAGGCACCGGAAATTAGAGATGAACAAGTTATAGTTACTACTCTCAAGGAATTTGGTTTTCCTTGGGTGGAGGGGGCTATAGATAAGTGGAAAGTTCAGTATTGTTCACTGTGGTAAAGAGCAGAAATGAAGAGATCTTCAAGGAGCAAGGACATGGGTAGCTAGGGTACAGTGAGGTCATTGAAATACAAATTCACTGAAGAAAAGTTAGAGGACTCTCCAGGTTGGAGAAAACCAGTGCAAATGGAGAGGCAGAAAGTAGACCAAGGTATTTTGACAACTGTGATAATTTCAGTAATGCCAGAATCAACCCCTTCCAGGGTGCACTCTCCATGGAATAAGCCTTTAGAGTAATTCAAATTTTTACTGGAATGAGTCTTAGCATAATCAAAATTTAATAACGATTATTTTCTCCAATTTGTATATAGATTATTCATTCTCAAGCATGTATTTATATTATTAAACGAGGTTATTCCATGTTAAACATGACCTTTATACAAGGCAGTATTTACCTGTAGGTTCTTATATTTCTTTAGTGATTATGAAGTTTTAAGGGTCAGATTTTCTATTTGAATTAGGTAAAGGATTCAACAGGATCTAAATTGGCTGTCTGGATTCCTAAGGGTTGGTCAAAAAGGTTAGCTTATTCATTGCTAAGAAAAGCGAAAGACAGGCAAACTTCAGTGCCCATGCAGTTCCCTCTATGTGACAGCCTTTCAACATGCTTTCCTTTGACCAAGCTAACCCTTCTCCTCCCTTAAAGTCCCAGGGTCACTGATTACCTCCTGAACCTATTTACAAAGTTGTCTGTGTGCTAAGTGTTTTTTCTCTGTGACTTAAGATGAATCTTTCTTTAACAGTGCCATTGTCTTTACACAATAATCTTAAAATAATCTTTATTAAAATTTATCTTTCATACTACATTATAAAATTCTTAGGGTATTATCTTCCCAAGAGCTTTATTTTCAGAGCCAAGGGCTCGGTCTGGTTTACAGTAGGGTCAATTCACCTGCGACCTTGTATATTCCCAACAGCCATTCATTTCATAAATGATGCTAAAAAGTAGAATAGCTTCATGGAAATGAAAACATAAGTAGTGTAAACAGCTGTCAGACACATACACACACACACACACAAATACACACGGAACAAGTAAGGAGGTGAAGGAGATTGATTGTATTTAGGGGATTGGAAATAGGCAGAATATTCTAGACCTAAAGATTCAAGTGTCTCAGCCTGGTGGTTTTGCTATGCACTTCTCAGGAACCAGGAAACATGTTGGAGATGGGTTGATTTATACTTGGGTTGTTCTGAAACAGAGAGGATCTCAGAAAGTTATCTGAACAAGAAATGTTTTTCTCTATGGTTACCTGGCTTCAGTGGACCAAGCAATTCTAATCTCAACCTAATTGCTTGAGAGACAAAGAATGGTGAGTTATAGTCTGTGTCTGGCCTTGACAACAGGTTCAGGCAAAAAAGGAAAGTCTAAGAATTTCCACAGGCAAACAACCAAGTTTTATGGGAATCATGCAAGAGAGTGGACAAGAGCCTTCTCTAAGCCAAGTGGAGAAGGGTCTTTCTTTTTAGTAAACCATTTTCCAGAAGGCATAAAGATGGGGAATTTTGGAAAAAATAAACTAAGGATGTTTCTACACTGCCATTGTTCTCTGAAAGTAAGAATTCAGGAATAGTTCAACATTATGTTAAGCTAATTAAACAAGGAGGCCATTAGATGAGGTGGCTCAAATGCTACAGTGGCCTACTAAAATCTAAGCCTGTTTGTTAAGGCCCAAAATGGAGTCACTTGAGCTAAGCCTATTTCACCAAACCGAGACTTAATACTTAACATAACTGCAGTTTCAACCTTTGCCTGGAATGAAATCTTAATGAGTCAGTCTGGAATTTCTTGGTTAGCACTAGAGAGATAATTCACCTCATAGACTCCTGCCATTCCTCCAAAGGAAGGTGACCTTGTCTAAAACAATCCACTCTTTACTAGTAACTTTTGTGGAGAACAAATGGAAATGAAATACAGAAAAATTTTTTAAATTTTTAAATTTAAGAAAAAATTTTTAAAACTTCCTTATAACATAGCCCATTGACAAGTACTTGAGGCAGCGTGATCTTCCTCAAGGAGGTTAGCTACCTCAATGTTAATATTTTGCTGGAGACGAAAGGGGATCTTAGCTTGACATGAGCCCTGATCTCCAGGATCCTCTAAAAATCGCTCTGAAGATTTCCTTTATCTCTTTCCACCCCTCCCACCCCCCAGATAAACAGGTGAGCAATAATTTTCTAAACATATGGCCCATGGATACACATCTGAAGGGTATCATGACTCAGGTTTTCCTAGACAGGAGTAAATGACCTTTTTCTAACAATAGCTAGACCCTCAAGGTCCTGAACAACTTGCTTCCAAATTCCTTATGTTATCCCTAACCCCTTTCCAACTTGAAAGTATGTAATCAGTCACTCTTCACAATCCCAGTGGAACTCTTTCTGCCCATGGGTCCTGTCCCTGTGCTTTAATAAAACCACCTTTTTGCATCAAAGATGCCTCAAGAATTGTTTTTTGACTGTTTGCTCTGAGACCCCAATAGTTCACATCAGTAAGTTCCTTGTTCTGCCCCCTCTGTCTATACAAGCCTTTCTTAACATTTTTTGGAACTCTTTTCTCTTTGTTAGGTGGGATGCCTCCTGATTCACCAGTTGTTGAATAAAGCCAGTTAGAACTTTAAATGTACTTGGGTTAATTTTTTTTAACACTGAAAATACCTCAACCTTAGAAAATCAAAACGCTAAAGACAACCAATCACAAACAACCACTAGGCTTTCAGCTGTAACCAATCCAACCATTTCCTTTCTTACTTCCCCACTTTCTCTGTAGAAATCTCCCCACTGCCCCTTGGAAGAGCACTTTTAACTAATCTGGTGGGTGTTGTCCAGTTCTTAAAATTTTTAATATGCCTTAGTTTATCTTTAACAATTGTCACAGCTTACTCAATATGTACAATGAGAGAGTTTCTGGTATTTGTATTTAATGCTGTTTATTATTGGTTACTCTTACTTATTTTTATCAAAATTGATAACATTAAATATATTCAGGATTTTTCTTTTGCTAAAAGTCTTTTTTTTTTTTACAGAAACTGTTTTATAGTCCTAATTCCATTGCCACCTTTGACTTTTTTGTCTCAAAATGCCTCCAAATTACAGTAATACATCATTACTTCCAACAGTTGTGAACTCATTTTTAAGGTCAGAAATATGACTCCAAAAATCTGCTAATATAGGGGGGAAAAGGTTGATGCTTTTGTTTAATTTCATTAGTAAGCAAGACTTTTTTTTTCTTGTTCTACATAGAAACTAGGTTAAGTTTTCAGTTTCAAAAGTCTTATAAAATAAATGACCATGTGTTTGATTTATACAGGCAACATAGAAACCATGCACTTTAAAACTGAAGAAAAAAGGGACTTGGATTTAATGCTAGAATTTATGCCTCATGTAATTTGTTAGATGTGGGTCAAATTAATGAAATATTTCATTGATATTGTCCTGCCAGAATTCATAAGTATGCTATAATTTTGCACTGGTTACTGTTCTTGAATCTATATTAAAATAACAAACATACAGTGCTGTGATAGATGGTGCTATAATATTGATTGTTTATAGGCTTACTTTATCTTTATTGTGTAACCCCAGGGAGTCCTGCCTTCTTTCAAATGCATTATTCTTACCAATTGGGCAATAGGGATTAACATGAAACAATAGCAGCTTTCTTTTTAACCTTTCTATCTAACAAAATGTAGCATCATTAATAAGACTGAGTTGTGATATAGGAAAAAAATTATTTCTCTTTTATAATAAATTTTCAGAAAAAAAATATCTATTGTAATCAATGTAAGATAGCCCAATCCTTTGAAATTCCTACCTATTAAGAAAGAATGGACAAATTTGTATCTAAAAAGTTGATATTTTGTGGACAGAGTATTGTTCTCATTTAGATATCTTTTTAGCATCATTAAAAATCAGCCATAGCAAGAAAAATCCATGCCAAAAAATTTATATTATTTTCTTCTTGCTATAGAAAAACACACAGAGAGGGGCATCTGGGTTCTTCTCTCTGTCTGTTGAGCATCTGACTCTTGATTTTGGCTCAGGTCATGACTCAGGATCCTGAGATGTAGCCCTGCATTGGACTCTGTGCCCAGAGTTTGCTTGGGATTATCTCTCTCCCTCTTCCTCTGCCCTTACTCTCTCTCTCTCTCAAATAAGTAAATAAAAAGATAAATTC
Organism: Procyon lotor; assembly: GCA_028646535.1. Taxonomy (NCBI): domain Eukaryota; kingdom Metazoa; phylum Chordata; class Mammalia; order Carnivora; family Procyonidae; genus Procyon; species Procyon lotor. The sequence continues at coordinate 42,106,359 of CM053616.1, read as the reverse complement.
TTAAAACAATACACTCAGAGTAACAAAATATGGCAAAGAATACAAAGGAAGTTTTCCTGTTTTTTAATCTGCCTAATTCCGAGACAGGCCTAGATAAAGATTTAACTCTACTCTGTGATTGATGACAATTTTTCAAGATCCACAACCCCAAAGACATAATCAACAAATACAACTTTTAAAAATATAACCAGCTTGGGCACCTGGGTGGCTTAGTCAGTTAAGTGTCTGCTTTTGGCTCAGATCATGATCCCAGGGTCCTGGGATTGAACCCCACATCAGGTTTGCTGGTCAGCAAGGAGCCTGTTTCTCCCTCTCTCCCTCTGCCTGCTGCTCCCCCACTTGTGTTCTCTCTCTCTCTTTTAAATAAATTAAAAAAAAATCTTTAAAAAATTGTGTGTGTATATATATATGTATATATATAACCAGCTCTCTTCACCTCCATAATGCCAATTATAAAAGATTTCTCACTAAAGGATAGTCTGTAGATCTCCAACAGAAATTTTAGAAATATTAAACTTCTATTACTATTCTATATTTTTGTTAAACTCTAATAAAATCAAAAGTGATGATTGTGAAATTATTCAAAAATGCATGCCTCCTTGTAGAAGTAGGGAAAAGGTGACCTTTTGAAATATGCCCTGAGCATTCTCCAAAACAAAGACTTACTCCAGGAGAAAGACTATGCCTATGCCGGGATCTTATCCTACTGAGAAGGGAGTCTGTTTACCCAATTCTAGGACCTCTAGCCTATCTCTCTTATCTGAGAGGAGAACTGGGAACTAAGTAACACTTGTCAAAGTCATAGCCCAGGCCATAGACCCACTAAAAACTTAGATTTAATTATGGTATCATAGAATGCTTCCTCTTACCACCACAATAGCAAAGATACAGAATTATCAAAGCAGATTATAATTTAAATAAGTACACGACTCAGACTCTAATTAGGAAGGAACTCTTAGGGACACTCAGAGAAAAGAAGGGAGATAAAAACAAAGACACTGAAAGAAGGTCAAGACTCTGGCATACACAGCTATAGAAATATTAAAGTAGAATGGAGATTAACGAGGCTGAAGGGAGGAGGGAATAAGGAGTTATTTGTAATACATACAGAGTTTGTATTAAGGATGATGAAAAACTTTTTAGGTATAGATATTGGTGCTGTTAGATCATTTTGTGAATGTATTTACTGCCCCTGAGATATACACCTACAAATGGTTAGAATGATAAGAAGTAATTTTTGTATATTTTACCACAATAAAAAAAACCTGTAAGCTTGAAATTACTTCAACAGAAACTGGCTAAACTGAAAGGGAACAATATTTTTTTTAAAGTACTTAATATCCAAGAACCATGTAAGGTTCTCAGATGGTTTTCCGTACATGGAATTGGAAATTACTTTCTCACCAAAAGGAGAAGTAAGAGAGACTAGAGCAGAAGAAGTATTTGCATTTGTGATATTCTAATAACGGTTGAGTTATTTCCAAAATTAATGAAAAACACAAAGTTTCATTTCCAGGAATCTTGGAAAATGCCAAGCAGGGTAAACATCAGTCTATGCCTAGACATATCATATTCAGTTGTAGAAAACCAAAGACATCTTGAACATCTTGAAAGAAGAAATGGTGGGAAAATGTACCTTGCCTATAGCAGAACTAGAACAGAAATTGCATAGGATATCTCTTTATAAATAATGCAAGCAAGAAAAGAAGAAAATAGAGTAAAAATATTTAAAGTGTGAAGGAAAAAACACCAGCCTGGTTCTTTCACAGCAGGTTGTTACCAGGAAATGAGGACTTCACCTTTAAGAAGTGTTCCCTTCCACTTCCTTTCCCTTCCTTCTGAGATTTAGGATCTCTGGAACCCTCAGGAACATTGTATGTTTTTCCTCTGGGTCAGTAGAGGGCTTTGTCCCCTTGTAGCCAGTCATTTTCATGACACTTCCTAGTCAAAGAGAGCTTCTTCTGGAATCAAAGTTGGGTTCTTATTCCTGACACCCACCACTGCAGTGCCCTCTCCACATTTGGTGATCCCCTGTGACTTTGCATTAGTCATTCCCAGTTGATTTAGCAAATGGAAAGATGCAAATGTAAATAGCTCTCTCTCTTATTTAACTGAAGATAGTTGTAGATTTTTCTTTTGTCATTCTGTTCCTCACGCTGCTTACGATGACATCATGAGAACTGGGGAGTGTTGTAAATCACCTCCACCTTTCTAGTGGGATTGAAGGTCTACGTGGGGACCAAGAGGGACACCTCATGATGGATTCTGGGCTCTCTCTCAGAGCCAGATGACAAACCAATTGGGTGGATCTCTGTTTCTGCCTTCCCCAATTGTGAAAGGTTGTACCTTCTCAAGCGCTCAGCATTCCCTTCTCCCCAGTGAGAAAGAATATGCATACCCGAGCTCAATTCCCTTGGCATCGTAGACTCTTGTCCTCCAGGTTCTGGGGCCTAGGATTTTCATCACTTATCTAATAGTAATTGAGATAAAGCCATGTTCAGTGTGCTGCCTTTTTTTTTCTAAACTACAATGTCCCTCTTATGCTTGAAGAGTTTCTGGCGTGGAGGAAGGAGTGGTTACCCAGCATAATACAGCCATATCATGTATCCATGTGAGCATGAACCCAAGCTTACCTCCATGCAGAACCCTGTGAAAACAGGGACTTGTGTATCTGCTGACACAAGAACTTCTGATTTCCAGGCTTTGCCCAGCAATACCAATGGTATTTACCACAATCCTTGTCCAAAATTACTCAAAAGCAGCATGTTTCTATTACATTAATAAGTTTGCAAAAGCTGTGGCAATCTAAGGCACAATTGAACATTTAAAGCAACACTAGTAAAGCAATAAATCACAATGGGAACTGTATTTCTGGACACCTTCAGCATAATTCCAGATTTCATAAAGGCAGAAAACCAGAGGCCCAAAATTACATTGAATTTCTCCTATTTATATTAACAGTTTAGTAACAGGAAAGCTAGGCAGTTATTATTTCTCAGTCTTAAAAATTGTTTTATAACTTTCCCCCTGAATTAGAAATTTAGAATCTCTAGGCAATAGAAAACCATCTAAATAGAAAAAGAAAACTATTAATTTTCTCAAATTATGATCTCCTTCAGTCTTTATCTTGCATATGTCAGCTTAGCATAATTTAGTATTGAATAAGACAGTAACACTGGAATCAAACAAGTTCAGCTGTGTGCTCCAAAACTTAGCCATAAGGTGAGGAAAGCCTGAAAGAAACAAAATCAGTAAGGATGATATGGCTTTGACTTGAATACAGATTCAGAAGACTGATGCGATGAAAGTTAAGTGGAGGTATATGATTACATTCCAAATCTCTAAATATTTCAAATTACCAAAGTCTTTTTAAACTTTGCAGGCTATGAATTGCCTAGGAATTAACCAAGTATTGTAGAAAGCTCTATTTTGAAACAAGTGACAGATGCAGTTGGAGTATCTCCAAAAAACTCAACTGAGACCGGTGTTTGTATTCTCAGGAAGGTAAATTTCATCTAGATACAATAAAACACATTTTCATAAATATTCCCAGCAATAACCAAATATACAGCTTTTGAAAAGTGAGGGTTCTGTTTTGATTGATTTTGTTTTGTTTTGTTTTTCTGCAAATATTCAGAGTTTAGAGAACAGCAAATTTTGATTGGAGAGTATGCTTCCTGTTTTGGCTTGGGAATAGTTCTACATTCTATGATTATTTAAATGGATGATCTCTTAAGAGACTTTTAGTAATAGAAATAAAGGAGTGTTTTTCTAAAAACAAACAATGTAGGTACTCTTAAAATCAAACATATTGTGCTCTCATTATTACATATCTAATATGTATAACGCCGATAAAAAATCTTCACTTTTGGAGAATACATACAGAGGCAAAATTGAGCACAATTTGTTCTTTTGCAAATTGGCATAACTGCAAAGTAATATGTGTATTTTAAGATCTGCTGAAAGCTTACTCCTGGGCACCTCAAAGAGTAGGCCAGCCCTCACAGATGAGCAGATAAAGGCATTGGTGAGGGAAGCACACTGCTATGTCAACAGGCTACTGTCAGTGTAAATAGTTGATGGAGGGCGCCTGGGTGGCTCAGTGGGTTAAAGCCTCTGCCTTCAGCTCAGGTCATGATCTCAGGGTCCTAGGATCCAGCCCCGCATCCTGCTTCCCCCTCTCTCTCTGCCTGCCTCTCTGCCTACTTGTGATCTCTCTCTGTCAAATATATAAATAAAAATCTTTAAATAAATAAATAAATAAATAAATAAATAAATAAATAAATACCTGATGGAAGGATTTTTGCCCTTCGCTCTTTTTTTCTTTCCTCTCTCAGTGCAAAAAGGCAGTTGGAACTAGCCACCTTTGGGCAGGCTTCCACTGTGACATTCTTCTGATCTTGGTCCTACCCAATGTGCTTCCTTTAGATTTAGTGTGCTGGAGCAGAAGAATGGGTTCTTACTATCAATCATTGATCAATGCTATTAGAAACTTTCAAATCACTAAGTATCGCACTAAAGGTAGAACTAATATTCAGAGCTAGCTGGACTCGGAGGTCGTCCTACTTGTGGTCTCAGGGAAAAGTACACCTGCTCTCGTCAACAGATCTGATACAACTTCCCAGAGTGACCGTGTCACCCACTCCTTCACTGGTTCCATCTTCACATTTCTTGGCCCACGTTAGCTTCATCCCCTGACCACACCTTCCCCGTGGTGTGTCCGCCCTATCATGCGTCACATTCTGAAAAGAACTTTTTTCCTGACTAGGGGACCTGTGTCCTTTGAGTCTCTATCATCATGTCGTAGACTGTGATAATGCCAACGGGAACCAGAAAGGAGTCTTGTCCTCACCAGCTACTTCTCTAGTCTCTCTGTTGTGAAGATTGGCTGGGTTGCTGGGGCCTTTATGGAAGGTTCTCTGTTCTAGATCTTATTGATTACTCAATCTTCGGTTTCTCCTTCTAGAGCCAAAGACCAGCATAACAGCATCTGACTAACTCCTTACGTCCTTTTCATACAAAGAGAAATTTTCCTTTATAAAAACCAATGACTTAGTTTGACTTTTTCACTAGTACTTATACAATAAATATCATATAAATATTATGCTATATACATATGTGTGTATATATACATATGTCCATGTGTATGTGTATATGTATGTACATATTTACCCTTTTCAGTGTGTTTTCAGTTTCCAGGACTCTAAAGAATTCATCTTATATGTACTCGTTTCCAGTACTCACTCATTACCATGGTATTACCATGGCAACATCTTATCTGATTACTATCTGATCAGGCTAACTTTTTTACAGCTATTGTACAGTGATATAAGCCTATCCAACAAAAGGAGTGTGACATTCTATCTTCGTATGTGCAAATTGCTCCCCCATTACCTTCATTCCCCATTAACTTACCCAGTGACACGAATAAACCATATTTCACAAGAGTGGAGACAAAGTGCGCTGCTCAGAATTCACCTGGAAACTCCAATCTCTCATCCTCAAATTCCTTTCCAAATCCCTTTTCTTATGGAGAAATTAGGACATATTGAGCTTTCCAATGTAATCTTGGAAATATCACAAACATTTCAAGATCTATTTTTCACTATTTTTCCTTATAGCATTTCTTTTTAAAATTTCTGCAGTGATTCAGACAGAAACACACAAGATCTCAATTCATCTTCCATGTTTCCCATGTCACTTTTGGTCTCTATGAGCCTCGATAGAACACGTATCACAGAGCTTGTCCCCCACTGTTGCGCTGAAAACACGGAATGGATTCCTTCATTGTCCTCTCCTCATTCATCTGGCGGCTTTGTTTTTCTCCAACCCCATCTGTCTGTAGCCGCTCAGCTGAATTTTTATCCACATTTTTGGCTCTTGAAATTAATCATTAAAAGGTCTTGTGTTGCTTTTAGATAACATTTCAAGCCCAAACTCTACTGATGCATCTCTTTCCATCTGCCCCCACCCCAAGATGTTCACTCAAAATAATCTCAGATCCATAAAATTGTGATAACATTTTAAAACTCAGGATGCTAAAAGTTTACCGCATTTATCCATTTATAAATATGAACGTAAAACTATCATGCCCGTACATTTGAAAAAGAATGTAAGTCTATATATACACCTTTAAATTTCATTCAGGAAGAACATATCTTATAAACACAAGTATGCAGCTATTATTTATGTGCATAATTATGACTCAGGTTATAAAGGGATTGTGACATAGTTATTAAATTGATTTCAGAACTGTACCAATCTCAAAAACAACACGGGCATATACATAACTTTTCTGTTCATTATTCAGGGGAAAAATTCTCCAATTGGGGCCGGCAGAGAAAGTTAAGAGGTGACTAACGAAGGAGCAGTTTCAGAAGACAAAGTACCCGTAAATGTGTGCTCCAATGACTACCATGGTCTCTGGAAATGCAAAAGCCCTTGCAGACACCAGATATTTTTAAACAGTGGTGAGAGATTTCTCATCTAATTAAAGACAAAACACTACTCCGAAGACCTTAAAATGTATGTGTCTGAGAAGTGATCGGAACCTCATGGACATGTATCTGAGCAATAAATGCATCACTGGTTTGGAATTTTAATTGGCGTTTTTGTTTTCTTCTGGTTATTTTGGTTGCTGTTTTATCTGCAAATTCCAAACGGCCTTGAGGTACAACACCAGAGGGGATCTGTCATATTAAGTGATTTAGAAGCTCTGCATTTAAGGAGGAGTTGCAATCAAAAGCGAAAAAGGAAGAAATTAATTCAAAGCTACCATGACCCCAAAAAACCAGCAAGAGCTACGATTGCATGGGGCCACTAGAAAGTCAGAGGAAGAAATCACCACGTGTCACCAATGTACCACACCTCCCACAAGCCTGCCGCATGCATTGCCTCGACGGCCAACCTCAGAACTGCCATCGAGCCCCTGCTTCACAGGGTGATTCTCCTAGGTGACTGAAGGAAGCTGATGACCGCAGGGACACTGCTGGTGGCAGAAGCCTCTCTAGGTGCCACGGGGCAGGAGTGGGGGTTGGGGAGGGCTGAGATAGACGACGGGAGTTAAAAGGGACAAACTCCACTTGTACAATAAATAAGCCTATGAGATACTAGGTCCAGCAGGACCACTGCAATTCAAGAAGACTGGATTGCATATTGGAAGTGCTCAGAGTATAATCTTCAAAGTTCTTATCACCGGAAGCAGAATCTTATATATGGGGACAGATGTGAACTAAACTTCTTGTGTTGGCCATTTCACGATATGTACAAATCATTATGCTGTACGAATGAAACAAATATCGTGCTGCAGGTTAATTCTACCTTGATAAAAAGCCCCCCCAATTTAGTGCCAACTGAAGTCACACCCACACCTAACTTCTCAAATGCAGTCCCTTTCTTACATACAAATACGGTAAGATGGATTTTGCAGGCGGACAGTTTTTCTTGTAATCAAATGTATTTATAGTCCTGTCACTTGCAAAATTTTCTAGAATTATTTGAATTGCTGAACTTCCTCATTTCTACGACACTCAGCATTAATTTTATGAAATGGTTCTGTTATTTTCTCTAATACATTACAAGTGCTCTTGAGGATTCAAACCAGTTTACATGTTATATAATACACTAAGATTATGGAGCTGGGGTTCACATATAATACACTAAGATTATGGAGCTGGGGTTCACTTTATCTTGTTGCTAATAAGGTTAAGTGAAAAATCCTCAATTTTGATGCTATTTGGTATAAGTAGCTCTATTGCATGTTAAATTTGAAAAGGTGGCGTACTAAAAATTGAGGTAAGAAGGTTTCTTTTTCGATATAAACGTATTCATAGACATGTAACTTAGACTTCAAACAGGGATAATAGCATTTGAAGCAATACTTAGCTGACCGTAGAGAATACACCCACAGGAGAACAGCTGGCCAATCTTCATTATTTGTATTATAACATCTCATGAGAACTGCAATAAAAGAAGTTGCTTTAATAGATATTTACATTAATAAATATAGTCAGTGGCTCTCTGCCATCCGTGCTTTGTCAGTACATTTCTGATTACTTCGTTTTCTTCTCGTCGCTGTTGTTTTGTTAGCCATTTTACAATGCTAATGATCCCTCTTAAAGCTGCCAAATGTCAAGGCCTTTGGTGTATTTCAGGACCAAGTCAGGTTTGGCACTATCAGTAAAATAAATGCAAGCAATTTTATTCCTCATAAAGCATACTCAGTGATATTATTGAGATGGCAATGAAATGTTTTTGTAAATTTAGGATTTTGAAAATGTTCTCTTAAAGAAGTAACTTTCTTGAAGTCAGCTGAAGAGTGAAAATGGAATAATGATGGTTGGGCCCCAGAACGCATGTTCATTAGGTATCGGAGGCTTTTCTGGAAACCAAGGCTATAAACTGACTGTTCTTTTGAAACTCAGGATCACAAATAAGTAACTATCATTCTTTTTAATATTACTAAGTGAACAGAGTGACAGACCAAAATCAGAGGCGTGGTCCTTGTTTGCTCACATTTTGGGGGGCGGGGTCAAGGAGGAATCTACTCATCTTTTTTAAAATCTACACTTTGCCTTTCTTAAACTCACAGTCCATTCTTATACAAGTTTTACCTTTTTCTTTATGTCCTTGTTCCTGTTTCTCTTCTCATCCATTATGTTCCCTTTTCTCTGGGTGTTTAGTGCAGAACAGATTCAGAAGAGAGCCTCCACGTCTAGGCCCCGGCCAGCTTTGTTGGGGGAACCCAGAGGAAGACACTCATCCTGAGTGGGACACCAGGTCGGCCTGCCAATCAATTTCCATTCTGGCTACAGAGGTCACTGAGCCAGCGGTGTGGCGGCAAGCCAGGCTGTCAGAAGGCATTAGAGTAAATGTATTTGCAGCAATAAACATGACACAGAGGGAGACCCTGGGACAAAGTTGAGAAGGGAAAAAAACGTTAATGTTGTTATCTGAAAATCGAATGTTTTGCAGAGGATAAGAAGAGCAAAAGCGACAAATTTCCACCTCTAACTGGTTAACTCTCTAGGCAATGTGTAAAGCAACCAAGAATGACTTACAATCAAGATTTTTCTAAGTACCTTTTTCCATTACCTTTCGAAAAATTTTAAATGAGGGGCACCTGGGTGGCTCAGTGGGTTAAAGCCTCTGCCTTCCACTTAGTTCATGATCTCAGGGTCCTGGGATCAAGCCCCACACTGGGCTCTCTGCTCAGCAGGGACCCCCACCCCTTGCCTTTCTATGTACTTGTGATCTCTCTGTGTCGAATAAATAAAATCCTTAAAAAAATATATTAAATGAGCTTTTTTATTTGCTTATTTTTCTGATAAATGATGGCTTCAGAGAGTCATTGATTTAACTGAGAAGGAGAGCTCAATTATTTAATCCCATGGATTAAAAGAGAGTAAGCACCAGGAAATGGGCAGTTCCCATTCCAAGAACGTGTTAGGTTATCCCTGGTGGGGGACAGGAGCAGTGCTGTTCATTACTTGAAAGGGATTGGTTTGTCTTCTGAATTCCAACTTGGATAAACATTCATCAATAATAAAAGAAATATTCATGTTCTGTATTGATGACTCATTTTATATGTTCTGTAGCTTGTTGTATATGTTTTAATATACAAATGTTGCTTTGACCTTTACATATTCCCAAAAGATCAATAAGAAAGAAAAGCTTACCTGTCAAGAGGATGTGAGTTTTAAAGCAAATTTACTCAGAAGACTAATATTAGATTCAACTTCCTGTAAAAGGTTTAGAACTAGGCAGTATTATTAAATTTTGTCTTTAAATTTAGTTTTGGTCCCCTGTAAAAGGCAATAAATCATAGTCTCTAAATTTTATTAAATGGAAGTAACTGAAACTAGACAACATTATCTTGATAAAAAAGCTAAAATTCTTAAATATCCTGATTTCTAATAAAAATACAGATAAAATGATCTTTAACAGTTCTATTGTTGTGGGAATAGTATCAGGGATAATAAGTTATTAAAAAAATCTGAGCAGTAATTAAAGCTCAGATTTCTCCTAAAATTGAAATTAAATATGAAATTTTTTAAAGAACTTCTTTATTTTCAAAGCAGTTTTAAAGTTTAATTTTTAAAAATTCATGGTTTGCTAATTTTCTTACTGTTTTGAGGCATACAATAAATATTGGAAAGTTTTCAAACTTCTTAAAGCATTCAATTATTTAATGAAACACCAAAGATCAGGAAGTGTTTATTAAAAATACAATATGTCTTTTAAAGATTTATATATTTATTTGGGGGGGCAAGGAGAGTTAGTGGGAAAGAGAGAATCCCAAGCAGACTCCGTGAGGATTGTGGAGCCCCATCGGGCTTGATCTCACAACCCTGAGATCATGACCCGAGCAGAAACCAAGAATCAGTTGCTTAACTGACAGAACCACCAAGGTGTTCCTGAAAATCCAATATTTTTTAAACCATAAAGGAATAGCTAGCAAATATTTATAATGTAAGTAAAATGGGTATCTGTCACTAGGAGATTTAATATTCAATTTTTGAGTGTATTCTATGTAAATAATTTATATAATTGTTCATCTCTATTTTAATAGTATAGATTCTCAAAAAAAACATATTTTGCTATAGTAATTATAATTAAAAAATGACTGGTCAGAGCTAAAATTACTTAAAGGATATACTTGCAAATATTTTTATATATGATATCTTTGAAGGTTTTTAATTTTCCTCATCCTCTAATTATTTTTAATATCCAACAATCTACTTTTTATTGCATTCCATAAGCATGAAAACACATAGATAAATGCAGGAACCATGCAAAAGCACCTACCTCTCAGCTAATGTACATTATTCTCTGCATGTGCTGATAATTTCTTAAATTATTTTGTTGATAGAAAAATATGAAAGGGCCAGTACCCTTGCAAGAGATAATGCAGTGTTAACATAATGCTGACATGATTTTCATATAGTTGGAAACATCCTCAAGCTAAATTGCAAACATTTGTTTATATAATTTTTGAAGTCAGATTTTGAGAAAATAAATGAAGACAGAGGAGTACAAGGCATTAAACATAGGTGAAGATGGAGTTTATTCATTTATTCTCTTATTCAATGAAGTTTTTATAGCTCTCACCTTGTGCCACATAGTAATATGGGTAAGGTAGGTAATGCTGCTGTGAAAAAAAAAAAAAAAGAAAAGGCAAGATTTTCTTTCGAGGAATTTATATTCTAGTGGGTGATGACAGAATAAAGAATATCTATAAAATTATGCAAAGGAAATAAATGCCTGAGTAAACTTCACTGGATGCAATAAATAGCATATTTATAGTCTTAACTATTTAAATTTACATATTGTTTGAGTGATGATTCTCAATTATAAAATATGCAATGATAATAAAAGCAAGAGAGTTTAGAATCTTGGGAAAGTATGATTCAAACACAATTATCCTGAGTCATGGACCTGCTTTGAAGATCAGGGAGGACCCCTGAAGTCCCAGCTTAATGAGAAGGTGCTCGAAACAGTAGATAAGCTACTTTACGTTGTGCTTAGAAAGGGGCATGCATGTAACCAATTGGCTTCTTACAAAGACATTTATTTCAAAACCTAGATTCTGAGTTGCTTAGTGTGGACTTATATACATATTGCACATCAGATTGAGAGAGATTTATTTTAGTTCACGTAAAAACATTTCTGACCAAATTCAAGTCTTATGGGTTATAAATGTTTAGGAATTCACATTCAATCTCCCATTTGTATCTGTAACTTTAATTGCAGAGTGAATAAAACATCATAAGAAAGTCACTGTCCTTGGAATAATTGCTGCATTTTTGTTAATGACAATGAAGTATCATTGTGAGGGTATGGTGCGAGTACTAATTTTCATTAAATTTCATATAGAGAATAGTGAATTATAGAACTTATTAAAAGTTTAAAAAATGATAGACATTATTCTAACCACATTCTCATTTTCTGTGAAAAAGGTAAAATAAAAGAAGCAACAACAAATCACAGGCAATGGACAACAAAGAAAGCTGTCAATATTGTACTCGACATCCAAAAGACAAATCACTAAGCTAACTTCTTCCCTGAGTAAGCTGAGTTCTACTTATACCAAGAGCATTGTGAGATTTGGGTATGACTCTGTTGTATTTCCTTTTAGAAATGTCATTGTTTCAGGCAGTCCAAAATATGCACATGAAATCAAGAATTCACTAAAAATGAACGGGATCAGCTAGGTTCATGGATGCCATTTGTCATGTCTCCTTGGCCTATTAGATCTGTCTCCAATATAATACATCAGTTTCATATAAAGTAATTTCTTACACTCCTGAAAAAAGCTTTTCCTTGCGATTGTCATCGGTCATAGATGAAAACAGTGCGTGGTACGCAGTGAGTGCCACTTGATACTGGAGCATAAAATGCTTTAAAAATATGATTGGATTTAGTGGTCATAACAATGATGGACTGTGTGTACTGAACCAAATAAATGGTGTGTTGCTTTATACTGCCTGACCAAGATGCCTCATCTATACTCTGTCTCTTTCTACTTCAACTCTTGAATTTTTCAGCAAGGCACAGTAAAACTACATGGTGTTAAACAGTAATAGGATTCCTTTGAAATATACACAAGCAGTGAGTTATAGTATCAACCATTTGGATATACAACTTGAGCATTAAGGAGTAGTAGTTGTTTCTATAGCAATGATATTCCTTAAAATTTTACTGGAAGAACAAAAAAATACATATATTTGTATTCTACTTCTGAAGTTCGTATATGCTCTCAATGTAAAAAAAAAAAGTGTTAAATATAAATGAAAATGATAGTTCACATTCCTATAGAAGTTTATATGTTCCAAATTGGCTTAGCATTGCTACTTCGTCTTATAATTTTAATTTCAGTATCTCCTACATTGCTTTAAAAAAATAATGATCTATGAATGCTTCAAACAATTCAATTGTAAGGAAAAATATTTTCTTCGATCACTTCTGAACCCTATTTGTGTGCAAGTTTTCTGCTGCTGTCTAATCTTGAAGACTCTCACTTTTAGCATCACTGCTTCTAACTCTTACAACATGGATAGAGCAGATAAGATTATTGTCATTTTGTGTAGTGAAGGCAGCTGAGGTTCAAGAAGGGTAGATGACCTGTCCAGCATTACTAGCCAAGCTGAGACAAGAGCAGTGTCTGTGACGTTTACTTTCCACCATACTGTCTGACAGAATCTACGAACTGAGTATCTAGGAACTGAATAGTTACTGTTTCCATGTTACAGGTTGGGTTTCCATGGCACCCACATCAGTTAATTTGGTAAGCCCCCAACAAGTGATGGCATCCTTGCCAGCCATAATAATCACTGAAATTTTGTTATTACAATTAAATACCTATACCCATACAGACAGAGTGATACAGAAAGTGTTATGATGATAAACTGGAGAAGCCATTATTTTCCAATTAATCAATGAAATCCTTATCAACACTATCTGGAGACGGCCCCAAATTATCCTTGTGCATTTTACAGAGAAGGTATTTTGCTTTGATTTTACAACAGTAAAATTACACATTTGCCATGTGATTCCCTTCTCAAGTTTTGGCAAAACAAACTGGATAAGCAATCTTAGCAACAAATAAAAGGTAATGGCATTCTAGCCCTTTATCTGATATGTCATTTGCGAATATCTTCTCCCATTCTGTCAGTTGTCTTTTGGTTTTGTTGACTGTTTCCTTTCCTGTGCAAAAGCTTTTGATCTTGATGAAGTCCCAATAGTTCATTTTTGCCCTTGCTTCCCTTGCCTTTGGAGATGTTTCTAGGAAGAAGGTGCTGCGGCTAAGGTCGAAGAGATTGCTGCCTGTGTTCTCCTCAAGGATTTTGATGGGTTCCTGTATTACATTGAGGTCTTTGATCCATTTTGAGTCTATTTTTGAGTGCGGTGTAAGGAAATGGTCCAGTTTCATTCTTCTGCATGTGGCTGTCCAGTTTTCCCAACACCATTTGTTGAAGAGACTATCTTTTTTCCACTGGATATTCTTTCCTGCCTTGTCGAAGATCAGTTGACTGTAGAGTTGGGGGTCCATATCTGGGCTCTCTATTCTGTTCCATTGATCTATGTGTCTGTTTTTGTGCCAGTACCACACTGTCTTAATTATTATAGCTTTGTAATAGAGTTTGAAGTCAGGAATGGTGATGCCACTGACTTTGGTTTTCTTTTTCAACATTCCTCTGGCTATTCGTGGTCTTTTCTGGTTCCATATAAATTTT
>CM053616.1:42073946-42091625 GCA_028646535.1 Procyon lotor | reverse complement strand
CAGCAATCGCACTACTGGGTATTTACCCTAAAGATACAAATGTGATCTGAAGGGGCACGTGCACCTGAATGTTTATAGCAGCAATGTCCACAATAGTCAAACTATGGAAGGACCCTAGATGGCCATCAACAGATGAATGGATAAAGAAGATGTGGTATATATATACAATGGAATACCATGCAGCCATCAAGAGAAACAAAATCTGACCATTTGCAACGACATGGATGGAACTGGAGGGTATTATGCTAAGCGAAATAAGTCAATCAGAGAAAGACAATTATCACAGGATCTCTCTGATATGAAGAATTTGAGAGGCAAGGCAGGAGTTTAGGGGGGTGGGGGAGAGAAATCTAACAGGAAGGGATGGGAGGGAGACAAACCATAAGAGACTCCTAGACTCAAGAAATGAACTAAGGGTGGCTGGGAGGCGGGGGTAGGGATAGGGTGGCTGGGTTGTGGACATTGGGGAGGGTATGTGCTATGTTAAGTGCTGTGAAATGTATAAGCCTGACGATTCACAGACATGTACCCTGGGGCAAATAATACATTATATGTTAGTAAAAATTTAAAAAAAAAAAAGGTAATGGCATTATATGATAACAGAAAAGGTTTTAGGAGTGCCTGGCTGGCTCAGCCAGTTAAGCATCTGACTCTTGATTTTGGTTCAGGTCATGATCTCAAGGTCGGGAGATCGAGCCTGGCCAGGGGCTCTACGGGGCTCTACACTGGGCATGGAGCCTGCTTAAGATACTCTCTCTCCTTCTCCCTCTGCCTCCCCTCTTCCATTCCCCCACCTGTCTCCCCCAACCAAGTTTGCATGCGCATATGTGCTCTCACACACACACTCTCTCAATAAATAAATAAATAAATAAATAAATAAATAAATAAATAAATAAAAAGAAAAGCTTTCAATTGGTGTTTAATTATCAAAAGGGAAAGCCTAAGTGACAAACTTTTATAAAAATCTACTTTCGTTAGTGGAAGTAAATTATCTTCCACTATGACACATTTCAATAGGTATGGACCCATTTCTAGTGGATGTAAATTTCTAGTGTCACTCTGTCAACTTGCATTTATAACAAAGAATTTCAAAGGTGGTCACAAAGCCCTTTCTGAAGGATATTCAATGGGCTTGTAATTGGAAGTTGTGCAACAAAGCTTGAATAGGAGACAGTAACAGAAAGAAATAGATAAAATATTACCTAATGACCTGGTTGAAAAAAATACAGGAAAATATGCATTATATCAAAAGAAAAGCTAATGTATGTGAGAAAGTTATATTCTGTATATTCAATCTACTTTCAGCATCTGTTTGTTCCTGGGAATTGTAAACTAATTAGAAGACAAATTCAAAAGTATGTTTTGCTATTCATTAAGTTATCATAGGAAGCCAGGTTTATTATTGTTTAAGAAAAGATAGTTCTATGAAGATATTGTGATTGCACTGAGAGATTAAAAGGTCAGACTAAAATAGATGAGAAAATTCTGTTTTCACTTTTGTATTCCTAATGTATTCAGATCAATAGATTCAGGTGAATAGTTTGTGGAGACAGTTGAAATTAGCAAATGCTATCAGTGACCCATCAGCATTATTTTAGCAATTTAAAGAATGGAGAAAATTATAACCCGAAACCTGAAATACATTATGTACCATCTAACAGATTAATATAGAAGGTGATGCCGAGATGTTGGTGCTGCTGTTGGCAATGCTAATGAAAACATTCACAAATTGTTTCTTTTAGAAAGCACCTTCACAACAAGCATTTTATTTTAACCTCACCACAACCAAACTGTCTTGACTAGAAATTCTTTCTTTCTTCCACTTCACTCACCAAGTTCACGTCATTCTCTTTGCATATCATTAAGTGAAAAGAGAGTTAACTAAAAATCATCTATCGGTCTCTTTACATGCTTATAGAAGATTTGATTTTGAGTTGTAACCAACATTTCTTCCAGAGAAGCAAATGAATTACTTCTGAGCATTTTTAACTACCTCCTGATAGGATTTATAAACAAAGTATTAGGTATTACTAAACAAGGAAGCTATTAGACCAATGCAATATACGGATTTCTGGAAACCAAGAAATTCTGTCTCCAAATATTAACAGCCAAGTAGAACTAGATGGTTTAAATACCTCCATACACAATGACTGAATGAGTATAAACGTTATTGAGAGAAACACCCAGTGTTGGTGCCTAATACACTCTGCAGCACACTGGATACGGAAAGGTCAAGTGTTAAGGACACCAACGACGGCACTCAGTCAAAATACCGTAGAATGAGTTATCGAAGATGTGTGGTTCATCTTTGCATGTTGAAGATCCCAGCTTTGACATCATCAACTTGCTGTCCATACCATGATGTTAGAATATAAGTCTCCTCGTCATTGTAGCAATGCTTGGTTAAAGGTTATTTTAAAGAACTTGCAGAACTCAGTCCTTAAATAAGAGCGCCAGAATATCATGTAGAAAGAATATTTACATTTTGGATGATAAACGTAGCAGATATTTCAGCATTTTACAAAGTAAACAAACTTCTATGCTATACTATGAGCCGTCACAGTAAGCCATCCAGTGTCGCATTTTTTAATAAAAAATCATAGTTAATATTTACTAATGCATTCCTAATGTTGGCTATACTACACAATACTTTATAATGATCATTCCCTTTATATGCACATAAAACTTAACCTAAAGTATGCATGACTTCATATGCTCATTGTACAAAAACCTTAAATCATATATACTTCTCTAGGGTTACAGATTTAGGTAGTAGAATACCAACATTTGATTCCATAGGTCTTTGCGTATCACTCAAAATAAATCTATAAAATCTACTTACCTACTACAAGTATCTCAAGCTATGCTTTTTTGCTACCTTGTTTCTCTATCTCAGAAATTATAGGACCAATTTATTATTTTTTAAAAAAAATTTTTAGGACCACTTTAAACTCCACTTCCAGTAGTTGTGCTGCATAACTTCAAAATGTGTACTCTCAATCTTATTATTCAAACCTTAAAATTATAAATGCACAGGTTTGAAAAACATCAATTTTGTCTAAAAACACTTTCCATCAGTAAATTTATTTCTACCATCTTCCTACCAAATAGCTACCTGGCCTCTGTTGAACAGGGTCAGTAAATTATCTTCTGAGACAGCCCTTTCTGCCTTCAAAAGTTGTTGCAATTACTGTAGTTGTGTTAAATTGAAATATCTGCCTATGAACATCTCATACAGGTGCCCTTACTGGAACCTCGTGAAAAAATCTTATTTCTTTTGCTGTAAGAGTATTTTAAATAACTGAAAAAAGTATTTTTCCAATTGTAACACATTGAGTCTTTTTAACTTCACTAATCTTAGGCTGTTTGTTGTCCCTTGACCACTGTGATCACCTTTTTTTCTTTTTTTAAGATTTTATTTATTTATTTGACAGAGAGAGACACGGCGAGAGAGGGAACACAAGCAGGTAGAGTGGGAAAGGGAGAAGCAGGCTTCCCGCAGAGCAGGGAACATGGGGCTCAATGTGGGGTTCAATCCCAAGATCCTGGACCTGAGCCAAAGGTAGACCCTTAACAACTGAGCCGCCTAGGCACCCCACTGTGATCACTTTCTAATGTGCTTTTTGCAGAGTAAGTCAGCAAGGTGCAGAGAAGTGAACAGTGTTTGGACCAAGATAGTTCCTTAATCTTAAACTATGACGTCAAAAAAGGACACGCACTTCATCCCCAAGCTGCCAGTCGGCATGGATTGTGAAATGAATAGATTTACTGTCAGAAAATCTGATTCAAATCTCTCCACTACTTATTAGATGTGTGACCTTCTGTCAGCAATAGCTTCCTTGAGTTGTATGGATTTTGACCTGAATCGCTTTGAATTTTAAACCTGAACTATTTCATATTGTTGCTATTATTTCCTTTTAAAAATTATTCATGAATCATACTTAAGCAGAATATCTTACATAATGTTTCTCTTTGGACAAAAGGTTTGGGTGGGATAGTGTATCAGAGGACAGTGTGATGGGATGATCAACTTTTTTTTCTGTTAGGACTTTAAAGTCAGATGTGAACTTTCTGGAGAACAATCTTCGGGTGGTGGTCAAGGTTAAGCACTGTCCGGGTGCTGCAGCCAATGACTTCCATCCACAGACGCGCAGCCAAACACGTTTGGGTTCATTGACTTGGGAAGATCAAGCCAACTGGTGGTGCCTCAGTCAGAGTTAAGTTAGGAAACCTTGGCTCCAGGGTTTGGTGATCTAGGAAGTGTGCGCAGATGCCAGGATTTGCGGTCAGGAATTGGGGTTAATTTTATGATTGCATGTCTATCTCACTTGGAAATAGTTCCAAACTACTTATTTTTATAATTTTATATTATGTAATATTAAAAGAACATTATCTAAAAGAATTTAGAGGTTTTATATACTTGTTAAATTGCAAGTTTGTATTTAAATTCTAGTTAGATAAAATATATGGTAAAACTGGTTTCAGATGTAGAATTTAGTGGTTCATCGCTTACCTATATAGAGAATGCTTCTTTTTTTTTAAGATTTTATTTATTTATTTGACAGAGAGAGAGAGATCACAAGTAAGCAGAGAGGCAGGCAGAGAGAGAGGGAAGCAGGTTCCCTGCTGAGCAGAGAGCCCGATGCGGGGGTGCTCGATCCCAGGACCCTGAGATCATGACCTGAGCTGAAGGCAGAGGCTTTACCCCACTGAGTTGCCCCGAGAGTGC
Source organism: Procyon lotor (assembly GCA_028646535.1). Classification (NCBI taxonomy): domain Eukaryota; kingdom Metazoa; phylum Chordata; class Mammalia; order Carnivora; family Procyonidae; genus Procyon; species Procyon lotor. The sequence goes on along the minus strand of CM053616.1, from coordinate 42,086,896 downwards.
ATCTTATAGTTGAATGAAAGCAAGTCCTTTCTCTTCCCTTTCCTTATTTTTTTTTTTCTCAAATGAGTTACTGAATCATCCGACATGACAATATCTATGCAGGACTATTTATGAGTTTGGAAAAGATAAATCAGTCAGCTCTAACACAGTGATTACCAGAAGCAAAATGGCAATTAATCTTTGAAATAGACCCTAAAGCTAGGAACTCAGATTACTTAATTTACACGATGAAATTTCCCAGCTGCATCTTTTTGTTGGTTGGTTGGCTTTTGTTTTGTTTTGTTTAGCTTGTTCATGATCTGTGTTCCACTTAACTTATAGTATTTATATAGTTAAAACAAAAAAAGTATTACTATGTTAAGTTCCCTTTTGGGTAGCTAAGAGAAATCCAAGGCTTTTATGAATGTTCAAGACCAACTGATCAGCCGGGATTCAGGAGAGGTTGTGTTTTCATATGAAACAGAGACTTAAAGGAGCACAGACTTAATAAGAAATGGAAGCATAATTCATCTCAACTGAAATAATTCCCTTCAGGTGAGAAAAATGTTTAAATGCAGATAAACAGTTCCAGCATAGAAGGCTGGAGTGCCTTTGAATAGAACAAACTATTTACTGTAGCAAGAAAAGCCCCAATACAGTTCTCACTCCTGATGGGCTAAATTTTACTGGCAGTGTTTTAATGACATCTGAAGCCAAGGCTTCTGAAATATTTTTAAGAATTTCAGCTTTAAATCTCCTGATGGAATGAATCTCTAGGAGTCAGAAGGAAGTTATACATTTCTTTGGATGTGACAAATATGAATCTTTGAATCAACTATTTGGAATTTTACTCTACCTGATAAAATCTTTTTCAATGGTGTCCATCCACTGAAGGAGAGTTTCTCTCTGATGACATTTCTGGAAATCCAGTATCCCTTTGTCAGTTAAGTTTTTAAAAAAATGCATCTTAAATCTGTTAGTGATATTGTGATATTTATCTCTAATATTTAGTCATATTAGTCCAAATGATATAGAACCTAAGATTCAGGGAGTAAAATTTCCAAATGTATGGGGCATCCTCTTATTAACTTATAAAAATTAGCTTATTAAAAAAGCTTATTAACTTAAAAAAAAAAAAAAGACAGCTTGTAGATAACGGGATTGATCTTAACGTAATTGAATGCAATGACAGTGGTTTAGCCCCAGGAAGCTTAAGCGTTTCTGAAAGTTTTGCACTTAATTGTAGCTTTATTATCTTGCTAGTTATCTTTACTTTTTGTAATGTTTGTGGATGATAAGGTTGGTAGACTTCCTAAATAAAGAACATAGCTTTAGAGAGCTATTTGAAAATAGTACTAGTAAGATTTGGGTCCCTGTTATTGTGATTCCCTAATTTGGTAATTCCAAAACTAGGCAAATATTTCTCCACCCTTATTGCTATAGTTCTCCATAAAGGCAAAGCCTTAACCCATCCTGAAAAAAAGCAATAGCCAGAATATACTGTTGAATTATTTAGAGGGGTCCAATGGGGCTTCACATTTTAGATTTCTACCCATGTCCTCCCTTTGTAGCAGAAGGAAGATAAAATTACATTAGTGAGAGAAAGAGCAGACTAAGAGGCTATCTGTTCTTAATTTCAAGTTATGTTTATTTATAAACTCATCACCAAAATAGGATACTTTTCATATGAAAGATGTTCAGATGTCTACTCCAACTCTAGAATTCCCTGATTTTAGGAAATATTGGTTTTGCCAGGATCAAAGAGAGAAATAGGTCACTTGATATTACAGTTGATAGGAATGCTTCTATTCTATGCAATTATTGTACTCCAAATATTTTCCACTGAAAATCAGAATATTAAATCAGATACTTAAAAGATCCTATAGTTTATTTTACATCCTATACTGTTGTTTTGCTTTCTTTTTTTTTTAAGATTTTATTTATTCATTTGACAGAGAGAGAGATCACAAGCAGGCAAAGAGGCAGGCAGAGAGAGAGGGGGAAGCAGGCTCCCTGACGAGCAGAAAGCCCAATGCGGGGCTCAATCCCAGGACCCTGAGATCATGACCCAAACCGAAGGCAGAGGCTTTGACCCACTGAGCCACCCAGGCGCCCCTGTTTTGTTTTATTTCCCCCCTGAACACAATAGGCTTATCATCCAGTGATTTTGTGAATTAATATTTTATGACCTCAAGGATTGGGGAAAAAGAAAACTTGAGGAAACTAAAATGTTCATTTATACATACAAAGTTAAATTTTACTACTAATAGTTTACTGTAAGAGACCACCTAAAAGTAATTATTACTTTTTACTTCAAATATAAATATATAGCCTATTTTCCTTAGAAAACAATGGCATATCTTTCCAAGCTAGTCTTGCTGCTGTAGAGAATAAGAACATTTTAAGGCTAGTATATCACACAAATACTAATGCACTGATTCTTAGTGGGTTTCATTAATTGGGTACTAAAAGTAACTTTTTGCTGAAGAGAGTAAATCAAATAAGCTTTTTTGGTCCTCCTCCACTATAAGCTTGAAGAATAGCCCAATTAGTTTCAGTAGGTAACTGTATGGACCGTGTTTGCCCCCCTGGGATTCGTATGTTGAAGCTCTAACCCTCAGCGGGACTTGGCTTGGAGACAGGGCCTTTAAGGAGGTAATTAAAGATAAATAAGGTCATCAAGATAGGGTCTGATCCAATAGAACTGGTGTCCTGACAGGAAGAGAAAGAGACACCAGGGAGGTGTGGGTACAGAGGAAAGGCCATGTGAGGACACAGTGATAAGGTGGCCATCCACAAGTCATTTCTCCCGAGAAGACTTGGGAGAAACCAACCCTGCTGACACTTGGATCTGAGACTTCCAGCCACCACAACTGTGAGAAATATATTCTGTTATTTAAGCCACCCATTCTGTTGTATTTTCTTATGGAAGTCCTTGCAACTGATATTATAATGCATATGTTAAATTGTATAGAAACTCTCTATTTGCAGTATATGTAAGGGAATGATGGATTTTCTTGCAATTTTCAGGCTTTTTCTCATTTTGGTTTTCTCATTTGTGTATAAGCTCCTGAAGTTTAAAATGGCGTAAAAAAAATAAAAAATAAAAATAAATAAAATGGCGTAATAGGGGCGCCTGGGTGGCTCAGTCGTTAAGCATCTGCCTTCGGCTCAGGTCATGATCCCAGGATCCTGGGATCGAGCCCCGCATCGGGCTCCCTGCTCGGTGGGAAACCTGCTTCTCCCGCTACCATTCCCTCTGCTTGTGTTCCCTCTCTCGCTGTGTTTCTGTCAAATAAATAAAGCCTTTAAAAAAAAAAAAAAAAGTTTAAAATGGCGTAATATGCCCATCATGAGTCTGCTGAAAAATGAGCGTGTATCACTCTCTGACATTAGTAATAGAAATACTTTTGTCAAAATACTAATTATGTACATATTAAGCACTTTTGGAGGCAGATAAAATATTAAATGCTAAATGGACAAAATCACCAAGAGTAATTATTTAGACAATGCTTTTCCTGCCTTGCTCCCCAAAAAGTACCTTAAGATCCTTGTTTTGTTTTATTTTATTTTTTAAATCCTTATTTAAAGAAAGCGGCAGTCTGCAGTATTCCCATAAATGCAGTCTTTTCTCTCTTTTTTAAAAATTTTATTTATTTATTTGAGATAGAGAGAGCATGAGAAAGGAGAAGGTCAGAGGGAGAAGCAGACTTCCCGTGGAGCTGGGAGCCCGATGTGGGACTCGATCCCAGGACTCTGGGATCATGACCTGAGCTGAAGGCAGTTGCTTAACCAACTGAGCTACCCAGGCACCCAAATGCAGTCTTTGCTATTGCCAAATGGTTCAGCATTTACTCTAGGCCAACTATGCCAGATAGAACCTTGAAATTATCGCAACTCTGCAGTTTAGCAGGGTAAATACAGTAAGTAGTTAGGAGAAGTTCAATTTATTAGAGGTACATTAATATTATACAGTAAAGGCGTATATGTGCACAACAAAGAGGCTTCTGGGCACATTTAGCATGTGCTCCATGTTCCAATTTTTGTTTTGTTTTGTATTTTACAGTAGCAGGATATGGGCTCAAATACAGAATGAAGGATGGCAGCCACATTTTTGCATATACAGGATTTAGTCCAAAATAATCAAAAATAGGCTTATAGCATATTTCTCAATTATCTTATGCCCTTTTCCCTCCAAATTCCAATGATTCCATCAAGATACAATAGTGAGGGCTCCAACATAGGAAACACACACAGAAACACACACAGACACGGAGACATTGGTATCTCCTGGGTATTAGGTCATGCAAAGTTTACTCCAAGAAATCAGACATTTTCACCTTCAAAGAGAGTGTGGTTAGAAATGTGAATATAATATAAATTATTTCAATTCATTATAAAAGAATGAGACTAGAGAATGTCACAGACCAATACTAGAGTAGATGACCGTGTTATATATAGTAAGACTGTTTTATTTTGTTTTTTAACTTTTACTACAAAAAAGAGCTGTTGGTATGGTAGTGCATGGGAGGAAATGCCATTCATTTGTATGGATTTTTATACTAAAAAGATGGTAAATAGCGACCTGTAACTTATTCCTATTTGCACAAAGCTGGATACCCTAAAGGCCAAAAGACCTGTTAGGAAGAACAACGTGTCAGAAATTTAAAAATGCAAATTCTTTTTAAAAATAGTGATGCCATAATGAAATCATTTCCAGGAGAAAGTATTTATTTCTAAAGTCAACCTTGATACAAAGATAAAGATTCTACCCTTGAAGTTTTAGAATTTGAAGGACAAAATTACCCTTAAATGTTATTTAGAAGCCATGAGAGGACCTAGGGAAGAATTTTGCCATTATCATAATCTTTTGGTACATAAGAAAAAACAAAGTGCTGGGAGATACTACCTGTAATAAGGCACTAAAGGCGTCTGCTATGGTTCAATTTAGTTATTCCTGCTTCTTGGAAAAAAGAAGTGTTTCTCCCTGTTACTGTTAACAACAAGAAAGAACATTCCATGACGTTTTCGTCACATTCTGAAGTGAAACTAGATCCACACCATTGTTTTATACACCTGCCAGGACCCAGCCCTGATAGGTTTGACCAAGCACCTGGCTATGTTGGATCACAAACAGAAACACAGCCTCCTTGACGCAGTAGGGCGCCTCAGTGCTTGGCAATTAACTGACTGAATCTGGCGGAGCTAATAGACCAAATTACTGTTCATTGTTTTCCGCTGCTTTATTAATCACTGCTCATCAAATCTAAGATTCAGCTCCCCGGTTTGTTAGTATTGATTTCATTTGTGTGAAAGGGCGAGTCCAAGCTAAATGTTTTTAGTGATGGGAAGAGAAGAGGAACTTCCTCTTGGCTTTCTGGAACTTTTCCTGTGCCAAATTAGAGGGCCAGTGCTTTGGCCCCAAGATATAAACAGAGTGGCAAGGAACAGATTCATAAAAAATTAAGCTCCAGAAACAGGACATTTTTGCTGGGAAAGCTGTCAAGATGTACCTACTGTTAGGATCACACGTTGTGTCTTTCGTGTCTCTGGTACACCATAGTAGTGCATAAAAAGTTTTCATAAAGCAAACATATGCAGAATTCTCCGGATTTTGACTGCAGAGAATAATTCTTCAATCTGACCATGCACTGTGGCATTTTACATACTTTCTGCTCCTTGACTTGGATGCATATAAAATGCTTATTCATTAAACATGTATCTTGAGTCTTTAGTTTGAAATTATTCCTGCCCTCGAGTAGGTCAGGGGATCTGGTCGGGAAAATAAGCATGTCTATACATATTTATTATGAGGCTGATAAAGATTATAGAAGAGGAAATATTAGGAAGAAAATAAGGAAACAAGATGGATGCAGAAGGCTCAAAGTCCTCTGTGTGTCTTAGGCTTTTCTGAGGTCACGTAACACAGGTAACTACCTGGTATTAGACGGATGCACAAAGAACAGCTAGGGATGAGGGAAATACATGCGGCTCTGCCTAGTTTTCTAGACTAAAAATCTACACAACCGAGTAAGACAGTTCATTCATCCAGTGGATAAAAAATATTTAATCAAGGGTCAAATTTCTGCTAGAAACTACGGTTTTCAGTGTGGCGTATCTTATAATAAGGATTGAAAAGGGAGAATGGCTTGAGGCGCCAGCACCTACCATTTGCACAGGGGAGGGACGCTGCCACCGTATTGTCACATTGCAAAGCCCCTTTCTCTGCACCCATTCTTTCGTTCAGACACGTACTCTGCCTTCATGCCACACAAAGCATCGTACTCTATAGTCTTTTTCGTAAAATATTAGAGTTCTTATAAAGAGCCTTGTAGATAATTCTCTTCATTTCTAAATTCTATTTTTTTAAGTTTTAATTTTTTTCGTAGGATAAAACCTTGCACATGTTTCCTGCATTTGATATAAATTCGGACATATGCATAGACCAGTGATATCAAAACCGCAGTTAAGGTCATAAATATATCCATGATCTCCACAAGTTTCCTTGGGTCCTATGTGTGTGTGTGTGTGTGTGTGTGTGTGTGTGTGTGTGTGTGTGTCTGTGTGTGTGTGTGTGTGTGTGTTTGTGATGAGAATACTTAACATGAGATCTACCTTCCTATATTTTTAAGTGCCCAACACAATATTGTGAACTACAGGCACAGTGCTGTACGGACTATTCAGTCTTAATAAAGAAGGAAATTCTATGATTTGTGACAACGTGGGTGAACTTAGAGGACATTATGCTGAGTGACATAAGCTAGTGTCAAAACAGACACTGCATGATTCCACTTATATGAGGGATCTAAAATTTCAAACCCACAGAAGCGGAAACTAGACAGGTATTGTTAGCAGATTACAGTTATAGGAGATTCCTCTCATCTACTTGCATTATTTTATTTAGCTTTCTTTAGTATATACTGAAATGAGGTTTGATGATATTCAAAGAATTTCTTAATGAAATATCTAAATAAAAAAGGGATTGGAAAGCAACTAATTTACATTTTAAAAAGCTTATTTTTTCATATAGTAAATGTCATTGAAAGTGAAAGAATTCTAACATCATTTTATTATTTTTATTTTATCTAATACCATTTTAATTAAAACCATAAGCAAAATAAGGATGGCAGAAATTAAACAAATACGAATAACAATTGTAATACTTAGGAAAAACAAGTGCAAAATTTCAAAGTGTAAGCAAATCTATTTTGCTGATCTTGTACTTATACAGGCAGCACAACTGAAAAAAAAAGATTGGGGCACTTGGGTGGCTCAGTTGGTTAAAGCCTCTGCCTTCCGCTCAGCTCATGATCTCAGGGTCCTGGGATGGAGCCCCGCATTGGGCTCTCTGCTCAGCAGGGTGCCTGCTTCCCCCTCAACCCCTTCCTTGCCTTTCTGCCTACTTGTAACTCTTTCTCTGTCAAATAAATAAATAAAATCTTTAAAAAAAAGAAAAAAATGTTTTTTTAAAAATCCAATAAGATTTGCTAAAATAAGTTGGTGAGAAAACTGAATACAAAATAAATATTTTAAAAAATCAATTTTCTCAATAATAATAATATTAGTAATGACAAAAACGATAACAACTAAAATTCAAGTCACAATAAGAAGTAAAAATATGAGAGTAAATCTGGGATTTTATCTCAGGCCGTATACATTGAAATTCTAACATATTGCAGACAGATAGTTCTACATCATAAAAACAACAAAGTTTTAGATGTAAATGTAAGAAACCGAAACTAAAATCAGGAGTTGCGAAGATCTCTTTAACTGAAATTACATTAAATCATTTCATGTAACAAAAGTGATTATAAGAAGTTAATACACAAATAGTTGACTTGGGAGAAAATAATCGATGTTTACTATTTTTAATATACAAAGAGCTCCGGAAAACACAAAAATGTGTAAATAATGTTAATAAAAAAATTCAAAATAGCAAACAAGTTACAAGTAAATATGTGGTAAATGATCATGATAATTAATATTCAATGAATGCAAAATGAATGCCATAAGTGCCATCACTTTTTCCCCACCAGATTAACAAAATTACGTGCAATAATGTCAATGTTTCAGGGAAATTTTAGCTTCTCATTGCTAAAGAAAACGTGAAATAGAGCTTTTACAGGAAATAATCTGTAAGTTACCTTAATCTTAAATATATACACACCCTTTGATTCACAAACTTCAATTTTCACTTTAAAATAAAAATATTAATATATTAGAGCATATATAAAAGGATGTTATTGAGTCAGTGGTAGCAATAAAAATCCAAAACAAATTTAATAACAATGAAAAATTTAATATCAATAAACTGCAAAGTGGATAAATTATTATAAACCTATATTAAGCTATTTGAAAGTGAATTTTATCTCCAAAATTGTCTTGTTGGAATTTCCATGATGTACAATGGAGCGTTAAATTATAATCATGTGATTTATTTTTCTAAAACAATGAAAACAATCATATATATGTTTTCACATTATCATGGAAAAAAGACAAAAGAATTTTTTTAAGGATTTAATATATTTGAAAGAGAGGGCATAAGCGTGGGGGGGAGGAGCAGTGGAAGAGGGAGAAGCAGACTCCTCACTGAGCAGGGAGCCTAACATGGGGCTCAATCCCAGGACCCTGAGATCATGACTTGAGCCAAACGTAGATATATAACTGACTGAGGCATACAGGTGCCCCAACAATTTTTAATAAAATCCTAAAATAATGGTGAGAGTTTTATGTAAGAGGAAAGGGAAGGAAAAGGGGAGAACAAGAAATGATCATAAGTAAAAAGAATGCTTTATGTCCTTCTTCCTATCTTGATGTAGAATGCTACGTGAGCCACCTGGAAAATTAGAAAATGCCAAGAGAACAAGAGATATACTACCCTGATACCACGCACTGTGTACCCCACCAGCACATGCTGCCAACGCTCAGTGTGCTTGTTATGTGAGGAAAAAATGACATTGCCCCCTATTTAACTAAATATTCCTAGCTGATATATATCCAAAGTTAAGTTACTGAAATCAGTAATGAGATTTAAATATAAATTTATACAAATATTGACTTACAATTTTCCTTTCTAGTAATGTCCTTACATGGTTTTGGTATCCATGTCATGCTGGCCTCGCAGAACTAGTTGGACATTGTACCATTTTTGTTTTTTAATTCTCTGGAAGTGTTTCTAAGATGCATACTCTTTCTTCTTCCATTGTATGAAGAAATTGAGAAATCCTTTGAGCTTTGAATTTTCACATAAAGTTATGTTTATTAAATATGGATTCGATTTCTAGAAGATGTGTCATAATTATGTCAGTTGAATCAATTCTTGAGTTAAACTGGGTATTATGTTTTTTAGGGAATTTTTCAACTTCAAACTTTAAAAAATTTTTGTTATCAATTTATCAGATTGTTCTCTTTTTACCTTTTATTATCTCTAGGATTACTACTAATGACTATTATTTTATTCATGGTGCTTGTGATTTCTACTTTCTTCCATTTATTTATTTCTCAGTGGTAATACTGTACTATGAACTTTATTAATCTTGAGAAATTATCTTAACTTGGCTTTGTTGTTCCTCTGTTGGTTATTGCTTTCTATTTCATTGCATTGGATTTGGGTTGGTCTTTCTTTTCTGCCTTCCCAAGATTGTTGCTTGGTCTTTGCTGGAAGACTTTCTTTCCATTCAGCTGTATGTATTCGAGGCTATAGATTTCCTTCTTAGCGTGACTAAAGCTGCACCCACACATTCTGGTAAGTTATCAGATAACGCGACATGTACAAATCTAATTCATTGGAACTTGTTGAGAGTGACAAATTTCCAGTAATCATAAATCCCATATTTTGGCTGCTTCTGTCAACATCTGAGATATACATGCAAAATATCCCAACAGTGAGTATGGTTGGGCTATTGCTCTTTTCATTTTGTCAGATTCTGGTTTAATATACTTTAGGGCTATGTCATTAGCCTCATGCTATGTAGAATATACAGTTGAGCTAATTTGGGGGAGCTGCTCTATTTGGGTTCATCGTTACTGTCAATGTGCAGTCTTTCAAGGATCCAGCCATTAGTTCCAGCATGTTTCCCAGGTTTCTCTCTTCTTCACTGGGTCCTGAAGTCAACTGTTGGCTACAGACCTAAGAGATTGTCAAATAGTCAGTGTAGTTTTATCAGCCTTCCCTCCACAGTTTTTGGATAAACAAGATTTTTCAGTGGCAAAGGCCACATCAAACATTGCTCTTCCATATCTGGTCCTTCCTTCATCTCTGGATCTTGGCCCTTCATAACATCACTGCTTGCCAAGTCCAATGATTTTCTCATAATATTTTGTTTGGCTTATCTAGTTTTTTCCATTAGGAGGGTTGATTTCAATCGCAGTAAGGTATTCTCATAGTATGTGTCCATCAGAGGTCGAATGTAAGATTATTTCCAGATTAAAATGAGAAATTGTCTTTCTAAAGTCTGGAAAAATAATTTAATAGAAAACTTCTTTTTAGACCCCCAAAGTGGGGGTAGGGAGTGTTAAAATTCACTGTGTTGTACAAAACAAACAAAAAACTCCAAATAAACAAAAACTATTCTTTTCTTTTTTGAAACTCAGATTTTCTTCTGTACTATTTTGAAGAAAACTTGGCATTTGCTATATAAGTTTCTTCAAGTTATTTGTATGCTTTGTTTAAAATACTCAGTGGAACTGGGTACTTACCCAAAAGAAGCAGATGCAGTACAAAGAAGGGCCAAATGTACCCCTAATGTTCATAGCAGCAATGGCCACAATCACCAAACTGTGGAAAGAACCAAAATGCCCTTCACAGATGTATAGATAAAGAAAATATGATCCATATATACAATGGAATATTATGCCTCCATCAGAAAGGACGAATATCCAACTTTTGTATCAACATGAACGGGACTGGAAGAGATTATGCAGAGTGAAATAAGTCAAGCGGAGAGAATCAATTATCTTAAGGTCTCACTTACATGTGGAGCATAAGGAAAAACGTGGAGGGCATTGTGAGAAGGAAGGGAAGGGTGAATGGGGGGAAATCAGAGGGGGCGATGAACCATGAGAGACTGTGGACTCTGAGCAACAAAGTGAGGGTTTTGGAGGGGAGGGGGTCAGGGGTTGGGCGAGCCTGGTGGTGGGTATTGAGGAGGGCACGTATTGCATGGAGCACTGAGTGTGGTGCATGAAAAATTAATCTTGTAACACTGAAAAAAATAAAATAAATGTATTTGGAAAAAATTTTTAAAAATTAAAATACTCAGTGAAAAATTATTACACTATACAAGTCTGCTTCAAATTTTTCTTCATCATCAAGTCTGAGTTTTTGAAAGAGTTAGTTAAGAATTGCTGTAACAGAGGAATTCAATCAACAGAAGTTGAGATCATTTTTAAAATGAGCTCATCTTCTCCTGATATGTAAGTTTGGAATACCTTATCTGAGCATGTTCTTTCATGTTAATGCCTTTATTCCAACTGCACAGAAACTGTATTTCCCCCTAAAACCTGTTGCCTCACATCCTTCAAAGCAACTGAAAACAGCATATGTTAAAATATGAAAGCACCTCTGGGCTTTCATATGCCAAAATAAAGAAAAGAAATTTTAATGTCCAAAATAAAGAAACATTAAAAATCCAGATACTTTGGAATAATATTCCTCACTATTTCATGGTTTAAAATCGTCATTTAATGCTGCCTATGGACCTCAGACTTGAATAATAAGTGTGATTTTCTCTGCATTTTTGCAAGAAAAACACATGCCCAACTTTGTTAGAAACATTTGCTTTTTTATTTACACATTCACTTTATTCTACATATAATTTGAGTACCAAGCATGTGTTAGCGTGCCATTGCCAGATATGGAAACTGCAACATTTGGTTAAAAAAACTATGCATTTATAGATTCAACAGCTAAAATAAATTATCACTTTACTTCAGATTACTTTTTAAAGTACATTAGACATTTATATTTACATTGCTTGTCACATATTTGACACCTAAACATTATGTGTTTATGGTAAATGCTTATCAGAATACAAATTTCTAGGGGGAAAAATGAGAACAAATTTAATATACATATGTGTATATATATAGCTAACCCGATGCCATGTAGATTTCTCGAACATCGGCAATTTCTTTAGGGATAAATTGATAGTATCGATGAAGTTTAATACAAAAGAAATTATGAAAGCTATATTTTAAGATAGTACTTAAATAATGTGATTAAATGAATGTTATTTAAATAATACGATTAAATAAACTTATATTAATTATATTAAACAAAAATATTTAATTTTATTATATCTAATATTTAATTATTTAATTTATTTAATTAACAATTTAATTACATTTAATAACTTATATTAAACAAAGACATTGTAGATGATATCATACATTAGTCATCAAAGAATGGGCACATTTATTTGTCCCAGCTGGAAAAAAAATATCCTCCACAAATGTAGGCTCATTTGCATTCTTAGAGTTGAGATACACAAAAAATGAAGCACAATAATCTTCAGGGAAGTTTTTTAAAATACAAGGAAAAGTTTTTACAAAGTATGCTTGGAATAATAAGCAGCTCTGACAGGTTACCATTCTTCATTAATTAACAAAATAATCTCAACTTTAGTCCTCGAGTCTATTGATCAATCATTTAATTTCATACAAGTAAGGTGACTAATGCAAGAATATCCTCTGTATGCATGAACATCAGCAATATAGACTTAAAGCTAGAATATTTTAACCCAAGTATTTTAGTCATTTGCCCTGAAAAAAATAGGATTTAGACTTTTATTCAGAAATGAAATGAATATAGCACGGAAATATATTTTTAAGCTGTGATCAAACAAGACCAGATTCCTAAGAGGAAGAGGTGTACTTAGAAGTCTCTCTGTAGTTATTATCTCAGAAATCATTCTCAGTGAGTGTGTGTGTGTGTGTGTGTGTGTACTTGTGTGTTAAGATTTAATGCTGCT
>CM053616.1:42044854-42073446 GCA_028646535.1 Procyon lotor | reverse complement strand
TTTTTTTTTTTTAAAGATTTTATTCATGTATTTGACAGAGACAGTGAGAGAGAGAACACAAGCAGGGAGAGTAGGAGAGGGAGAAGCAGGCTTCTCACCAAACAAGGAGCCCAATGTGGGGCTCAATCCCAGGATCCTGGGATCATGATGAGCTGAAAGCAGACACTTAATGACTGAGCCACCCAGGGGCCCCAAATTTTTAAAATTCTAAATAATGTAGCTATTGACTTTTAGTTCTACATTTGTATATTATATCATGGTGGTTACTCTACAGATTAAAACATACAACCTTGATTTTGCATAATCTATTTACAGTTAACATTGTGTCAGTTAATGGGAAATGCAGAAACCTTATAACCATATAGGATTATCTATTCATTCAGACCACTTACTCTGCAACCAGCTAACTTTCACCAGCCATATGAAAATAAGCTGTTTAGAATACCACATGCATTCATTATTGCTCTAGCAGAAGAGAAATTGTAAATGAGATTAGTCCTATTATATGGAGAATGTTGTAAATGGATTCATTTTACAGCAGGTGGTTCAAATTGTATCCACTCAATTAGCATATGCAGAAACTATTCCTTCAGAAAATTAGCAAACAAAAAGACGTAAATGTGATTGCCTTTTAAGTCTTTAGATAATTGTCCTTATATTTTAAATAATCTACAAAAAAATAAGCCATAGCATTTGGAGAATTTATTAAGAGAAAAAGAAATCTCAGTAAAAAATGACTCACTGTTGCAGTTCAACATTTACAAAGTGTTCACATATTTCCTCAGACTCTTATTCAATATTTATTGACTTAATTAAATTCTAAAAGAGGTTTGAAAGCAGCTTAATTATTCAACAATTAATTCTTTCAACCAATAAATATTTACTTTGGAACTTGTATATGTAGGCACCATGCTTGTGCTAAGGACGCCATAGTGAACCGAAACCATATTCCCTTTGATATCAGTGAGTTACGCAAATGACAGAGCAAAACAAAATAAACACATCCTGAAAGAAAAACAGGCCACACATCAGGGAATTAAGATGAATTTGAGAGTAAATGTAACATCTTTAGATGAATGACAAATTCTACACATTTACTACACAACAAGTAGAGGCTTCATCAGTAATCAATTTGAAAATTTCTATAAAGAAAAATAAAATCAATATTCGAATATGCATCATGACTAACATTCGTAAGGGGCAAAAGTGATACTCTAAATTACATTCAATAAACAGTGATACATAAGCCTATTTCTTATAAACAGCAACCTGTTCTTATGACACACAATGAAGAAAAAAAATCAGTGAATATACTGATGCAGGCAGGCTGGGTCTGAAAACCCAAGGGAGGGCCCCACAGGAAAGGCCAAGAGGATTCTTGGCTTCACACAAGACAGAAATCAAATGTGAGCCACAGAAACGGAAACAGTTTATTGAAGAGCCTTGAGTGACAGAGAACACCAGATGGAGTCTCTTGGAGACGCAGAAAAGAGAGAAGAATGAGTCTCATGGTTGCCGGGGTCCAGGGACTCATATGAGAAAAGGGTTTAGGGTAAGTGTTCCTCCAGGAATCCGGGGTAAGGTCCAATCAGAGGCGAGTGTCAGGCGGACAATGAGCGTTATTACGTAAATTACGGAAGGTCAGGGCATGGGTGCCAGCACCAGCAGAGGTTTGTTTGAGGCTAATATCCTGGAACGTGTTTGAGATCTGCCTCTTCTTAGGTGTTATCAGGTGTTGGGGGCCTGGGACAAAGCTCAGAGAATGATGAACTTTCCTGCTTTCCCCTTGATGTGGGGGAATAAGAGTGTGGAACGTGGAATGGGAGTAAATAGGGCTTCGTGGAAAAACAGAAAAGATGGAGCCTTTCTAAACTAAAGTCCTGATTTCCCTCATTAGGGATCACCTGGGATATTCCTTTCTGTGTAGTGGTGGCTAATGATAGCGATTAGCCATTGGTGGTTATTAAATATAAGTTAATTAATTAAAATTAAAAGTAGTTAGAAACTCATCTGCTCAATTGTATTAAACACTTTGCAAGTGTTAGGTAAACAGTGCCCTTATCACAGAATGTTCTGTTCACTATTCTGATTGAGGTGATCTCTTTAAATGTGCACTTGAATGTCGAAGCCTATGAGGCACATTAAAAGTTCTAAAAGTGAAACATTTTGGAAATTCTTTTGACTACTGTTGCATCTTTTCCTATTCTGATTTGATTGTTGCCTTTTGGGATCCTTTACTTTTTTTTATGATCTATGTATTCATTCACTCTTTCCTCTCATTTAGGTTTTTATCTTCAGTTTTCCTCTTCTTTGAATCAAACCCTCTAGTTCTGGGTTGTTGTCATTTTATGATTAAGTAATACCTTCTCCTTGGCATCAGATGAAACTCTCTACTGCACATGATTGACTCCAAGGATGTCTATTTTCAGACATGTCAAACCCAACATTTGTCATAGCTTCATATAGCACTAAGGTAAATATTAAAATCACATATCTTATTAGGACAAATTAGGGAGAGGATTTTAGCTCTGCATAAATTGTGCTTCAATTTAAAAAAAAAAAATCCTATAACAATTACTCTAAGACAAACAAAAGAGATTTAACCCTGTGATCCTGCAATTGTACTGCTGCTGTAAATACCCACAAGAAATGAATGGCTGTACTCACCTAAAGTCTTATACAAGAAAATTCATCACAGCATTAATTCATAAGGGTTCAAAATTAATCGTAATCCAAATTTTATCAATAGTGCAATGCATGTTGTTTTTATTTTAAGATTTTATTTATTTATTAGAGAGAGAGAGTGTGGGAGCAAGAGCAGGGGTGGAAGGAGGGAAATGGAGAGGGACAGGAGGACAAGCAGACCCCCCACTGAGCAGGGACCCAGGCAAGGGGTTTGATCCCAGGAGCCTGAGATCATGACCTGAACCAAAGTCAGATGCTTAACCAACTGAGGCACCCATGTGCCCCTTTAATATATGTTAAGAGCATAGTATGTTAGTATGTTCATACAATGAGGCACTACAAAAGCCACAACTAGATACATAAATATAGCTAAATTTCCTAATCATAGTGATGATTGACAGAAACTGTCCACCAAAAATGCTTGCCAAAGCACTTGTATAGATAAGATTCAGAATGGGCAGAGCTAACCCCTGTATTATAAATCAAGAAAATGGTCACATTAAAAAGATGTAGTATGGGGTTCCTGGGTGGCTCAGTGGATTAAGCATCTGCCTTTGGCTCAGGTCGTGACCCCAAGGTCCTGGGATTGAGCCCTGCATTGGGCTCCCTACTCAGGGAGGGAGCCTGCTGTCCCTCTCCCACTTCCCCTGCTTATCCTCTTTCTCTCTCTCTCTCTCTGTCAAAAAAATAAAAAATAAGTAAAAGGATGGAGTAAGACAGTGAATTGGACA
The DNA here is from genome assembly GCA_028646535.1 of Procyon lotor. Classification (NCBI taxonomy): domain Eukaryota; kingdom Metazoa; phylum Chordata; class Mammalia; order Carnivora; family Procyonidae; genus Procyon; species Procyon lotor. The sequence goes on along the minus strand of CM053616.1, from coordinate 42,070,030 downwards.
AAGGTAAGAAAGACTTGAAACGTTCTTGAGTTTCTGGTTACTAAAAGGTATTCATGTTGAAGTAATTCAATGACACATATAATGTGGGAAACAAAGGCAGAAAGAAATGTAGATAAAATTAAGTTTCCTTATAACCGGCAGCCCATTGACAAATACTTGAGGCAGGCAGAGTAGAACATTCCTCCAGGAACTCCCAACTATTTTAATGTTAATATTTGCTAGAGGGAAAACAACCTTAGCTTGACAACAGCTGGGCCTCCAAGATCCTGTGAGTCTTCTTTCCCACAAGAAAGTCCTTTTGGAAACATCCCTTTGTCTTTGCTTCCTCCTAACTCCAAAGTATAGAGTCAGCCATTCCTCTTAACCCCAGGGCAACCGTTTCTGTCCAGGGTCCTATTCCTGTGCTTTAATAAAACCGCCTTCTTTTGTTTTTTTAAGATTTTATTTATTTATTTGTTAGAGAGAGAGAGAGAGAGAGAGAGAGAGCACAGCAGGCAGAGTGGCAGGCAGAGACAGAGAGAGGAGCAGGCTCCCTGATGAGCAAGGAGCCCTATGCAGGACTTGATCCCAGGACCCTGGGATTATGACCTGAGCGGAAGGCAGCGGCTTAACCGACTGAGCCACCTAGGCATCCCTAAAACTGCTTTTTTTGCACCAAAGACATCTGAAGAATTCTTTCTTGGCCCTCTGCTCCAGACCCAAACACTTCAAACCACATCGCATAGACTTCAGTTTAAGCATAATTCTTCAATTAAAGCAGAAAGGGGATGGGAAAAAGTGCTATGTCATGAGGTTGAAGAAACGACGGACAAGTAAATGAAAGATAAATTTTTATTCATCCTGGAAACTTCCTCTACAAAGTGAAAAAATCCTAATTAAATATATAATTTATATACAGAATTTGTTTTGGATATCTACCAGTGAATTAAATAAATGAAGTCAGACCGAAACATGCAATGGTGTTTTTCTGAAGGGACATTTGGGAGAATATACAAAACGGAGTATGTCCTCATTGCAAGATTCTTCCCATTAGCTGTGTGAATCGAGAGGGCATTCTGATTCATTTGAGGGAAACTCCATGTTTGCAAATCCTCCTTAAGATGCTAAAGAAGCCAGTTATGATGAACCAAAGATTAATAGAAAGTAAGAAAATGAGAGTAATGGTATTTACCCTGCAGTTGAAGTAAAAGAAAGAGGCCAAAAGACTCTGGGAAGTAAGAAGAGATTGAGCAAACACAGAGTCAAGAGCTGAAAAGCCCTGTTTCTGGTACTTAGAGGAGAAATATCTCAGACTTGAGTTGAAACTAGTTTGAGGTTTGGGTTGAGTGTAGGAATGGAGGCTGAGTCCAAGCTATGAAGTGGGATTCGTCTCAAGCAAAAATGTACATCATCTATTCCATTTTCTCTTGGGTGTGTTTTAGAGAGTTAATTCTGGTAACATAAATTCATTGCCAATCTGAGATGGTGAGATGGTGCCTCTGGTTGGTTCTTATTTAAATAGCAAAATAGATTGATTTGTAAAACTCTTCCCAACTACTGATTTGCAGAGAAACAAAAAATATATTGGGAAGAAGATCTCTGAAATGTATCTACTAATTGTTGTTTAATTGATGGAACTAAAGGGTATGCAAATCCTCTGCTGAAAAAAAAAGGTGATCCATTTCTGTTGCTCCATCCGTTTGCCCAGTGACATTTCTGCAAATACATCCCATACCAAAGATCCCAAACCACCTAGCTCAAATTCACAAAGTTAGCAGTCACACAAGTCTAGAGACAGAATCCATTCCCAAAGCCAGGAAAATTATAAGGTATTTAATAAAGAATAAACACTTAAATCCATGATGTGTTTCATAGTGAAAAAAATGCCAAATTATTCGAATATATTCATTTAAAAGTATTAAATGACTAGGTTTAACGCCGTGAGCCAGGAACACAGGATACTTACCATAGAGGACATTTAAGATAGTAGGAAATCTCAAATGACAAAACTCAAACAATTTAGCAATGATTTTGATATGTTTTATCCAAGGGAAACAATGCATGGCTCAGGGGAATACAGTGTTTCATAAGCAATGGAATATTCTTCCCAAGGGATTTTGGGCAAGAGTGAGCTTTATAAAGCATTGGAAGAAGAAAATAGAAACATGGCCTGATTCCCTAGGAGGTGTAGGATGTCCTTGTAAGGCAGGCAGGTTCCGGTTTTGTTTGTTTGTTGTTTTAAAGATTTTATTTATTTACTTGCCAGAGAGAGAGAGAGCACACAAACAGGGGGAGTGGCAGGAAGATGGAGAAGCAAGATCCCCACTGAGCAGGGAGCCCCAGGTGGGGCTCCATCCCAGCATCCTGGGATCATGACCTGAGCCTAACACTTAACCAATTGAGCCACCCAGGGGTCCCTAGCAGGCTCTGTTTTCTAGGGAAGGTAAGCTAGCTAAAGTGGAGTGGGAGGATTGTCTGTGTTAACTTTCCTTGATGGGCACTTCCCATTAGTGCAGGCTGCCTTCAGTTTAGATTTGTGATGTGGACCAGGCCATCGGGGTGGCCTCCATTTTGGTGTCTGGATATACAAATTAGCTTTATCAGAAACAAAACAAAACATGTATCCAAAGGGCCAAAAAACCAAAGTTCAGAGATTCAGCTATGCCATTTTGCACCCATATGCCTGCCATGGTAAAATGGGTACTGGAAGACCAAAAGGTGGAATGAGTTTTCTGAAACATTTCTTCTCACTCTGACAGATGTTCCTACCTTAAGCATATGGCTATTTTTGTAAAGTTCCCTCAAATATTCTAAGGAATAAATAGCTAGCATTGCATAGCTAAAATATGTAATGTTTGATTCTAACACTAGCTAGATGGTTTAGCAGTACAATCTTATTTCCATTGAATAGGCTCTTCCTAATTCTACTGTAAATTAAATATAATAATCTAAACAATGTAAATTTCATGATAATTTATGCCCTCACATGAGAATTCCTAACCCATCATTTCCTAAAATTTCTGTATTTATAATGCTTCTTTTTGGTTTTCCTCTGTTTCCTGCTCATAGAAATCACTGATTTTTTTTTTTACATGAATTGTATATGATACTTTTCCAGGATATAATGATTTTGTTTTCTCTTGTTATTTGGTGCCTTCATTTCAGTGGAGATTAAGTTTGATTTTATAAAACTATTTAGCCTAATTTATTCTCTGAATCTGATTCTGATGGGAAATTCTAACAAAACAAAATACTTACATTTCAATAGTCATTTCTAGTTTTATGATGTGCTATTGTCAAGTGAATAAAATTTACATTTTAATTCATAGTAATTATTAAAAATGTTTTGTTTCCCTATTATGGGATAAAATTGTACTTTAACAACTTCTTCTCAGTGCCTGTTTAAATTGTCTAAAATGACTGGATAAAAAGAAAGCCTATTTGATTTTGAGAAAGAACAAACAATAAAGCAAGAAGAGGAAAACTTGAAAGAATATTTTATTTTTGTGGAAGTTAATTCCAAATACATATCGTGTTTTCTCTGTGGTTTTCAGACAGACTAAAATACATTGTATAAACTAAACTTCAGCCAATCTGTGATGTTTTGGTATATTATGTCAAAATTCTGTTCAGAATTTGAAGCAAATTAATTGAAAAGAATATAAAATAATTTTAACCAAGAGGTTTCTCAGGTGTCAACTAATATAAAATTAATTCAAATTAATTTTAAGAAAAAAAAATGGTTCATGCGTCTGGATGGTATCAGGCCAAGGACTTAAGGGCTTAGCATATAGACATTCTCTTTCCTCATCTGCCTCTGATTTTCCTCAACTGGCATTATTCTTTGATGGTTTTGTCCTCATAGTGGTTATCAGCGACTTTAGACTTACATAATTTTAGTTTTCAGTCTTTAATGTTAAATAATTTTATAGTTAAGAATCTTAGAATAAAGAAGTTTCTTTCTGTGTAACTCCAGTGACCTTTCTGGGGTTAATTCTAAATGGCCAAGCAGTGATTATGTTACTATATGTAAAGCATTGAAGTAAAATGGAATAATTGTGTTAGCATGGACCAAGCATGTGATAGTTTAGGGGTTTTTTGTTTTTTGTTTTTTTAATATTTATTTATTTATTTGAGAGAGAGTGAGCCTGAGGGGGAGGGGCTATGGGAGAGGGAGAGAGGATCTCAAGAAGACTCCATGTGGAGTACAGAGCCTGAGGTAAGGCTCAATCTCATGACCCTGAGATCACAACCTGAGCTAAAGCAAAAGTCATCGTTTAACCTACTGCACCACCCAGGCACCCGATATTTTACTTCTTAAATATTATTGGTAAATTAGTGAAGCCACTATAGAAAACAGTATGGATGGTCCTCAAAATGTTAAAAATAGACCTGCCATATGATCCAGCATATCCTAAGAAAGTGAATCTGTATTCCCAGGTCCTTAGGATACTATGATAAGTGAAATAAGTAAGACAGAAGAAGACAAATACTACATGGTATCACTTATATGCAGAAACTAAACAGAAACAAAAAGAAACCAACAGAAAGTCAAACTCATAGAAATGGAGACTAGAAAAGTGGCTACCCAAAGCTAAGAGGCTGGGGAGATAGGGAGATGTTGGTGACAGGGAACAAACTTTCAGCCTTAATATGTATAAGGTCTGGGGACGACTATAGCTGATAACACTATATTGTGTATTTGAAATATGTTAAAAGAGTAGAAATTAAATGTTCTCACGCACACACAAAAAGTAAATAGTGAGGTGACGGATGGGTTAAGTAACTTGATGGAGGGGAACATATATATTATTATTATTCTTCCACCTGCATGAGTAGGGTTGCATGTAAACTACATAGATGAGAAAGGAGACAGGGTCATTACCAAAAGAAGCAAAAAATATTTTCGTTACTAAGATAAGAGGTCCAAGAATGCAAAGCAACAGACTGCTTCAATCTTATCTAGATATCTTTCAAGTATTACAATATTCAAAAACAATTATGTTAGTGTTAGTCCTGTTCACTGGCCTGGGTTCTTGAGTTCCACCAAGAGAGAATTCAGAGCCAAACTCTTAAGCAAGCAAGTGTTTAATAGTGGTCAGAATGAAAGTGCACCCCAATGGGATGGGGGGGCAGACCCAGAGGTGGCAGCTGCCCTGTGGGTCAGGTTTGCCTTCTTCTATCTTGGCATTGGTTATGGGTCATAGCTAGTGTGGTCTCTGACTGAGATTCTTTGCCGTCATCAAAGGGACTCCTCTTACTGGTTCTTGTCCTATATGGTCCTTGTCAGAACTGTCATGGCGTCATTGTTCCGTGGCGGGGAGGTTGCTGGGAAACTGAAATGCAAATGTATTATAATGAAGCTGTAGGTTACTGTGGGGAAGCAGTTATAACAAAGAATGTATACTTACCCCCAGGGGTCTTTCCTAGTTGTTTGGAACTTGGTTTCCACCTTTTTATCAGTTGGAAAGCATTCTGTTCCCTGCTCTTATTTAACTGCTTACTCTATCAATTACATGTGTATGTACATATTTAAAAACAGAGGAAAAGAATTTTATATTTATCACCTTTGTTCCATAGGCAGGGAGGACATCTTACCTTCAAAACCACGGAACACTTTACTGTGGCCATTTGTGTTTAAAAACTCTGTATCAATACTCAGTGAACTGCAGTAGCAATTTTAACAATGATGTTCTGTTTTGAGCATTACAATTATAATTCACACAGGCTACTTACTGTCTCTGCTCAGCGAGATAGCTTGACCAGTGGTCGTAGACTGCTCCCTGACCTCTGTCAACAGCAATCTGCGCATGACTGCCTCTAAGTCAAAGTTTATAAGCTAACGTGTTGGTGAACAGCCCACAGCCACTATAGGCAGATATGGGTGAGTACCAAAGTTAAATGGATATGATCTCTTATTAGCATTTTCAAAAATAATATAGTAAAATGCATATGTGTGAAATATATTAGAAATTGAAAACCAGTTCACTAAACTAACCTTTATTGCTAAACTGTGTGCTCAGAATGTTAGGTATAATTCTGTACATCCTTTGTCATTTTCAAGAATGCAGACTTCTGTTCTGATGAGACATATTAATGCAATTAAATTGAGACTTATTTTAAGACTTATTTTAAACACTCTTAAAAAACTACCTTATTAATAAAACACCTAGTCATCTACACTTATCCATTATGTTGTATTAAGAACCCACAGGGAAATCATTAATTGCATAGTGATACAATATTTTTTGTTATTTGTACAATTTAGACCAAATGAACTCAATGATAAACTATATAAAGGTATAAAAAATCTTATTGGAGTGCTAATACATTTTCAAGCAAATAGAATGATGTATTCTGGGAAAATTATACTTGTAAAAATCATTTGCCCTCACAAAAACAAATTCTATATGAAGTAATATTGCAGTTATGCTATGTATAACAGAAAACTCTGCAATAAACATATAAGCTAAAGAAACTTAAAAAGTACCAGCTGTGTTTATTTTCAAGATATATTGGTGGTTGTTTTTTTTTTTCCTTCAAGGCAGAGAATATGGACATGCATGCATCTAGACAGGTAGTGAATGTGGTAAACCAGTAATCTAACAAGCCAGCAAACCAGGAAGCAAGACTATTCAGTTGAAAATAAGAATCTCTAGGGACATCTGGGTGGCTCAGTGGGTTAAAGTCTCTGCCTTAGCTCAGGTCAAGATCTCAGGGTCCTGGGATCAAGCTCTCTGCTCAGCAGGAAGCCTGCTTCCCACCCTCCCTCCCTGCCTCTCTGCCTAATTATGATCTCTCTCTGTCAAATAAATAAATAAAATTTAAAAAAGAAAAGAAAAGAAGAATCTCTAAAGTTATTGGAAGTCTGAGGACAAAGAAATAGAAATTTGCAATAGAAATCAAGGAACATCGGAGAGCAAGTTCAAAACAGAAGTGCGGTTATCCCCTTGGGGGTAGTTATTAAGGAATCATGTTAAACACATAATGTGGGATGGTTGTGACCTCGCTGAGACAAAGACATCAATTAACAGTGGAAGAAATTTCGCCCTCACTGGCAAAAATGCAGGAAAAGAAATAGAGGTTTCCCTCACTCTCCGAAAGTAGCGTGTTTTTAAGAAATCTTGTGTTAAGCCCCAACGGCTTAAAACAAAGAAGCAATTACCATTAATTTATATGTAAATTTTTTTTTTAGCATTTCATACCCCCAAAAAAACCTCTCTTAGGCTTTTCAGATGTATGTGAATGGATGCATAAAATAAATTGAGATAAAGCCCAGATGTTCACAGACCCAGTTCAAAGCTCCTAGTAGCTTGATGTTGAGATGCCTAGTGCAGTTCTGGGAAAGGGACGGGAGAGCGCCCGCTCTGCTCCCTGGAGCGCAGCCTCCCAACTGGGCGGCTGCAGAACAAACACTGGAGATACCTTTGCTTCTCACCTTTTGTTTGTAAAAACAAAAGTCCTGGAGTTTCAATTAGGAAAAACAGCTACAGACTTTACTAATGTAGGACTTTTGTAAACTTGACGGGGTGTCAGGCAAATGTTCAAAAAGCAAGATCTCCAATCATCTCTGATGATCTCCAATCATTTCTCTGTTACCAGAGAGTTTGATAAGATGTAAAAGTTAAACTAAAGGTTTTCTCTAAAGTAGTAATGAGATGCAAAACTTTCTTACATCAAGCAATTCTTGCTTTTTTATCTAAATTGCCCTACTATTGGCTGATTCTAACTCATTGTCCACTAAATACTAGAATATTTTTTACCTTTCAAGAGAAAAATTGGTTGAGACATATAAATGCATTGCTATTAATTCATAAATCTAAGTGTAAAATGCACTTTCAAATAGCATCTTCAATACTGTATACGTGAATCATTATTTTTATTAAAATGCAATTTGAGACATAATATTTGATTGCTCAATCTATAATTGTGCAAAAGTTGTAAGTATGGCCTTTTGGGATTGTGCAACTCGTGTTACAGGCTTGCCTTATTCACACACATGAAGTCTGTAAAGTGCAGAATTAATCCCTAAGGCATGTTAATATGCTTCTTTGACAACTCTTATTAACTATAACAAGGTATTTAAATTGCAGATACCCTGCTGAGTGAATATGCAAAAGGCCCTCGACAGCTCTACACCCTAACACCAGATGCTCCTTAACGCAGCACTACTTGTTTTATTTTGTGATTTATCAAAGGTCGCTTTTGTTTCATATTTTCTGACACTAGAGAGGGGGAAAAGAGGAAGAAGAAAGGAAGGGAAGGAGGAAAAAAGGGCACTTTTATATTTCAAGACACAAATGGTAGCTCCAATCATAGTTATGTTGAGCTGCAGATCAAGACCAACGTATATCTTAAATATTTAGTAGCAGTTACTTATAATAATGAATATTGTTTAAAAATTGATTTATATGAATTATGAATTTATTTATATGAAATTTAAATTAAATTTATATGAAATTATATGAATTTAATCATATAATAGTATAATATAATATATATTATATATAATATAATAATATATTGATAATAATATAAATAATAATAATATAATAATGATAATCATATCATTTAATGACCAGCATCTGTCATCCAAAATTAGGGAAGAGATTAAAGAGAAAATAAAGTTTCTGTGTGTGACAATTATGAATTCTAGTACTCTCAAATACAGCATAAAAATTTGCAATGGAAACGCTTATGAATATGAAAACTACTTCCCCCAAGATTCAACAATGGGTTCCTAAGGAAGCAGAGATCATGTGTCTCCTGACTAGAAATGAGATAAAGGTCATTCTATTCTTGACCTTTTTGTTTACAGAAATTAGAATTGCAAGGAATTAAACGTCAGGCTATTTTGCATTTTTATCTCATTTTTATTTCATGTTTATAGCTGTATTTTCAATGTCAATTTTCAGGGCAGCTGCAATTAGTGTAGATATTGTACTTCTTTTTTTTCATTTTTAAATACAATATATCACAGAAATACATCTCATTTTCAATAGCCCAATTGTTTACAAATGTTTTAAAAATAACTCACTCTAGAATTACAAACTATATTTCAGATAAGCCTCACAAGCATTATCCTCAGTAAGTGGAATGTCAAGATTGATATGAAACATAGACGTTGCTTTGAAAACTCGTGGAGTGAAAAAAAAATAGAAAATCAAGAAACCCAGGCCAAGGACAAGTTGTGTGGTCATTGTGTGCTGTGGGTAGGAATATACAGAAAACGACTCCGGTTTATCCATCAAAATAGCATTCTAAAACATGCTCTAAGTTGAATTGATCATGAACAAATACATTGCAATAATCACTTCCATTTTTACTCTCATCTCATTGTTGAATCTTGTCATATTTAAAGGGAAAAGCCTGAACGCGGGGAAGCTCAAGTTTGCCTTTCTAAAATGTCTGGTTTAGTTTATTCCTTAATTTTGCATTTTGTATCTATTAAGTGCTTACCATGTGTCAGGTGCTAAACAAGGCAAACAAACAAAACCCGTGGGAGAAAAGTAGAAAGTAACTGCCATCATTAAGCCCAATTCCAGTTAGTGAACATTGAGAATGATGTTTCCTACCACGCATAACAAAAAATAACTCGAAACACATACAATGTGTTATCGGAGGATGGATGTCTGTCATGTATAAGATATTAGATTTTATGTAAGCTACTGTAGTTTTGTTTGTTTTTAAAATAATCATTCTAAACTTCTTCATGAACTACCTCCCTTCATCCTATTGGGAATTGGGGAAGGGAAGCAGTATGAATATTATAATCACCCATAATTTGATCTCAGCATCTTTCTGTTCAGTATGGCCTCTTTGGATAATCAATTATTCGTGGGAAAATCCTTTCCGCCATTTGTAAGATGGTATGTTTCTATATCAGATCTTATGTGATCTAATAGAGGAAGGCCATGGCGTTTTTGCTTTATGCAGTGGAATCTGGATTTTGTATAATCACCACAGGATTGTGCATATGCTTGTCAGAATGATAACTTCAAAAATAGAGCTTATTCCCTCTGGGATCAGCATGGACAAGGCTAGCAGCTGCTCTGAAACCTTTGTATGCTGTAGCATCTTTAAGTTAAGTTTCCTCTCCGTCCCTTGCATCCCTTGGCACATCTACATTCCCTTGCAAGCACATGGAACAACTCTCGGACACATCTGACCTAGTGCAACAGACTAAATTTAGGCACCTGTATTAACCCCTGCCACTGTGAAGTCAGCTTACATCCATATCCACAATATTGGAATAGGCTCTTCCAGCTCAGAATTCACTTTCCAGAATTCCAAACTCAAAAAAGGCAAAACCTCTCTGAATTAAAGGATTTCCGGGGTGCCTGGGTGACTCAGTCAGTTATGCATCTGCCTTCAGCTCAGAGCATGATCCTGGAGTCCTGGGATGGAGCCCCACATTGGGCTCCCTGCTCAGCGGGGAGCCTCCTTGTCCCTCTCCCTTTGACCTCCCTCAACCTGCTCTCTCTCTCTATCTCAAATAAATAACATCTTAAAAAAATAATTTCCGGGGCGCCTGGGTGGCTCAGTCGTTAAGCGCCTGCCTTCGGCTCAGGTCATGATCCCAGGGTCCTGGGATCGAGCCCCGCATCGGGCTCCCTGCTCGGCAGGAAGCCTGCTTCTCCCGCTTCCATTCCCTCTGCTTGTGTCCCCTCTGTCGCTGTGTTTCTCTCTGTCAAATAAATAAAATCTTAAGAAAAAAAAATAATAATTTCCTTCTCTCTCCCCACTATGACCTCCACAGAGTCAGTCTAGAGATGATACACACACCTGACATATTTCTTTATCTAATTCTCCCATGTTACCCCTCCCCACAGTCCCCCTAAGGAAAGATCATATTTTGTAAAAGAATGATTCAGGAAGGTTGAATGGTTAAAAAAAAAAAAAAAAGAAAGAAAACATATCCCACTTATATAACTTAATCTATGCTTCAATCTCTTTCCCCGGAAAAAAAAAAAAAGGATTATAATACTATTGAAATCAAATGATTCTTATGAGCATTAAATGACAGTGTATGTTTAAAGCAAGCAAATGTTTTGTGTTTTTTACTTTTATGTTCTTCTCAATAGTACTATTATTTTGATAAAGTTAATGCCTTTTGCATAATCCTTTGCTAGATGTATCTGACATTATTACCACCTGATATATATAGGATTTATCTTAAACGACGTTATTGATTATCTTTTGGTCACTTTTATTCAACAAAACTCTCTAGAACATCCGCCATGTAATAAAAACCATGAATAACAGAGAGACAAATAATGTGGGCAAATAAATTATATAAGGTTAAAAATGAGAAATCAGCACAAACAAAATTTACAAGTCATTGTAAACTGGCTCCTTAAATCCAATCCCTTGGATATTATTCTTAGAGGCCAATATTATGCTGAGTGTAATGGCACAGGGCAGACAGAAATACAAAATAGAAGCCCATTCTTGCTCAACTTTGCCTGTCATATTTTGCAGACAGATCCTAGCCCAATACATAAAGGATATAATGGTGCTTCAGAAGGTGAAAAGGACAACTGACATAATCAGTTAGGTTCAGGGTCAAGTGCCAGGGAAAACAAAAGTAAATAATTAGTGCAGGGTAAGTAGACAGGAGAATGTACTTGTAGTGTTGTATACCCTCGATTTTTCACTTGAGGACGTGTGAAAGATACCCAGGCATGTATTTTCAATGGTCCTGGATACTAGGATTCTATCAAGAGCATATCCGGGTGCTTGAGGGGAATTTTCATAGTGGTATCCTTGCTATTCAATAAAGTAACATGATTTGGAATTCTTTAAATCATTATTTTGATGGCAGTGATTTTCAAGAAAAACTCAGCAAGATTTTTGAATGGCTCTAATTTTGCTTCTAGCTCAGAGTGGTAGAAATTTACTGACTAAAATAACAGTACAAACAGAATAACATTATTTAGCCTCTTTTATTTTCACAGAATTCTCTGAAGCAACAGGCAGCACCGGTCTGGTTCTTCCTCCCACCTGCTGTGGTAACCATGACACTCCTTCTGCCCCCTTCCATTTCTCTTCTCTTTTTCCATATTTATTAAAAGACTACAAATCTTAAGACATGTGAATGTGGACTTAAAGGACTGAGAACTGTATTATTGAAAACCTGTAGTAATTTCAAGGAAAGCGCTGGAAATTGGTTACATCAAAGAAAAAGACCCAGTGGCCATGGCTGCTGGTGATGTTGAAGTACTGCGGAAGGACATACAGTGACCCTGTCAGGACTATGGATGTGACTGGGAAGAAATGGGGTGCATTCAGTCTTGCCGGTTTTATCCCAGGATAGTCACAGACCCAAGACATCAGAAGAGGCCAGGATCCTGAAGAGCAACTTGAAAGGAGCAGCTGCTGGGTCTTAGAATTGGGGATGGAGGGGTGCCCAGCTGGCTCCATCAGTAGAGCGTTCAACTCTTGGTCTCAGGTTTATGGGTTTGAGCCCCACATTGGGTGGAGAGATTCCTTAAAAATAAAAACTTTAAGAAAAAGTTGGGGGATGGACAAGATTTAAAAGGAAGCTTGTTCTAGAGGTCATGAGTAAAGCAACAATATTCCTCCTGTTTCTACTAAAGTTAGATCTTCAAAGTTTTATCCTTTGTAAGCAATGATTCAGCAGGATTAATCTTTTGGAGGAAACACTCTCAAAATACACATAAATGGATCAAGAGACAAAATTGATGGGAACGAGGATAAATAAATAGAAATGAAGAACCAGGAGGTGGTGGGGATGAAGGTGTGGGAATGGATGTGGAGGGTCGTTAAAAAAAAAAAGGAACAGAAGTGTATAATGTTTCTTGAGCTAAAGAGTGACAACGATCTGGAGATAAAACAGGCTCATTCACGTTTTGAAAAAGCAACATGAATAAGTCACATACATAGAAGTCCTGATAACATATGGCACATTTCTAATTCCAGGAAACCCATATAAAATTTAAGTAGAAACATCAGATTCCTATTAAAAAGGCATTAAAATCAGGTTTGCCTCGGACTTTTTCTTTGCAATGCTAAACAAGGAGATAAGGAGAAATGTCCTCAGAGCTCTTAGAGAGGTTTGGAGGGGATCGGAGAGTCGATGCCAAACCAGTTCACTGAAATGCATTCCAGTGTATACATATACTCAGAAATTACACACTCATGGTTCTTAGAGAAAACTACTTAACTAGGCACTCAGTTGATAAAAGGACAGAGCACTTATGGATCTGCATCTGAAGATTTCTTTGATTTCACTCCAGAGATTTTTTTGTTCTCTTAAAAAATATATTATTTATCTAAAAAAAAAATAAGGATAAAACAAAACAAAACAAACAAAACAAAATTATTACCTATTGTTCATAATGTATTCATATTTCCTTCATGTTCATTCAATGACCCTTTTTTGTCCCAGAATCCCATCCAGTATGCCACACTGCATTTATTTGTTGTGTCTCCTTAAGCTCCTGTGGTCTGTGACATTTTCTTAAACTCCCTTGCTTTTGATGACCTTGACAATTTTGAGGAATACTGCTGAGATGTATTGTAAGAAGGGTCTGTATTGAAATTTGCCCAACATTTGTCTCATGATCAGGCTGGGTGATAGGTTGGGGTTAGAGGACTGGGTCTCATGAATTTGAAACAGAATGTTCCTAATTTATTGACGATTTTTTTTAAAATAACATGATTATTTTACCCCCTTAGCCTGTTAATGATGTAAGGGATTGTTCAGTAAATATGCACTAGTTTATTTTGCAGTAACAAATAACACCAAACTTTAATATTTGAGCAATAGTGGTTTACTTGTCCACATATCATATGTGTGTTATTGTCTGGCTAGAAATTTCCCCCACATAATATTTATCTCAAATCTGGGATTAAACTGACATACATATATTTCTGGTATCCAAAGCAGAGGGAATAAAGAGCAGAGGTAATCAGGATCAGCCTTTTAAATCTTCTACCCAGAAAGTCATGTGTCACATCTCACATTTTGTTGGCCAAAGAAAACTACATAGTCAAGCTTTACTATAAGTGGCAAAATAATATAATCACCACTAGGAAGGAAAAAATGGATATTTTGAACAGTAATAAAAACTACTAGGTGTTTAGGTTTTATCATTTAAGTAGAAGAAAGATACATGATACTATAATACATAATAAAAACAACTTTATGGAAAGCAAGATGGAAATAATTAACATAAAATAGAAATACTTTTAAACAAAATAAAGAAATAGTAATTTAGAAAAAGAGACTGAAGGAAATATACTGAACATCTCTATAATACATATAGTTAAGATAAAAATATACAGATATTTAAAAGAAGAACAAGTAGATAAACCAACAAATGTAGACACTTAAGAGATAATAACCTAAAATTTTTTAAACTAACCATTAAAAAAAATCTCTGTAAAATTGGAATTTGTTGAAAGGTAACATTGATAAATTTATAGATGAAGAATTCAAAATGTGAAGAATTCAAACTGTGAATTCAATAATTATAGAAGAAATTGAAAGTCATCAAAGAATGATTCTATTTTCCCTTTTACACTTGTGTATTTCAGCATATGATCTTTCCAGAATAAAACTAGTTTAACTTCCAATGATTTTTTTTTTTTTTTTGCATAGAAAAATAAAGTTAAACAAAGTTAGCTTTAAGGGAGCAATTTTGTCCTTTATAATGAAATAGAAGACTGCACACTACCTCGAGCACTGTTTATCACAAAGCTGTATGACACTAAATAGGTACTTTTTCAAAGGAATCAAATAGCAAAGCCAATTTGTGTTGATATATCTCGATAAGCAAAGCAATTTAGTGTTCTTGAAATAAAATATATTTCATCCTATTTAATGAGATCCACATATTCAAGGACACAAACAATGATTATGCTACTGCTGGCTAGTTATTTGCCTGTTCCTGAGAACGTTTTTAAAACCTGCTTTAATAAAAGCTTTGTATTACAATGAACGACAAAATGGAGGAATATATATAACACAGGAGGTTATAATACACATTTAAAAAATTCCAAACACAAATCAATTCCAAGTGCCAGTCCTTCTGTCATCAACTTCAAACAAGGCTGAATACTGTGTTTGATTATATATAAAATGAATTTTTCTTTTTCTTTTCATCAAAATTATTC
Source organism: Procyon lotor (assembly GCA_028646535.1). Taxonomy (NCBI): domain Eukaryota; kingdom Metazoa; phylum Chordata; class Mammalia; order Carnivora; family Procyonidae; genus Procyon; species Procyon lotor. The sequence continues at coordinate 42,054,910 of CM053616.1, read as the reverse complement.
ACCTATAAGCCTTATCCATCAGTAATTACAGATTTTACCTTTCACCTACATTATTTTGAATAATAAAGTAGATTTGGGGCCTAATTCTTCAATATGATGTCTTGAGATGTCAGTCAAAAATGAGTTTAAAATGTTAGGCAATTGTCTCAAAAAACAAAACATAATGAAATTACCATTATGATCTAGCAATTCCGTTCCTGGGTATATATGCCCATAATAATTGAAAGGAGGAATTAGAATAGGTATTTGTACACCAAGTTCATAGCAACATTATTCACAAAATCCAAAAAGCGGAAGCAGCTCTATTATCCACTGGCACTTAAATGGATAAACCAAATGTGATATATACACACAATGGAATATTATCAGCCTTAAAAAGGAAGGAAATTGTGGCACACACTAAGATGAACCTTGAAGGCCTTATGCTCAATGAAAGTAATCAGTCACAAAAAGATAAATAAGATAGGATTCCTCCTCTGTGAGGTCCTGATTCTCAAAGTCATAGAGGCAGAAAGGAAAATTGTGGTTGCCACGGACCTCAGGCACAGGAGAATGGGGAGCTAGCATTTAGTGGGTACAGAGATTCAATTAGGGAAAATGAAAAAAATTCTGGAGATGGATGGTGGTGTCAGTGGTGCAACAGTGTAAAAAGACTGAGAGCCACAGAACTGCACACCTACAAATGATTAAAATGGTAAATTTTATGCTATGCGTATATTCCTACAATTTACAAATATCAAACTACTGACCAAAAAAAAAAGAAAAAGATAAAGAAATGAAAAAAAAATTTAAGGAGCTTATAAGCGTTACATGGTAGAAAAGATAAAGATGGAGGAAAAGACTTTCTTTCAGTGGATTTAGATTTAGAACAGATTCCCAAATAATGGTCTTCCATTTGGCAAGAGCTTTAGATCATTGTCTCAGTCCTTTGTAGATCACACATGCACCCACACACACAGTGACGTGGTAAAAACTTGTGGTAAGGAGATCATAATTGTACACCACGAGATTCAGTTATCTTACAATTGGGTGCTAGGAGGTTCACCAAGTGTCTGATGACGGTATCACATACAGATTTTAAATGTTCACGATTTTAAGCAATTTAGACAAAAGGGCCATTGGTAGACTCTGAGCGACTGAGTTAGCAACAGAAAATGCAGATCTGGCCATGGCAGCCTTCAACTGATCTTGAAGACACCTTTGAAAGGTTTGAATATGTTTTTATGTAAAATACAAAAGAGGAACACATATATTTTCCAAGTATATATAATTTTATAAACTATGATACTTGTAAAAAGGCACATGTAACCATGTAGCTTAAGTAGATACCTGATACATCGTGAACATTTCTCAAATGTATTCTCTTACAGGAGACCAAGAAACTTGTGGATCTCAGTGGAAAGCAGAATATTGCCTTTTGTTTGGAACCTAACTTATATTAGAGCAAATATACATGTATGTTTGTTTAGTATGCTCATTATTTGTAGTAACCTCAAATATTCGTGGTTTCTATATAATATTGGACTGAACCTGCATGGCATAATACAATTTTTATTTACTTACACTTGCCATGCTTTAAAGTCCTCATCTGGCAAACAGAAGTAATGAGTCAGGGTTTCATGGCTAGAGAAATAATCTCTTAGCCTCAGAACAATGCCTTGCGCATAGTAAATGCCTTATGTTAGAGTTAATGATTATCATTTACTGCCATTCCCTTTGTACTTTTCATTCTAAAATATCTCTGAAGTAATCTCAATTTGTGAGTTTGGTTTTCTGACTTCAGTTACTTTTCACTTTACATTTACATTGAAGCACAAAACAGTAAATATGGAAGCTTTGAATATACAATGATAAATCAAATATATCACATTACATATGATATATTAAATATTTGAGTTTTAAAAGTCTTTCTCTATATCCATATTAACACGTGCTTTTCAAAAAATTGTTCAATTATCCCCTTTTTAGAAAGAGCCAATTTGGAATCTAGCCTAAATTTTTTTCTATTTCCTTTTTGCTCATATTCTTTTACTAATATAAATTAATATGGTAAGAAAAATGAAAATACCATCCAGGATTGTAATATACCCTTCCTATATGAAAATAGGAGCTATTTTTAAACTATATGAAAAATCCCTTCCTTCCCAAAGGATAAAAAACTTTTAATTTAGGTAAAGTGCTCGGATTGAAATTGTATTTTCTCACCACTGTAAATAATGTGACTTACTTTCTATTGTCATTTTTTCCTTAGGATTTCAACAAAATGTTGTTTTATTTTTTGTTTTTAAGATTTTATTTATTCATTTGTGTGTGTGAGAGAGAGAGAGATCATGAGCACACAAGCCGGGGGAGTGGCAGAGGGACAGGGAAAAAGCAGGCTCCCCAAGGAGCAGGGAGCCCCATGTGGGACTCGATCCCAGAACCTCCTATCATGACCTGAGCTGAAGGCAGGTACTTAACCAACTGGGCCACCCAGGCACCCCAATTATGTTGTTTTATATTTAAAATTAAACCTTCACACTTTATGGCATTAAAAGGCAAATTTGCTTGTTCCTATTTAATTTTAACATCCTCTGCAAACTTTATAGTATAGTTCCAAATAAAGCATTCTGCAAGGTCTTATACTTCCAAAAATAAACACTAAAACTGTGACATCAATAATTATTACTTTTAACTGTTCTTTCAAAAGGCACTGAAATTTCCTTTTGTCACATGGCTAATTTCCTTCACAAAGAGCTACTTGAATTTACTCTTAATTGGGAACTCAGATTAGGCACATACTTTTACAAAAGGAAACTATCCTGAACATCCCTTCAGATGGCAAAACTTACAGGTCACAGGATGCAGAAAGTTCATTAGTATTATGAAATGATGCATTTAACAGAGAAAAAAAATAAAGATAGGCTTAAACAGAATATAAATTTATTTCTCTCTCATGACCTGACTCATATGGAACACAGGCTCCCACATAGCCTTCCAATCTCAAAGTTACCTCATGTTCCAAAGTGGCTGCTGGTGCTCCAGCCATTATAACTATTTTGCAGATAAGGAAAAAAGCTATATGAAAAACAAGAAAAGTACAATCAACTACAGAATTATGCCTCTTTAAATGTCTTTTCTGAAATCCTTCATAACAATTCGGCTGACATTTTAACATCTAGAACTTAATTAAGTGGCCCCACATAGTTGCAAGAAAACTGAAAATGTGGTGTTTTAGTTGAATCTTTTCTTTTAAAACCCTGATCCTAAGGAAAATCTTTATTTTCAAAAGTATTTTTTTCGTAAATTGAGGTAAAATTCACAATGCATAAAACAAAGTTTTAAAAGTGTACAACTCATTGGTATTTATTACATTCACAGTGCTGTGCAACCATCACCTCTATGTAGTTCCAGAATATTTTCATCACTGTACCTATGAACTAGTTTCCTCCTCATCCTCCTTTACCACCAGCCCCTGTCAATCATTAATCTGCTTTCTGGATCTATAGATTTACCTGTTCTGGATATTTCATATAAATTGAATCATACTGTATGCAACCTTTTAGTTATGGCTTCTTTTGCTTAACTTAATGTTTTCAAGATTCACCAATGTATCAGTAATATACCGCTCTTATGGATGAATATTATTAAATTGCATTTACTGTGCTTTGTTTATTCATCTGCTGACGAATATTTAGGCTGTTTCTACTTCGGGCTACCACAAATAGTGCTGCTATTAGCATTCATGTGTTATACAAGTACTTGAACACATGTTTTCAATTCTTATGGGTATATATCCAGCAGTGAAAATGCTGAGTTATATGTTAATTCTATGTTTAGCTGGTTTATTCTTTCTCAGTAAAACTGGACTCTGTTCCTAGAAGTGAAGAGCAGAGCAGACACCGTGGTGACCAGCAATGTAGGCCACAGCAGCTGTCCCCAATTCATTTCTCCGGGGGCACTCACTCTGCATTTCTTCTTAATCTCCCAGCAGAGACAGAACATGAGTTATCTTTCCCATCAATGGACAAAATAATATCCATGCATCTCTGACTTTTGTATTCAGAACTCTATAGCATATTGCCCTCTAGTCCAGTTATTTATAACAGTGGTTTGGCTCCAGAAAATCATATCATTTAAAAAATATTGCTAAGCATGAACCGCCATATGGCTGTAACTCCTTAGTGGCAAAAAACATGGCGGGAAGCAGACACATTTCCCAAAAAACTGCAATCAGCTAAGGCTAAAAGTTTGATCTTGGTTGACTCGTACTCTAAATAGGTGATCTTTCTATGCATTTCAGTGAATAACAGAAACCAAACACCTTATGAGCTATTATTATTTTTTTGAAGATTGAGTTTTTAAAAATAAAATCTCCTTCATAAAATTGTCTTAAGCTGGGCGCACTATATAGACTGTATACATTCACATGTACAAGCAACCCGGTCACATTATTTTTAACGGTTATACGTAGATACAAACAGGCAATGTTCTAGATAGCCAGTGAACAAATTCATCTTAATTAGTTATGATGTGGTATCAGAGAATAGAAACCTTAAATTTTCAGAGGAAGTCTATTCTCCACTTCTTTATAGAATGTTTTAAAAGCTTGAGCTCTGAAGTCAGGCAAATGTGTTGTCCCTTTTGCATCAGGGGGAACCTGAGTGGCTCAGTCAGTTGAGTGTCTACCTTTGGCTCAAGTCAGAATCCTGGAGTCCTGGGATCGAGCTGGGGTTGGGCTCCCTGCTCAGTGGGGAATTTGCTTTTCCCTCTCCGCCCCTCCTCACCCCCATTTGTGCTCTCTTTCTCTCAAATAAATAAATAAAATCTTTTAAAAAATCTGTTGCCCTTTTGCATCAAACATAAATTCCTACTCTGAGTATTGGCACTGATTTTTTTGGCAATTCATGAATCCTCTGAAACTGTAGACAGTGTGTGTGTGAACATACACACTTCTCCACTGAGGATACCCAAAGTTTCACTACGCATTTCCTCCCTCACCTTGAGACATTGGCTTAAAAGTTGTGATATTAGGAAATTTATATTTCCTATAGGAAATATATAGGAAAATAAATATATCTATTTAACCTCATAGAACTCCAGGAAATTATTATAGAGTAGGAGCATCCCCAGGGTTCAGAAAGAAAATAGGAGGCTACCCTCTCCTGAAACAAGAATGCTTGACAAAGGATATAAGATAAATGTAAAATCCCTTTCCCTTTATTTTCCCTCTTCACACTTTTATATACTCTGCTTTCAAAATTTTTTTGAAGATTTATTCCTTCCTTGAGGTGGGGGAGGGGCAGGAGAGGGAGCAGACCCCCCCCCCCCGGGAGCATAGAGTTGGTTGTAGGGCTAGATCCGGGGACCCTGAAATCATGACTTGAGTCAAAAATCGAGAGCCTGCCCCTCAACCCACTGAGCCATCCAAGTGCCCCCTCCTACTTCCAAATTTAAGATCAAGGAACCCTCCTTCCCTGAAGGCTCTCACAGTCATTCCATTTATTCTTGATGGAATGGTTGAAAGAGGAGGTTCAATCCTCTTCCCAGGATTCTTAGAATCCTCAGAGTCAGACTGACACAAAATATAACTTAACTTTCTGCCTACTATTTTTCCCATTCTCAGTAGAATATAAAATTCATGATGGTCAGGAATTTTGTCTGTCATTTTTGGGCTTTTTTTTGTACCCCGAGAACCTAAATTATTTCCTATTTGCTATTATGTGCATAATAAATGTTTTCTGCAAATTTGGATGAATACTTGTAGATTTCTGAGCCACATTACCACTGTCTTCAGGAGCCGAATTTGTATTTGCTCCTTATCTTGTTCCATAAGGTTGTTACTAATATTTGCCTATAAATGCCTTGATTAAATGCTCTTTACAAAATACTGAAGTTAACTCAAAACCATAGCCGATATTTCTGTGGCTCCAGAACTCAGAAATTCTGATGTAAAACTCTGGCCATTGAAGAAGAAAAAAACAAGAGAATCAGCTTTCATGTTTAATTTAATGCTTTGCTAAAAGGTGGCTAGTCAGCAAGCCCAGAGGTCAAGAAGCTGTATTAATCTCCACAAATAAATGTTACAAAAGAGATGAAAATAATAAATATGACCAATTAACCAAGGAAAATATTATTATTTGTTCCAGGGTTATATTATTAACTACCTAAAAATTTAAATGTATGCTAACCTACATGTGTGTGCACACATGCACAAGCACACACATTTCTTTTGGGGAAATCCAGGTTTTGATTATATATATTTTTTTTCTTAAAGATTTTATTTATTCATTTGAGAGAGACAGAGACAGAGACTAGCAGGGTGGAGAGTGAGAAGCAGACACTCCACTGAGCCAGGAGCCCAATGTGAGGCTGGATTCCAGGACCTAGAGATTATGACCTGAGCCGAAGGCAATCGCTTCACCATCTGAGTCACCCGGGGACCTCTTGATTTTGTTTCTTTCACTAGTGAGCTCTGTGATTTTTGACAAGCTAGTCAATCTATAGACATGCCAATTACCTTCCTTCTAAGATGGGCTTAAATATTCTTATTTTCCCAGGTTACTGGGAGGATTGGATATAGTTTCTTTCAGATGTTGCTATTTATCCAATGAAGATTTCCAAGACAAACTGGTCCGTGTGCTTTGTTATTATTTGTTGATTGAATAACTCAAGTCAATATACTAAATCAGAAGACACTTTTCCTACACTTTTTCTAGGTCTCCTGACATATTCCTTACAAATTATCAATTAGATTAATAGGTACACACTTGTTAATGGTTCTGCTGTTGAATAAACTGTGTTTTACTCATTCTGTAGGCAACAGTTTCTGTCCGTTACCCCTGCAAAAGGATTTTCTGTAATAGATTCTCTAATAAGAGAAGCAATTGTGTAAATACCGTTCTAATTATTGCTACTTTCATCCACAAGGTGTCATTAGCATCAATAAAGTGCATCCCACAGATAAACCCATTCTGAACAAGTCTTAATTTCCCTGGAACCCATCCTGGACCCTCTGCTTCAAATATAGGAGATTTCAGGAGGCAGACAGCTTCACTCCATCAGTGGCTGTGGACATAGCTCTTAACACCTCAGGAGATATCAAAGTGATGCTCACATTCCCTTTTTGCATCAACTACGTCTTAGCCCTCTTTTTTCCTGCAATCACCTGCTGTTTTCTCACTTAACCTTAATTTTTACCTGAAGCCTCTGGTTCAGCCAAGGGGCCAGCCCATATAACTGTCATCAATATGATTCTTGCCAACGCTTCCCTCTTTATCCCTTCCCAGTTATGTGGAGTGGGTTCAGACGATCACAAGTTGATAGCACAATCTCCTCCGCTGGGTAGGAAAGAAGCTGTGTCTATTACATCAATATAGCGTTGAAGAGTTAAAAACAACCACTTCAAACTTCCATTAGGAATTTGGACAGTTATTTTGAAAAGTATCATCCTGGTGTCGTATTAGAAATCAATCCCTTTTCTGGAACTAGTAAATGCAAGCAGGTCCCAGAACTACTATAGGATCAGTCAGAGAAAATGAAATATTACAGAAGTTCCACCATAACCCCCACACGCTCTCCTCTATTTTTCTCAACAGTAGATGCGGTGATGATATTCCTTTACTTCTGGGCTGATTAAGTTTCAGCACGCATGCATGCAGTTCCTTAAGTCATCATTTCAAACACTTATTATCCCTCAATCTTGTGAGGATGGTTTTAGTCGCTCTCACTTTCAAACAATCCACTGCTTTGTACATGATAAGGTACTTGTATGGGATGATTTTACAGACTATTATACCTTAACTATATTAAGTTATATTTACTGCATTTATATGTTTCTTTACCTGATGATACTGAAACAGGGATTACAAATTAAAATATTTTCTGTTTTAATCACTTAGTAATGTTAGAGACGTTGGCTTCTGTTGCAGAGGAAGCAAATCCAAATCCAGAATGAGTCTCTATTCTAGAAAAGACCCATAGGTATCCATGAAAAGCTTTGGAGAACAGACATACAGTCCACCTGCCCACACTGGACTTGTTCACGTCTTTATGGCTTGGCCCATGATGGAGTTTAGTGCCTGCTGGTCTTTTTCCCTAGTGAGAAACATAACAATTTAGTAAATTTTCTCGCTTTTGAGGGGCACGATAGGAAATGTACATTGCTTAATTCCTCGTGAGTGCTTATTTTGTGTACTTAGAATGCTACTTTGAAAAAGCAGATGACGACATCCCTTGTTGCTTCCAGAACTTGTTACATTCAGAAGGAGGATTTTCTCCTTGTATGTTCCACTTAAATGTTTCCTCTATAATGGTTTCCAAACCATAACATCTTTAGTAAATATGTCATTTATCCTTTAATCATTCAAGGGCCGTTGTCTAAACCATAGGGCCAGTCCAATTCCTTCTGAAAAATAATTAGTATTAGTCAATACTACAGTGTTACTATTATGATAATTTATTTCCTCTGATACTGGAAGAACACCACTAACAATTCTGCCCTTTGAGGAAATTTATCTTTTCTTTTTAAAATATTGTCAGAACGTGACCATCACCTGGACACAATTCAGTAGTATTCCAGAATAAGTGTTGTCCAGCAACCTCCAAACTACCGTAAGTAAAATACAATGTCTTTTAAAGATCCCCAACAACTAAATGGGAGTAGTAGAACCCCTAGTTTGGTATATCATTCTTCAAAAATAAAGAAACCCCGTCAGTGTCTGCACCTTTTTAATATTTTGGTGCTGACTATAATAACTTATTTCTCTTTGAGAAATGTCTCCATGGCAACTCATACCCAGATGCTTCCTAAGAAACTTACCATACCTTATATGTGCACCACGTCTCGTATGTCAGCAAAGTGAAGCAACTGTCCCCAGGTAGTCAAGCATATGGTTACTGTACATTTTTAACTCAGTCTTAACCTGATTATAAGATTGAGATATCACCAATATATCATCAAAAGGTTTCTAGTACTTTTCCTTTACCAGGTTATGACAACAAGCAAGAGAACATAAATATCTTTGTGGGAACACAGTAAAAATGCATTCCTGACCACACGACATGAATGCAAATTTGCTTTGACTTTCTTCGGAAGTAGGAGTTGAAAGACAGCATTAGCCAAATGGATATCAATGAACACCAGTATTCTTCAGTTTGTGACATACCTGGATTTAATATCATTTCTAGTGTAGTTGACACCTTTGAAAGCATCCCAAGATCTGTCAAATTTTACCGTACAGGCTATACTAGACTAGTGAGGAAACTCTTCAAGTATCTGCTATAAATATATCCTGAGTAAGAGTCCAAAACCCCTTAATTTTCTCATCCTTTTCCAGATAATCTGTATCGTTTCAAATTATCGAATTGAGTGGCCCTTGATAATTCTAAAGGTTCCCATCAGAAAAGGATATAAACAGCAGATATGAAGGATGGCACTTTCCCCAATGATTTGTAAAAGAGAAGCGACATTCATATATCAAAAGGTTTCAGTGAGGAGTTCAGGAAGAAGTATCAAAATAATCATGCATGAATTTCTTTCACAAATTCTTACTCTGAGCCATATTTTCCCTTTAAACTTTTCAGTCAGGGACACTTGGGTGGCTCAGTGGGTTAAACCTCTGATTCTTGATTTCAGCTGAGGTCATCATCTCAGGGTCATGAGATTGATCCCCAAGTCCGGCTCCATGGAGCCTGCTTAAGATTCTCTCTCTCTCTCTCTCTGTCCCTCCTCCTCTTACCTCCTCCCACCACACCCAGCATGGGCACTCTCTCCCTCTCTCAAAAACAAAGCAAAACAACAACAACAACCAAACAACAACCAAACAACAAAAAGAGTCTTTCACAGTCATATCACTACAACCTTCAAACTTCACCACATTATCCTTTAAACTCCATTACAAATTTAGGGAATGTACGTTGTGCTCTGTCCAATAACGCCAATTCTTTACACACCCATGCCATTTCCCCTCTTGAATGGTTTTGTACCAAATCTTGGCCTCTTGAATGGTTTTGTATCAAATCTTGGCTACCTCATTATTCAAAATGGGAACCCTCTTTATCATCCCCTACCATCTT
>CM053616.1:42009574-42044354 GCA_028646535.1 Procyon lotor | reverse complement strand
ATTATCCTTTAAACTCCATTACAAATTTAGGGAATGTACGTTGTGCTCTGTCCAATAACGCCAATTCTTTACACACCCATGCCATTTCCCCTCTTGAATGGTTTTGTACCAAATCTTGGCCTCTTGAATGGTTTTGTATCAAATCTTGGCTACCTCATTATTCAAAATGGGAACCCTCTTTATCATCCCCTACCATCTTCACTGGTTTCCCCTGAAAAAAAATCCAGATTTACGGTTTACATTTTTCTGAGATTTCTTAGCCTGCAGGATTAATAGGGGACGTTTACTATTTGGGCACCTAATCTTGGATACTAGGCCATTAATACGTCAGTAGCCACGTCATTGATGTCCTCCTTTTTCATTCAATTTTCAAACTTCTAAAGGTTTCTGTTGGTTTTAATCTTCCTGATGCATTTCCTTCTTTTTTAATTTAAAAGATTTTTTTTTTAACACCTCAAAAAATGTTTACATCAGTCTCCAGATTTTGCCATATGTCCCTGGGGAACAAAGTCCTCTCCGTTTAAGAATCATTGACATAACCAATCTGAAACGGCTTATATTCTCAGCATGTTTACATATTTAGAAAGAATAAAGCAGTTTTCCTTCTTCTTATACTTTATTCCAACTCCTTCCTTAATATAGGTTAACAAATTAGGGATAAAATTAAGGGAATCATTTATCCTACACACATAGTGATGAATGTAGTTGCCTACTGAGGATCTTATATTAAGTCAAATCCTCTCTCCTTTCAATTGTGAGTAGAGCCAGTAAAATTTGCCCTGGCTAAAAATACGTAAAATTTATTGTAGCAAGAGTCCTCTGGGAGCTGTTTATATTTGTCCAGGAGATGAGTCAGTTCCTTGATAGAATAGCCCCTAGTCTCAGGAGTTACCTATTCAGATCTCTTATCTTGATAAGATTTTGAATAATGAGGGGTGGAGTGAGTCATATCTATTATGACCTGATAGGTTTACAAATTCCTATTAGAATAATATTTTAACTCCTAACTGGAGTTATAATTTATCCTCCACTAGGCAGATTCAAGCATTTGGGGTAACTGGCTTCATATTGACTTTCACTAATATAGCCCAAAGCAGCCAACGAACCAAATTTTTTGACAGTGTTGTCCTTGGCTTACGTCTTGGTTTTTTATCCATTTTACTATTACCCCAAACAAGAGATTTATCACTTCTATATTCCTTTTTCCTTAATTGATCATAATGCTTGGGCAACCTGAAATCAGGGATGGCTCAAGGGCCAATCTGGCATTAGACATGATTTATTATCCCCTTTCTTCCTCCTAAACAAAGCTTTAGCCATATGTAAATTAAATCTGGAGTTGTTTCAATAATTCTTCCTATACTAGTTGCAAAATTATTCCTGTATACTCACACAGGCTCTAACAAAAGCAAAGGATTCAACACAGCAGAAGAATGAAAGCACTGGCAAATATCAGAAGTGAGAGATATCCATCGCTTCTCGGCCTTTTGGCTAAGATCAAGTGTAGAAGTGAGAGATATCCAAGCAAAGCTTCCAGTATCCTCTCATACTCACCAAGTACTTAATTCATTTCTGTTTGTGAACCTCCAATATAGTCATAAAATATATTCGTCTCTAGGAAACTCTAGTCTCATTTAGAGGTGGTCTTTTATACCCCTCTGAGGTCAAAGATTTACATTTAAGGTAACTGTATTTTAGGAATTCACAACTGTGACCAAAAATTAAAAAAAAAAAAAAAATCTGGTTGTTAGAGGAACAAGGAGTGTCTAGGAAAACATGGAGAAATACTGGTAATGGATTCATCTAAGCATGAATCATTGGACAAATCTTACAGATTAAGAGGGATTACAATGAGCTGATAACTCTGTTGCTTGTGTTCCCGAAGCAAAGAACCTCAAGGACATAGTACTCAACTAAATTCCCCTAAGTAACTATTCTTGTCTAGGTTTCTGCTAGACACCAGCGCATCATGCAGGAATAGCTCGTATTTCCTCTTCCCTACATGGAGAAATAGGATATGCATAGATACATAAACAAATTGTATGGGATATTCTAAAAGCAAGATAGAAAAACCATGAAGAAGCTACTGACTTATACCAGGAAGAGAAAACACTGCCAAAGGATGACTATGTCAAACTGAATTTTGGATAGATGATATATCTACCACATTAATGAATAGTGATTCATTAACAAATGGCACTTTCCATTTGTAGTCATAAGAAACAATGGCATAAATTTAATTTCCTTAAGAATTTGGAAATCTGGGGGCACCTGGGTGGATTAAATCAGTGGGTTGAAGCCTCTGCCTTCGGCTCAGGTCATGATCTCAGGGTCCTGGGATGGAGCCCCACATAGGACTCTCTGCCCAGCAGGGAGCCTGCTTCTGCCCCCCCCAACCCTCCGCCTGCCTCTCTGCCTACTTGTGATCTCTCTCCTCTCTGTCAAATAAATAAATAAAAATCTTTTAAAAAAAGAATTTGGAAATCTGAAGATGTTGACAGAATTAGGAGATGTCAGTTCTGGCAAGTTTAAAATTTTACTCGAGGTTGGTACTTTTATTTTTCAAAAAGTTCTTAACTCCTATGATAAATATTCTTTAAAAACTAAGTACAATTCAGGCAAGTTGGCTAAAAATGTGTATCTAACCTGTTAAAGTCATAAAGAAGTTCCCATTCTAAGAGTTATATATTAAGTATTGACAATTGGACTACATACTACGTGTGTGTGTGTGTATGTATATGTGTATATATACACATATATATGTATAAAAAATGACATATATATGTAGGCTTTGATGTATTACATTATAATGCTCCTTTTCTTCAAAATAAAGATTTGAGTCATGTAAGTTAGATGCCAAAGAACTTTCCACCATGATCAATCAACTTACATTTATAGCACAACCTAACTACATAAAATCCATATAAATTTTTTGGGACTTCTAGTCTTTTTTTTTTTTTTAAGATTTTATTTATTTGATAGAGAGAAACACAGTGCAAGAGGGAACACAAGCAGAGGGAATGGTAGCGGGAGAAGCAGGCTTCCCGCTTAGCAGGGAGCCCGATGTGGGGCTCGATCCCAGGATCCTGGATCATGACTCCAGCCGAAGGCAGACGCTTAATGACTGAGCCACCCAGGCGCCCCGGGACTTCTAGTCTTAATAACATACAGGTGTTAAAGTATATCACAATAAAACAAATTGACATGTTTCTTGGAAACTTGTGGACCAGCTGGACATATAAGAGAATTTTTCTTATCACTGTATAGTCTGTAGCCCATTTAGAAAATGAGGTATATTTTCATATGTTGAAAGAAGGGTTAAATATAAATTTAACAAATAATTACTTCACATGTTGACTTTCTTATCCTAACAAAGGAGTATGTTTTTATCTAAAAGATTGTTATCTAATAAAAAAGAAAGACTTGATATTCAGTAAACAAGGGATACCACCTATGAAGGGCATTCACAGACGACAGAGAAAGGAAACCCAGGACAACAATGGTGCAAAAAGCCTAGGGTGAAACATGAGGATGAGAGAAATTCAAAAAAATGGAAGTGAATACCCAACTTTTGCATCAACATGGCTAGGACTGGAGGAGATTATGCTGCGTGAAATGAGTCAAAAAGAGAAAGTCAACTATGGTATGGTTTCATTTACTTGTGGAACATAAGGAATAACATGGAGGACATTAGGAGAAGGAAAGGAAAAGTGAAGGGGGAAATCGGAGGGGGGAGATGAACCATGAGACACTGTGGACTCCAAGAAACAAACTGAAGATTTTAGAGGAGAGGCGGTTGGGGGGATGGGTGAGCCTGGTGATGGATATTAAGGAGGGCACGTATTGCGTGGGGCACTGGGTGTTATACGTAAGCAATGAATCATGGAATACTGCATCAAAAACTAATGATGTACTGTATGGTGACTAACATAACTCAGTAAAAAAAAAAAAAAACTGCTTGGAAAAAAAAGGAGGTGAAGGAGAACTTGCTTTACTCAAACAAATTCGACTGATAACTCTCTGCTTTTTGGGGGGGATGGAATATTGAAAGGAACACAGGAAATGACAAGAGGGAAAATGACAAGAGGAAAAATGAGATAGTTATTAATTCCAGAGATAAAAACAAAGTTGTTCAGGATGGCAACACAGTATACTATATGGCTTAACAGTCAACCATATTTTCCTAACGTATGAAATACTAAAAATGACCAGTCATGATTACCTAGAAAACTGAAATATAGCAATTGCAATCATGAGCAAAATCAGTGATCACATACAAGGGATCTGTGGTAAAACACATAAATGCTGAGTGCCTAGCATTTATTGGTTGCTAATACATTCAGAATTTCAAAGATTTGAAATGCATAAAGAATAACCCAAACACAGTATTTAAAATTTTATAGGGATAAAAAATATTTAAAAATGATTTGTGTATATGTAACTGGGCACCTGTGTCTACAGAAGGACAAACAGATATAATTTAAGGACCCATTATAAAATGAGTGACTTTTATTTAAGTCTCTTTTTGCTGCTTTTATTTCTTGAAGGCCAAATCTCCTACCCTGCAAGCACCAGCAATTTACTGCTTCTTACCGTGTTCCCCTTTGCAGGAAGGCATATGATTTTGTCAATTACATAGTAAGTCAGGTTCTGACTTTATAATTTATTAACTTTTTCAGAGATTTGCATGCCGTGGATTTTATCTCTAATTAAGGAGTGACTTAATATATCTTTTGACATTTCAAGCCATACAATTAGTGCAGAGAGTTTTGAGAAAGGGTCCTGTGATTATCCTGAGCGTGAGGATCTAAGGATAGTTGAACTGGCAGGGCTTAGAGATGACGGAGAGATGGAATGTGAGACGAAAGGCTACCAGGACTGGCCTCCTAGGACCTCTTCCTAAATCTGTCCTTTGTCCATCCTGGCTTTGCTCTTTACCCTGTTAAGAGAGTAGGGCAGTGTCATGATCCCTTAGAGATATGACAAGTGTAGGAGGCAACCACTCATATGAAATGAGCACAGACAAACTCAGTCATGTATTAAATAAATCTATCCCCAAAGATGGTAAAGTCCCACCACTGATGTCAGCATCAGCTTTGCCTTACAAGGATTTTGAGGAGAGTCAAATAATTGTAGTGAGAATGTCTATCAGAGATATCAGATAATTAAACATGTAATCCGGTTTTCCACCTAAATGAGTATAATTAGTATTATTTGGAAATGGCATTTCACTTATATCTGCATTATTAGTGTGTAGCACAAAGACAATTATGCATGTCATTAGAAATACATCCAATTAAAATTGCTCTGAGGTTTATTTGATTGAAGCAATAAACCCAATATATGTGTTTAGTACACGCATTTTATTAGCCGTGTAGCAAAGTTGATTGTTCAAAGTAAGGCACTTCAGAAGAATTATTGTGCACAATATATGAAAGAATGTGTGAACTTCAGTATAGGATGTTGTATATGCTTATTTACAAACACTGTTAGTCATTAGTCTCTTCAGGCATAAATGTGCTCAAACAAGCTTCTTTCTGTCTTAGTGTATTCACACATGGCATTTCTTTAGCTTGGAGCACCTTTGATAGTTTCCCACCAGCACTAGTTCTTTCTTTTTTCCTTTAGTAGTAAAATCCCCAAGACTTATCTGGGTCTTCCTCATAGCAGATGACTTTGGATGGGGCAATGGATTTGAGAAGTGATAGGTGCCTCTTTCACACCAAGCTTTTTGAAGCAATATGCTCGTTTGCTCTTTCCTCATTCCTGCTGCCTGGGATGATGACTGGTGGCAGGATCTGAAGCAGCCACTTTGGACATAGAGGTGGAGACTTTGTGATTAGAAGGGCAGAGGGGCCCTACCAGTGCTGTCTGGCCCATTTACCTTTAGAGAGTTATAAAGGAGAAAAACAAAGTTCTGTCTTGCATGATGCAATGTATATCAAAGCCTCTGTGTTCCCAGACTATACCAAACTAAAATGTCAATGTCCTGGATATCCTCCCTGTACCCTCAGGCTATCTCCACTTTGTTCCATTTCCTGAGCAGTTGACATTATGACAACAAAGGGAATTTACTCTCTGGCTTTAGTTTAAGTTCAGCCACTGGGAATCCCAAGATGGGGGAGTAGGGGTGGAAGGACAATGAGAATGGTGTTTGTCCTTGGGTCTCTGGCTTGCTGGGCTGAAGGTTGTCAGTGGCTCCATCCCTTCCTGGAGACCACAGCTCCTGTCAGATCATTCTCTCCCACTGCTGAAGCAAGAGCAGGGGCTCTCACTCCACGTGTTGGTAATCGTTCCCTCTCCTTGTCCCTCAGGCTGGTACAGGGTGCATTTCATCACCGCTTGATTTCATTTGTAATTTACTCCTCCATCACTTTCCTCAATTCCTCTGCTGAATATGTAAATTTTCCTTCAGAGACCTTAAGTAATACAAACATTGGGCCTGCTGATTTCTACACTTCATTCAGATCTTAAATATCATGACAGATAAAATTTTTAAAAATTAAAATAATAATCCTTATAAAGCACCATTTATCCCACGTAGGTCTATAGGTATTGAGCGATATACAAAAGTAGAATTCATAGGACGTCTACCACATGTTCAAAGTTTTGGCAAGGAAGAGAGAAAAACATACGGATAATTATTTAATGATACAGTATGGATGGCAAGTGACATAGAAATTGATGGGAAGAAATGTGTTTGAGACATCCTGTTAGATTTTATGAAGCATCTGAACGGGGTTTGAATTTTAAAAGAATGAATAGAATATAGAATGGGTAGAGGGACAATAGAGAGTATTTCTGGCAAAAAGATTCATATATTCAGACTTGTGCAAAGACGAATAAACACATATTATACATGAAGAGACCTTAAAATATGCCTTTCTCAAGCTTCTCCATCTATTATTAAGGACCCGGTGTGTGCTGGACCCTGTTAATAAAATGGGTAGCTAGCGGTCCATTTCTCATAATGTTCAGTTATACTCTAGCTGGGGAAAATGTACTATCAATATACAAATACACAAATAAAAGCATAATTATACATTACAACAATGACTACTGTCAAAGAAAATTTAAGGTATAATGAGGGAGCATAATGGAGATTGGACAGAGTGAGGGAAATGGTCTCAAGGATGTGCAAGCCAAGCCCTGAAAGATAAACGTGGCTTTCCTAAGGAAAGAAGATCCATGTAGGGGCTGTGGGAGTGGTATGAAAAGCTTAATCAGTTCCCAGGGGATGGGAATAAACTTCATATATACTAAGAAGTGAAAAATATTATGACTGCAGCCGCATCATCATGGGGAGAAGAAAGACCTAAGGGACTGAGGACACAGTTCATGCAGGATCAGTTGATCAAGGACACTGGAAACAAACATCTATAACCCTAAAATAATAGGAAACCATGATATTTTCTGTTGGTCAAACCATGTCAAATTGCATGGTTAGGGATATGGAAGTGGCAGATGAAGAAAAGTTAAAATTAAAAATGAGTTGGCTGTTGCAGTTTAATCATATAGATATGAGATTTTGATCCTGGGTGAGAATTTCAACAATAGGAATATTTGTGAAAAACTTCATTTCAAGAAAGACAAAATTATTGTCTTTATCCCCTTTTCCTCTCCAATGCTTAGTGAAAGGCACCACCATCTGCAAAGTTAGGTGTGAAAGGAAAACACCAGGGAATCAGTCTTCAAAATTCTTTCCATTTTAACCAACTAAAGACAGACTTGCATGCACATACATGTGCACACATGTGCACACATATGTACACAACACTGTCCCACACTACACATGTGCACACACAGCCCACATACACATGTACACACTGACATGCACACACACATACACACATGCTGTCCCCCACTGAATCCACTGAATTGTAGTCATCACTTAAGTCTCTATTTAGATGCCACTGCCTTGAGATATGTTGCATGATACCTTTTAATATTTTTTCTTTATTAAAGTCTCCTTGTTGTACCATTTAACAGGAATGTGAAATTTTCGTGGCAGTTGTTTTGAGTTTGAATTATTCAGGTATTTGTGTATTTAAATGTCCAGAATCTATTTCTCCAGCTAAGGTATAATTAAACCCTAGGAAAGCAGGAACTTTGCCTGGCACATACCGTGAACTCAATCACAGTAGTAAACCCAGTGTTCATATTCCATATCTCTTTCTACCTTAACCAGCTTGAAAGAATACAGAGATTTTTAAGCCTCTATGACTTTGATAAAGATAAAAAATTAATGGAAAAGATGGTACTGCAAAGGGAGAAATGTGTTTGATCTGAGGTATGTTCACTTTGAGACAATGGCCAGTTACCCCCGTGATGATGTGATTTGCACAAATGAATCTGAGAGCAGAGAGACTAGAATTGAAGAGAAGGGTGTCCAGTGGTTTGGGTGAAATATGAAGAGAATGGTACGGATAGACTCTCTCAGAAATGAGCGTGGAAAGAGAAGCACAGAGTGATAAATTCTTATTTGCGGGAAAAACAGTGCTGAGCTTTGGGAATTAATGAAGAAGGTTGCTTAATGATATGAAGCAATGTTTAAGATCATAGTGTTTATACTTGGACTTGAGTTTGAGTTTGCACTGAACAAATTAAATGCTGTGTACTTTGCCAAATGTTATAACTGATCTCTTTTAAAACATGGTGGCAGTGGTGGTGGAGGGAAGTGTGTATATGTGTTGAACTCTGGGTCAAATGTTGGCACGTAATAAATGCTCTATAAATGCCCACCATTACTACTAGATGATGGAGGACCTGGGCAGTTCAAGGTCAAAACCCAGCTTTTTCTTTAATTTAAAGAATCACTCTCTGGGCGCCCTGGTGTCTCGGGTTAAGCATCTGCCTTTAGCTCAGGTCATGATCTTGAGGTTCCAGGATCAAGCCCCGAGTCAGGCTCCCTGCTCAGAGGGGAATCTGCTTCTCCCTCTCCCTCCGCCCGTCCTCCCTGATCCTGCTCTCTTTCCCCACCCGTCTCTTTTAAATAAATAAAAGAAAAAAAAAAAGAATCGCTCTCAATACTTGGTCTAAAATATGCAGTGAGTTAGAAATGAGATTATATTACTGAAATAACTCATTTGGAAAGGTATACAAAAATTATAAAGTAAAATAGATGAACATTTATGTTTAGAAGCTAAAATATATTTGGAGGTGTATCCTAAGCAATGCTACCAAATGTCTGCTAAATCATGACAGTTTGTGGAATTAAACTTTACTTTGCTCTGCCTTCTATAGGTCATTTTCTATTTTCCTCTAGGTTCTGGAGAACTAGCTACCATTAACTCAGTTAAAATTCTTGGCTCATAACACCTTTTACCATTATTCCATTACCTCTACAAAAATCTGCCTATGGCAGATTCAGTATTGATCAAAATGACCCCTCTAGAGGAAGCTATTTATATTTATATATTTGAGAACGAAATCAGTATTCAGTTAGGATAACACTTTAGCTCTTAAGCTAATAAAGTGACCCTATTAAAAATGATCTGCTTTTCCATGCATATTGATTTCAGAAGCTAATAGAAGGTAAGCAGCAAAGAAGCACCATTCCACACTGCAGAAAAACAGGAAATTGCTTGCTACAGTTTTCTGGTTCCAAGATCCATTTAAAGTCTCCCAGTGTTCTGTTACACAGATGTCATTAATGCACGTGGAGCATTATCAGGGCTTTCCAGACACGACAAGTCTCATCATTGTCATTAGTCTGCCTCTCTTCCGATTCTGAAAGTCTTACAGATTAGAGGGAAGGACTGTATGCAAATACAAGGGGCCAGGACTGCTAAGGTTGAAAGGATATAAGAAAAGTAACATTGTTCTACCTGCAGTCATTTTGGTAGAACTGGTCTGCAAGGTACGTGTAGACTGTTATAGAGTGGTGTTGAAAATATAAAACCTATTATTTTGTTTAAATTTTTGATAATTATATTTCTAATGTGTGGAAATGATTTATATATAAGAAAATACATATTTACTTAAAAAGCATACAAAATGAAAATAAAATAGTTCATTTTAAATTATACCTTGTGATTGTACAGCGGTGCCTGGGTACCTCAGCTGGTTAAGTGTCTGACTTGGTTCCGGCTTAGGTCAGGACCCCTGGGTCATGGGATCGAGTCCTGTGTCAGGCTCTGAGCTCAGTGCAGAGCCTACTTAAGTTTGTCTCTCCCTCTGCCTCCACCCCCCTCTCTCTAAATCAAATAAATAAATTTTTTTAAAAAGTAAAATTATATATGTTAAGGAAAAATTATCATTTGTAGTTTTGATTATTGCAAGCATTCCTTATTATATTGAGAATTTTTGAGAACAGATACAAGCAGAGAGAGTACCTAAAATTTACTAAAGTAACACCATATTGTCATAACCCAGAATTTATAATGATTGAGATTTTGTCATATTTACTTTTGTCTCTTTTAAAATAAAAGCAACATACATTCCAGAGGAGATTAAATCATTTGATTCTGCTATCTATTCTTATCCCGAAACTCCTGTAGGAGCAATCGCTTATCTGAATTAAATATAAATCCTCTCTGTCTTTTGCGATATTGATAAGTAAGCCATTATTTTATAGGAAAACTAATCATCTTCATTTATATTGACAGTTACATGTATTTACTTATCTTTAGGGCCAAGCTTCAGGAAAAGATAGAAGGATACAAAGTAGCCTAAGTCATCAAATATGTGGGGAAAAATAATCATGATCATGTTAAAAGTGAACCAGATAATCATTGCAGCAGTGAAGAGATGTAGCAAAGCAGTATACTCATGTTCCTCAGCCCCAAGGAATGTGCAGATCAGGTTGTGCAGAAAACAATGTATTTGTTTTTGTCTTTTAATGTTTATAACAATGTAAATCGGTTTATGGTAATATTACTAAATATATACGAGTAGGAACTTCATGTGTCAGATTGTCCTTTCCAATGATGGTTGAAACAATACCTCTCTTTACACATGCTAATCAATAATGAGAACTTGCCGTTCGGTCCACTGAAAAAAAACTGTGGTCCATGTCCAGTCTTCTTGAACCAGGGTGGATTTTTTCCACCAAGGGGGTATGGAAGAAGTGATGCTTCATGACTTCTGAGATGCAAACAATTTAACTACAGCAACACTGCGACATTGGAAAGGCCATGTGTAGGTGATGGGGTCAATAGCCCAGCTGAGCTTTGAGCAGATGGCCAGCGTCGACAGCCAGTATTTGAATGGCCCTTCTTGAACACTGAGCTAAGTTGAACCAGCAATCATTGCTGCCCAAGATGACATGTGATTATAGCTGTAGGAGACCCTCCAAGCAGAACCACCCAGTTCAGGACTTTTTTCAAGTACTGAGGTTACAAAATCATGAACAAAATAAAGTGGTTGTTTTAAGCTGCTAAATTATGCAACTATTTGTTGTGGCAAAAAATTCTAGACAATTTTAAAATCAAACAAAATGTTGAAAACGTAAATAACATAATAAAATGTAGTCAATATTGAGATAACAAAGATATTCTTTACTGTTTAACTTCGCATGAAATTGATATTTGCTATAATGACTTAATACCAATTTTACTAAAAGTTTATCATCCAAATGGAAAATTTTCTATACTCTGAATTGGATTACATCATTTTTCCACATCATTCATTGAAAATGTCATCTATGAAAGAGGAAAACTTGTAAAGAAAATAAGTGAGGGGCACCTGGGTGGCTCAGTGGTTAAGTGTCTCCTTTGGCTTGGTCATGATCCCAGGGTTCCAGGATGGAAGCCCACATTAGGATCCCTGCTGAGCAGGGAGCCTGCTTCTCTCTCTCTCTCTCTCTCTGTGCCAAAAAAATAAATCTTTAAAAAATTAAAAAAAAAAAAAAAAGAAGTGAGCCTCACAAGCCTAGGAAAGTGCTTATGTTAGAAATAAAAATTGGGGGTGCCTGGGTGGCTCAGTGGGTTAAAGCCTCTGCCTTCAGCTTAGGCCATGATCTCAGGGTCCTGGGACGGAGCCCCGCATCAGGCTCTCTGCTTAGCGGGGAGCCTGCTTCCTCCCCCCCCGCCTGCCTCTCTTCCTACTTGTGATCTCTCTCTCTGTCAAATAAATAAATAAAATCTTTAAAAAAAAAAAGAAATAAAAATTGGAGCAAAAAATAGTGAACTCAAATACACGAAAAGATAAATGACTTAAGCATGAAAAGCTTAACTTTTTAATGCATGAGAGTAAAAATATTCGGTGGATTCTTTTAAAATCATCTTAGAAAATAAAAATAAAATCAAAGGGCAAGCAACAAATTACACAAAAAGGGCCACTGTTTTCCCAATATATAGAAAACTCCTATAAGTACAAAAGAAAAATTATCCAGAGAAAAATCAGGTAAAATAAAAGAGGAGACAACGTATAGAAAATGAAGCTCAACATATGAAAAAGCTTTTAACATATGAAAAAAAAGTTTATTTCACCCCTTGAAAAGATATAGCCAAATAAAAATGTAAAATAAGACCAACATTAATTTTAAGGTAACATTTCTCTAGGAAACAGTCAAAGGTACAACTCTAGGGAAGGAAATTGGTCAATATCTTACCAATTTAGCTACATTGAACTTTGGATCCAGTGTTGACTTTACAAAATCTATCTCAAATATATACTTGCATGAGCATGGAATTATATATGAATATGATTAGTAACTACAGCCCTATTTTTAATGGAAAAATAATGGAAACAAAACACACACCTTTCAAAAGGGGTCTCATGGAATAATATCTTTCTAAGAAGAGGAAAAGCCTATGACAAAATTGTGTCTAACAAGCCTCAGTAAGTGTGTGTCATTGAAACAAAGGAGCAATGATAGTTGGGTGCCTCAGGGGGTTAAGTGTCTGGCTTTGGCTCAGGTCAGGATCCCAGGGTCCTGGGATTGAGCCCCACTTTGGGCTCCTCCCTCTCTCTCTGCCCCTGCTCGTGTGCTCTCTTTCTCACTCACTCTATCTCTCAAACTCTCAAATAAATAAAATCTTTAAAAAAAAAATGCTTAATTTTTTTCTATGAATAAATTTTTCAGAAAAGGAAAATAAAAAGTCCCAGGTAATAAAGCATTCAAAGACAGCCAAATACTACTTTTGATGGATATTGAAAAAGTTATGTTATACTAACATTTTCGTTGGAAAATTGCTATAAAATTTCCACAGCTTTTAAGATAATTCTTACAGCATGGCTTCTCAAACATAAAACCTAAAGACCATTAGGCAACAATTGTGTCATGAGTGAGCAATCATCACTGTTTACACACCGAGAAGGAAAACCTCTAGAAAATGATTCTGGATAAAATCAGCCAAACAGGAAAGGATGAGGCAAATACGGTACAATATTAACAACTATCAAATAGAAGTAATAGGTGCAGGGACATTCATTTTACTATCCTCTCTATTTTTGTTTGAAATATTCCTAATAAAAGTTTGGGCAGAAAAGGATTGCAAAATACAGAGTTTAAGAAAAAGTAGTCACACGTTTTGAAAAGTTGCATAATCGTAAGCAAAATGAATTCAAGGCAGTAGGTATTTTGACTTTCTTTTGCTTTTCTGTGGCTTTGCGTCTGGCGTCAGATGAAAAGTCACAGCTACCTGCTGCCTGAGCCTCTAGTGCCCAACAGAGACCAGACCTTGCCTCCCTGTGTGCAGCCTCCCAAGCTCCACGCCTTGGCTCCCATTCCTGCCTATGGCGGCTCATTCTTGTTCACACGTCTCCCCTCTGAGCTTCAAGATTCTCTCCTCTCTCACCCGCCTCGCTCTGGAAAGACTGCAATCTGTTAGCAGCCATTATTTTTAATTGCCTTATATACTTGCCTTAACAAATGATGTTTGTACGCATGGTCTACTACAATTATATTTCATTCTTTATTTTTAAAGAACTTGTTGAGTGCAGTTTAGGGGGAAAAAAGTGTAATCCGTATGCAATGCCTCGGGATGTTGCTCTGTTCTGAAAAATGTTGTTTAGTATTAAGTCAGTGGGTAATTACTGTAAATCCTACATAGGAGGCAGGGGTTCTTTTTGCCAAATGAGTTTTCATGATATTTGCTGAGATTGGAGTTTGCATTGTCTCTCATTATTTATTTATTTCTCTCATTTAAAACAGCGGAATAGGGCTTGTATTGTCTAGAACGTGGAAAAGATAGAATGGAAAGGATATGAGAAGAATTTAGGAAATGTGGGGAAATGTGATTTTTCCCCCCTAGTCATTGTCAAAAAGTGTAAATCGGTGATACAGTTGACATACACAGATGTATACAGTTTTATATGCCGGTGTATCAAGAAAATCCATCTATAGGCTGAATATTTCCGTATTCAGTATACTTCCTGCATCAAATCTTTTTCTCTTCAGTGACCTAGCTTACTGTTTTTGCAACGATTCCACTGTAGGATTTTATTAAGGAAATATTGTTTTCAATACATACCTATAAAATACACTTTTTCTTTGATTTCACTTGAGCAACTCTATTTCCGCATTGTTTTGTCCTTGTTTTCACACTATGCAGTCGTAACCTGGCACGGAATTCAAACGATGTGCTCCATCTTTCCTTCCCAGTCTGGTCTTTGCTAGATAGAAAATTAGAAACGCAAGTCATTTAAAAATGATTTTTTTTTTTATTTTTTTTATTTTTTTAATATTTTTTATTTATTTGACAGAGAGAAACACAGCGAGAGAGGGAACACAAGCAGAGGGAATGGTAGCGGGAGAAGCAGCCTCCCTGCCGCGCAGAGAGCCCGATGCGGGGCTCGATCCCAGGACCCTGGGATCTAACCTGGGCCGAAGGCAGACGCTTAACGACTGAGCCACCCAGGCGCCCCTAAAAATGATTTTTTAGAAATAGTTTAGTATAGTCTCAGGACTTCCTCCAAGAATGAACAATTGCTGCCTTAGGAAATTGTGAAGTATTTTATAAAATGAACACAATATATTTATTTATATTCATTTGTTCCTCAGGTCTTCCCAGAAATCATCTGTTTACCCTAAACAAATACGGTGTGGAAGAAAACAAAACCAAACTGACAGAATTGTGCACTCCTCCTGCTGTCCCCTGATAGAAGCAGCTGTCACCTACCACAGCTTGTCCTGTGCCCTCACAAGTACCCTCATTCCCTCCAGTCCCACTGCATTTCTCATTAGTGCTACGCTCTATGACCCGTGCGTTTTCAGTACTGAATAAACGCGGTCTATCAGTTTGACCTTTTATGCCAATATTTCTTGCTTACGGGATGTATTTCTCTTTCTCATTCTGGAGAGTTGGATAGCGCACTTATGTGTTCCAGAGATAAAATATACTATCAAAATGTCATGTAGATTGAAGCAAATAATTTTGACTTCCTTATTTTGACCAGAGCAGAGAGCCTCAGTATTTACTTAGAGAAAATGAAAATTATTACCCTTCGGCATCTTTGTGGTTTGTTTGTTTGTCTTTCAGAGAAATAAGTTCGGTAAGTCCAAACTAAGTTAGAATTTTTTTTTCATTTTTTTCATAATTTAATTTCATGGGATATATTTATTTAAAAAGATAAAGAAATGGGGCACCTGGGTGGCTCAGTCGGTTAAGCGACCAATTCTTTTTTTTTTTTTTTTTTTAAGCGACCGATTCTTGATTTTAGCTCCTGTCATGGTCTCTGGTTGTGATCTCAGGGTCCTGACCAGTGTGGAGCTTGCTTGGGATTCTCTTTCTTTCCCTCTGCCTCTCCCCCGACTTGTGCACTCTCTCTCTCTCTCCCTTTGTAAAATAAATAAATAAATCTTTAAAAAAAAAAAAAGATAAGGAAACTGCTAATCTGCTAATCTGGAATTGACTGATTTTCCTGTCCTGGCAAGTAATGAGAGACACAAAATCACCGTTCAGTGTTAAAGTGAAATAGCTCCAGGGATATTATTGTTTTCGTTCTCTCATTGCAAACATTGATTTGAGATCACAGTTGGTTTTCATTTTTTTTCAGAAATGTCCAAATATTGCTATCAAATTTCGTATTCCATTTTACTTTTAGTGGGATCGATCATAGATTATGGTGCTAAGTGCTTATTCTGTGACTGATGTTATTCTAAGCACTGCGTTTATATTATTTTACTTAATATGCACAAGAATCTTTAAGGGAAGTGATATTACTCTGCTTTTCAGCTGGAGAAACAAAGGCCAAAATGAGTATGTTAAGTGGTGGTGGAGCTAGGGTTTCAATCCTACCAGGAAATTCCACTTTGTATTTATCTGTTTTATCATAAACCCTATTGATTTTTTATTATCATTACTGCTTTCCCTGGCCCCAGATAAAAGAAATAAATATATTTTTTAACAAGTTCTAATTATTCTTAAGGCCTGAGTTGCTGACCTTTTTCTCCCTTTAGGAATAGCTTTTATTAGTTTATTTCCATTCAGATAGTTCTCCATTATTTACTATGAAAGAAAGACCACACAGCAAAATAGAGTGGTTCGGTTACTAATTGTACACTTTAAAGGAGACTAAACTATAAAGGTCAAGGAAAAAGATGGCAAAACCTATAAAGCGTAAGCATTAAAGAAGAATTGACTTCGATATTTTTATTATGTTAGTCTAACTGAGGCTTCGTATTTATAGCAAGAGTAAGGAATTTGCTATTCCTTGTTTGCATCCCTCCAGATTCAAGCATCGAGATCGTAATGCCTCGTGTGATGGCGTTAGCAGGTGGGTCCTGAGTTCATGACTCTGGAGACTTCATGAATACAACTAATGCTCTTATAAAAGAGACACCACAGTTGACTTTGAGTGGACAGTTTAAGCTTAAGTTATTTAAGCAGAGGAAAATGTCATTGTTAATCAGAGGGACAGTCACTTATACTCTGAAATATTCATTACCGCAGAGCTTCTCAATTTCCTTTAGGAAATGTATGCATGTGTGTTTATACATATTTCACATCTACATAGTTGCTATTTTTACTTTCCCTTCGAGTCTCAATTGAATTGTTTTGATATCTACAAACCTTTTCCAAACTTTTCTGTCCCCAAATACTCAGAGCCCTAATTTTCTGTCCTGCTATTGCACAGTAAGAATTAAAATACAGTAATACAGCAATATGAATTAGATCCTTCAAAATGAAGAAAAGTCACCATTTATGGTCTTTAAATTTTCACATAAGAAAAATAAACAACACACATCACTTAATATAATCTTAGGCTAGAAATATGTTTAAGTATGCATACTATAAAATATATATTTGTGGGGGCACCTGGGTGGCCTAGTTGATTAAGCCTCTGACTCTTGGTTTTCTCTAAGGTCATGATCTCGGGGTCCTGGATGGAGCCCTGCACTGGGTGCCAAGCTCTACACTCAATGGGGAGTCTGCTTAGGACTCTCTCTCCCTCTACCCTCCCCCACATTCTCTCTCAAATAAATAAATGAATCTTTAAAAATATATATATACTTATATATTTGTATACTTCATGTTATTATTGTCTAATATTATCATATTATTTTTGAAAAAATGAGATTATAAAAAGATATAAAATACAAAGGCTACGTATACTGTAGATTTGAAAATCAAAAATATTTAAGCACGCAGACTAGTGAATGGGTAATCCAAGGATATTCTGATGGAGGTGACCCTGGGGGAAGTCTGTGAGCTCTGACTCCCTCTCAGTTCAAACTCCAATAGTCCACTTGCTTCTTCTTTCCCTCCCTCACTACCAAAAAGATTGACCTGCTGGAGAACTGAACCATAAAGTTTATGCATCAGCTATCCCACTGAGAATGTAAAAGGATCACATTTTTCCTCCTTTGCTTTTGTGAAAATTACTATTTGTCAACTAAAAATCCATCCCTTCTCCTATAGAAATAGGATTGAGGCTGGATATCCCAGGCTTCTTTGCAGGTAGGCTGAGACCATATGACTAAATTCTCTTGGTGTGTGTGAGCGGAAGTCGAGTGCACCACCGCCCAGTATAAATCCTGAGACATTGGATGTGTGCTCCTGGATGCTCTTTTCCCAATCTGCAGCCTGGAAAAGGGGCAAGTCTGTGACCCAACTCCTCTCATGCAGAGAAGATCAGTCCCCTAGGCCAGAGCAAAGCTGTGGATGGAAGCAATTTGAATTATCTGAAGGGCAGTGTGGAAAAGTGCTCCCATCAACCTGTGCCACTCAGCCTGGGACTATAGAAGATCCAAGGGAAAGGGCTTCTACATTCTGGAAGCTACTTCATTTTGGGTGGTTTTGGTCGCAGCAGCCTAAGGTTCACCCTATATAGTCTTTTTGCACAGAGACTCCTGTCTGTGTTTTCTGTGTTGCCTTGTCCTAGCTGCAACCTTTATAAGATAGCAAGATAAGGAAAACAAGAGGATACAAAATAACTTTTTTCCCCAAATATTTCTCTGTTCAGGTTTAAAATGAATTCGGCATCTGTTTACTCCGGGTGCAGCCCTGCTTTCCATACACAGAGGTAAACAGAGGTGAACTACAAAATCTCTCCAGTTGTCTCATCTATAAAATGACAATAGTAATAATATTTATCTCTTTATCCTAAGGGTTAAATGTGAGTATGTATGTAGACTGCCCAGATGCTGATCTACGCCAAGATTTCCATAAATGGTGGTTATATACTATAACTTGTTGTTGTATACTCACACGCCATTGCCAGCCCCTTGGCATTTCTCCTGGTCTGAATCAACTTCAAAGGTGTGACCAATTAGAGTGACTGTCAGGAGAGACAGGCCACTCCCAACACTGAGGGGCTGTCAGAGGTCAGCAGACTTTTCCTGTAAAGGATCAAGTAGTCAATCCTTCATGCATTGTAGGCAATCAAATTCTCAACTACTGAACTCTGCTGTATTAGAGCAAAAGGACCCACAGACAGGGTGCCTGGGTGGCTCAGTGGGTTAAAGCCTCTGCCTTCGGCTCAGGTTATGATCTCAGGGTCCTGGGATATAGCCCCACATCGGGCTATCTGCTCAGCAGGGAGTCTGCTTCCCCCTCTCTCTCTGCCTGCCTCTCTGCCTACTTGAGATCTCTTTCTCTGTCAAATAAATAAATAAAACCTTTGAAAAAAAAAAAAAGGACCCATAGAAAACAGGTAAACAAATGGCGTGGCTAAATTCCAATAAAATTTCATTTCAAAAACAGACGGTAACATAGATTTAGCCAGGAGGCTGAACTTACCAGCCCCTGAATTACACTATTGAATCACAGACAGGTGACAAATGCAGGTATTAATCTCATTATTCCTTAAGAAGATATTTACGCAAAGTCACAGAAAAATGAACACTGTAGATCTGAAGATTCCTACTTTTGCTGCATTTACTGACCGCCGTGCCGATGCTTTTTATTATTCATCGAATTGCTGTAACATTCATTGATGCACCTGTTGCCTTTCACACATTTTCATGTTTATAAACTTTAAAATGGGCAAACACAATATATGGACTTTATCTGTACTTAGATCCTTCAATGAAACAACTGAACAGCATTGGGTTAAGACTATAACACTGATATTCTCTGAATATTGGAGAGGTGGAGAGAGGCACAAAGCACCATTGTAATTAGAATTACTAGATGATTAGGTTAAAACTGAGAAGATAATATACATAATAAGTTGATGCTGCAGGAAAATTCACTTCAGAGTAAAAAGGAAATAAGGGTAATAATAGATTTTTATGAACGGCTCATAGCTCACAGGTAATTTCCTCTGCCTTTAGCAATTTCTGTAATTTACTAAGATATATTACTTCTCATCCTCTTGTCTCTCTTGCCTTTATACCTTCTTCCCATTCTTGCACTCTTACGATGGTCCCATTCATTTCCCCTATTCCTATCTTCGCAGCAACCTCTGACTTTCCAACCTCTACTCCGGTCTGCAAGTAAAATTGTCTTGCATCTTCTCTGTCTCTTACTTCAGCTTTAACATTAAGACATATAAATACTCACAGATAGAGTTCAAACTTTTGCAGAATGCTAATTGGAAATTACAAAAAATTTTGTTTAGTTGGATCACTTATTATGTAAAGGGTTCATCTTAAATTTAGGGGCTTATTATAAAATGACATAGATTTTTTAATCCAGACTTAATTTTTTTCACATCTTCCAATGAAATCGTATTGAATTTATATAGGAAACATAGCATACTGTGTACATATTAATCTATCGGGACTCAATCCATTTATACCTTCTACCATCCGTATATACCTCTGTATGTTACACGGAGACTAGTTTTTACCTCAGATGCTAACTGGTGACAATGAGATAGGACTCAAGGAAATGATTTCCATCAGTTGGAGGTTAAAAACCCTGGGATGGTATTTATTCCTTCCATTATTGCCACTAATAGCATCAAAGCAAAAGAGAAGGCCATCATATCGCTCTTTCAAATAAATCCTTTATGGTTTTCTTTATCCTATTAATTCAACACAAAGTTTTGAATAGGATACATTTTGGAAGAATGGGAAAAAGAACTTTCTGATATGCAAACCTTTCCAGTTTAAAGTCTTAAAATATTTCCAAACTGGAAGTGACCTAGAGATATCACCCTTTCTGCTTGTTTTACCAATGAGAAACTAAAGCACGGGGTGACCGTTCTGCTCATTGTCACAAGCTGGTTGATAACAAAGCTGTGATTAGAGCCCAACCTCCCATCTTTACAAAGAAAACCAAAAATTGGCGATAGGCTACTTCCCTTTTCTGAGAGACCTATATTGGCACCTGTTCTCCCTGACTGAAAGAAATCCAAAGAGGATTTCCACTTTTACCAGATGGTAATCACTTCCTTGCTCTACACCATTTCAGTTTAGGAAAGATCCCACAGGAATATTTGACTTTCAGATAGCGGCAGAAACCAGGGAGAAGTTCTGAAAGCAAGTCAATGTGTCTAGTTTCTGCACAAAATCTACTAAAGGTAGACATTCATTCCAATGTGGTTGGATGGGATAAAAAATACCTTGCCTTCTTTTCAAGGACTTCTTGTGATGAAAATAAGGAAGAACTGTCCAAACAATATAAATCCATCTTCTTCATGAATATGAAGTCCAGTGACCTGAAAGCCACGTTCATGTCACTCTTTATGGTGGACTCATTGGAAAATGTGAACCTTGAAAAACCAAGAACAGATGTTTCCATAACAATTTTAAGATTTTTACCTGCCAGTTCCCCTCCATATTCTTAGCAACTCAGCTCAGAATTTATCATGATAGTGTTTAGGGGCATATAGAAATAAAATCTATTGCTAATGAAAACTCATGGGTAAACAATGAGAAATTATAGTGCTTAGATATTCCCAACGTGGGAAATTACTTTGAAAACCTGTGTATATAACAATAGGAAAGCCAAAATATAATAAATATTACATAGGTCAAACGAACAGTTTGTGACTATTGATATATCAGGGATTTGTTGTTAGAGTTGAAATCGCCACTCATTTCTTTCTAAGCTCTGTGATTTCAATGTTCTTGCTTCCTCCCACTTTTTAAACTATATTTAAATGAGCAAAATTAAACATACAAACCGCTTTGTAAATAGTTAAACTAAATTAACATTTTCAGTAAAAGAGACAAATATCTAATTACACTTATAATGTCAGGTTATTTTTAAAAGAGCTTGTTTTATAGCAATTACATTTGTCAAAATGAGAAAAAAAAAGAACATTGAATTAAAAACTGGCCCATTCAAATGAAGGAATAATTTTCTAAGCAGCATTCATTCCATAGCCTAAACTAGCAAAATATTATCCATCTTGTCCTGAAAATGGTATGAGAATGCTTTCTACATTTCAGAGCGTTTTCTGTTTTGTTTCTTTGTTTGCATGTTTGTTTTACCTAGGAATAGTACAAGAACAGCTCATTTATTTATATTTTATTGCAAAATTCAGAGTTGTTTTTTTTGTTTTGTTTTGCGAAAGGTAGATGCTTGATAAATAAAAATGTTTACATCTATTTACTTATCCTGGTCCTGGAACTAGAGTGGTATAGTCTTATTCTTTGCTCAGTTTACTTATTCTCACCCTTACTCCTGGCTCTGGCAGTGAATTTGGTATTACTGACTATGAGATAGGTGATACTCCCATTTGTTGGATAAACACACAATAATACCAGTTGAGGCAGAAGGGTTTTGATATCACTTAGATGACAATTAAAATTGGTTTGATTCAATTTTGCATAAAGCCTTTGTGACCTCCAAAACTTGAGTTGTTTTTCCCTTTTTCGTTTTTCCTTAACTTCATGTGGATTTAGGAGGAGAAAGTGAGAGACACAACTGTTCTCAAAGTGCCCAGTGTGTTGTGCTGGGGAAGAGGTAGGTTAGCAGCATTTCTGGTGGGTTCTGGAACATTTGCTAACTTAAGCACTTCTTTAGCCTTTCTGCTCCTCCTTCCTATAAATTTATGGAATTTTATGGACTGTGGGTGAGATGGATCAGAAAACAAAATATTCAATTAAAAAATATATATTCTAATGTTTAGGTAGACATGGATCGCCAGAAATGCAAATTTACTCAGTAAGTAAATTCGAATATTACTTACTGAATAATATTCAATAATATTATATTACTTACTGAATATTACCCTTAATAAAATACCTGGAATGTTTTCTCTCTCAGCTTTCTAGAACTCTTGTGACTTTTTCTTTTTCAACATTTAAAGGATTTTTTAACATTTAACATTTTATGACCATATTTCATGAAATCATGCTTTTCTTAACAGGTTCATTGAAGGAGAAATGCTTTTATAAATAGTTCAACAGCTGTTCTTAAAAAACGTTTAGTTTGCTAATATATTTCTGCAGTTAAGATACTGCTCACTAGGGGGCGCATGGGTGGCTCAGTCAGTCAAGTGTCTGTCTTGACTCAGGTCGGGATCCCAGGGTCCTGGGATCCAGCCGGTATTGGGCTCCCTGCAAAACAAACTATGGAAAGAGCCCAGATGTCTATTGACAGATGAATGGATGAAGAGGATATGGTACATATGTACAATGGAATACTACTCAGACATCAAAATAAAAAAAAAAAAAGGAAAAGAAATCTTGCCATTTGCCAAGACCTGACGGAACTAGAGGGTATCATGCTAAGCAAAATAAGTCAATCAGAGAAAGACAATTATCATATGATCTTGCTCATATGTGGAATTTAAGAAACAAAACAGAGGATCGTGGGGAAGAGAGGAAGAAATAAAACAAGACTGAACCAGAGAGTGAGACAAACCATAAGAGACTCTTAATCACAAGAAATAAACTGAGGGTTGCTGGAGGGGAAGGGGACACAGGAATGTGGTTACTGGCTTATGGGCATTAAGGGCGCACTTAATGAGCACTTGGTATCATATAAGACTGATGAATCACTGACCCCTACTTCTGAAACTAATACATTACATGTTAATTACTTGAATTTAAATTTATAAAAAAGATACTGCTCCTTTGAAGTGAATGTTCCTAAATTGACTTCAAATCCTCATTCTTGTAGCATCTGAAACTGAGTGCGAACAGAGAGACTCCCACTGTAAGAAGCTCTTGATCACTACAGCCAAAGTCATTGAAAACGCATCATCGTTCTTAATATGCATGGAAATTATGCTTTCTATGAAACAAATTAGTTTGTAATCTCTCTCAAAAATTATGAGATGTGCTCAAAGACATATTTAAAAAAACCTGACAGTACAGTGAAATTTGTTTAATGAGGCAAATCATGGATATTTTACTGAACACCGTGGCAGCTTTATTGTTGTTGGCAGCAAAATCTGCTTGATGTTTTCATATTAATTCCTTAATAAAGCCAGCATTCTAAAAGAAGGAAGAATGTTACAGACTCTGAGAAACATCTCTGGTGATATGCTTATGAATCTGCTGAACCAATTTATTTGAGGTACGTCGTTTATTATATTTTCTCTTTTGAATCTATTCAGTCTGTAAGATTGCTCAGAAGACATGGTTTCTGCTTACCTGGCACATTTTCTCTTAGACAAGCTGGTGAAGGGATCACAGAAACACTGCATCGAATTGATTTCCATAGAGCAGTTCCTATTTCCTACCACACAGCCAATAGCCCACTGATTATTGTCCGATCTGCAAACACTCCTAAGCTCAATAGCTGGTCAGTCTAAGCAAAATGTCTGACATCCAATTTGATCATAAAAACTAAGAAATCTAGCCTTGAAAATAAACCAAAGGGAATAGTATGAAAATAAACACGAGTGAAGATTGGATACATTGAATATTTGCTATTCAAATACACATTGGTTATTTGTTCTAACCCAACTGGTGTTATTTTTAATGCCCATTTCTTGATGATCAATGTTTTATTTTGTTTCTCCCCCAAAGAACTAGATTTTTTACCCCACCTAAATGGGGAAAAATCACTCATAATGTCCTAAAATGTTAGGAGGAAGTTAAAATGTCAGCTTCGGGGTGCTTGGGTGGCTCAGTGGGTTAAAGCCTCTGCTTTCGGCTCAGGTCATGATCCCGGGGTCCTGGGATCGAGCCCCGCATCTGGCTCTCTGCTCAGCGGGGAGCCTGCTTCTCCCTCTCTCTCTGCCTGCCTCTCTGCCTACTTGCGATCTCTCTCTCTCTCTCAGATAAATAAATAAAATCTTTAAAAAATAAAATAAAATTTCAGCTTCACAGTTTGATTTTCTGAATGAGGTTAGTTTATAGCTCCAATAAGTAAAGACTCCCGCAATTGAGGTGCCTGCAAACAATGGCCAGCCCTGCTCTGTTTCCTGGTTATACATGACTGTGTGTTGATTAAGGGCAGGTATTTGTAGAGGCAGAGAAGGGGTCTGCTATCATACACATCTCTTGCTCCTCGGATCTTTCAGGCTGTGTATAATTCTTTATCTCATTGAATAAGACTACAAAGTGAGATAATAGCCATACATGACCTACAGGGAAGTTGTAAGAATTAAATGAGAAAGCACAGATTAAAAGGCTTACCATAGAGCTTTGCATTATAGATGCTCATTACTAATAATGGTTTGAATAGAGGTAAACATGCAACTAATTAAGAAATAAAAAGAATATCAACATTCTTTGAATCTGGAATATATATGCCAGAAACATTTTGGAAAGAGAATATTAACAAAGCCCATTTTCCCATTGCCAAAAATGAGTAATTAGGGCTTTTTAAAAACACAACAGTTTATATACTAAATCTTCCTGAGGATCCTCCTCTCGGTCCTATGTGACTAAATGACAGAAGAGGTTAGCAGAAGCTAGGGAAAGTCAGGGAAGGGAGAGAACATTAGAGGTTTAGTGAGCTTCACTCTCAATAGAAGCAAACTAAATCCAAAGACTTCCAATGACTAATGTCCGGATGTCCAACAATTTCAGCTATAATTTCACTCTGCAGTTTCATCTTCTGCCTTTTCAATTATTATTATTATTAATTAGGTCAAAAAATAAGACCTTGCAGGTATGAAGAAAAAGGAAAACTGGAGGAATTATTTTTGTTCTGTTTCAGTTGTGAGATGTGGGGGCAGAGGGCAGGATTGGTGTGCACCATAGCAATAATAAAGAGAAAACAAAAATAAGCATGTTGTGTCCCCATGGGCATATTCAGAAAAAGACAAAGAAGATCAAGGGGAGCCAGACTTTTCTTGGACTGAGAAGGTGCCTTGACATTTAATTTGAAAAAGCATATGCAGATTCCCCAAAGAGCCATCTCCTTCACCTCTAGACCCAGAGCACAGAGAACAGGGGTTCTCCCCTGGGAATCATGGCTACAGATGGATTGCAGTCTATCCTGGACAGATGGACTGTCTGAAATGAAATGCAAAGCCTGTGCAGGCATTCATATGAGCATTCTATCAGAGATAAATCTACAGATGAGACTAGAAATTTAAGGAGACCACAACACACACACACACATACACACACACAGCCATCTAAAAGGTCTTCAGTATCTGTAAGCTATTATTTAGCAGATGTGAAATATTCATAGAGTCAAAGGCTGATAGAACTAGAAGAAACATTAATGGTTAATGAGCTACTCAACTTTTTGACTTTAGAGATAAGGATACTGGGAATCAAAGAAGCTAAATGTCTGCCCCATGATTATAGTAAATATGCTTCTAATTGGTAGGTTCAGATACAGAAACTGGTTTTTCTCTCCCCATTTGATGATCTTTACATTATATATCTATATCAATAATGATTGTCATCTGACCACAATACGTACATAAATTGTACCAGGCACTATTCTACATACTAAATGTACCATGCAATCCAATTCCTTAGTGCTGAGGAACAAGTTTGGTTTTATTAATTGAGGGAATTTGACTGAACAGCTTGTTGGAAGCACATCAGAAATTCAAAAATTCTCTAACTCTAAAACTCCAATTGCATAATGGTTGTAATATTCTTTGCCATGTTGATTACTCTCTTCTGAAGAATATAATACCATTTTTCAGTTTTTATTAGTTTGTCTCCTAAAGCAATTTTCACAGTGCTGAGCATGAAGCAGGCTCTCAGGAGATTCTTGTTGGTTGAGTGCTGATGGAGATTGTGCTCATGATGATATTAGTGACTGTGTAGCCACCCAGACTCCTGAGTATAGGAAATGAAAGCAAACATACCTTGGAAATATTGATCTCTCATTAAAAAAGGTATCTTGAATAAAGAGAGCCAACAGGATGCTGGAACAGTACACAGAATATCCATCAACTTATCACTCAGAATTTGATTGCAAGAAGGAATCATTGACTTCTAAAAGCAGTGGACCTTGGGAAGATCCTAACTGACCCTCGGAATTATTAACACCAGAATGCACAGACCTAATCATACTGGAAAGAGACTGTTCTGTGAATGCTCTTTGCCATTAGTCTCACTATTTTTAGGTTCATCCACTGATTTTCTTTTAAAAAGAGAATTTGATATTTCCTTACTTTCTTAATTACTTGTAAAGGAATAATTAAAATGGAATCATCAATGTTGGGCAACAGCTTTATGACTAAATACAGAATGGGATGAAATGACAAAATGGAAACTGGTTGAACGTTGCCAAGTAGGCAGACTTTTCTTAGTTTTAGTGACTATTACTGAAATGAAAGATTCTTCTTTAAGATTTAAAACATTTTTAATTGTCATGGAATACTTTTTTTCTCCTAAGTCTTTTTAAGAAATCCCTTTGCATCAAGCTACTTGATGAAAAGGACAGGAGACCCATACTGGGGTTTCACAGTGGGAACAGATGAAAAGCAGGGATATTAAAAGGAAGACTTAGATACTAAATCTGAAAATACTAACACAAAGAGTAAGTCCTAAGTATTTCAAGAGCTGAATAATCTTGAGACCTTATTTCAATAAAACATTTCTAATTAATTGCCTTCAAGAGAGACTTGAATGGCAATATTTAGATTTAGTCCTTCACCTTCTCTGAATCCTACTTTGCATTAGGCCAAACACTTGGGCTCAAATAAGGCCTTAATTGGTAAAACATCTTGTTTTGTACATCCGTGGTTTTGAGCCTCCTTGGTGATACATGCTTCTTCAAACTGAGCTGGCTGGATGCCAATTTCATTTTGAGGAACTTTTTTGATATTTAGTAGTGCAAGAAATTATAGCCAGCTTCGCTTTCAAATCAGAATTGCACCAGCTTTTCATTCTCTGACCTCAAGGAAATATTGATAAAAATCAACTGGGGGTTTAAAGCGTCATTCTGCCTCACTCTTCAATATCAGTATTCTACAGCAATTTTATTATGATAAATGTCTATTTAGGTTCTCCTGGGAGGAAGCACACAACCAGAGTTGCTTTGGAGGTTGGGTTGGGATTCTCAGATTTTTTTCTGAACCCCTGGTGTTCCCTATTTTAATATCTAATTCTAAAATCCAGGATCCTACATTTTGCTAATCAATGTTCTGCCATCAGGATGTGAGTTAGCTTTGGCAGGTCAGCAGGATACATGATTACCTTACCCACTCTTTTTCCAGTTACTTGGATACAGAAAGAAAAGTGATATACTAGCAAAGTTATATACTTGCTGTATTTATCTTTTACATGTTTTTTTAAGGATTTAAGGATTCACAAGAGGGAAAAGCAGACTACCCACTGAGCAGGGAGCCTGATGTGGGACTTGATCCCAGGACCCAGGGATCATGACCTGAGCCAAAGGCAGATGCTTAACCAACTGAGCCACCCAGGTGCCCCATATTTTTTATATGTTCAAGTGTGCTGGCCAGGACTGGGATCTTGCTCTCTTGTGGTACCATTTTGAAGGCAGTAAGAAAAGATCGACCCATGGATTCTTGGGAAACAGTGGGCAAAATGTTATCCTTTGTACACAGTTCTTTCCCTCTTATAACAAGGACTATCAGCTGTCACAGTGGGATCAGGATATTCTTAGCCTGCACATTTCACCTTCCTCACCTTGTAGTGAATGTTTTGGTAGATGTTTAATAGTCAACACCACTCCCAAGTCCGTAATGTGTAGCAGTTGTCTGTTTCCATGCTATAACCTGCACAATCAGTAATTTCAAACTACTGATATGATGGAGATTTGGAAAGAGAACTGCATAATCAGCAGCACACCACTGTCCTCATGCCAATATTTGGAAAAAATGCATGTGGTTTGAGCATAGTTACACTGTTACTCAAAGGTCTACCCATATTCATATAAGAAAATCTTGCTTGGCTAATGTTACATCTATCCCTGCTTTACATTCTACTGTATCTCTGAGCCATGGATTTAAAGGTGTCTTAGTCTCACATAAGTTCTTGTAGTCATGGTCAGTCTCTATCAGCTTTATGAGACAACATGGAACTTGAATAGAAAATATATTTTATAAAAATTCTAGGGTGATTGGTGTTTGCCATGATACTATCAAAGGCTCACATCTATGCAATTAATTATCTTTATGCTATTAGTCATGACCTTTCCCTTTGAAATAATTGCCTACCATCTGTTATTTCATTAAGTATTAAATCTTTGTTGCTGAACAGCAAGCCAACCTGCCTTAGTGAATTTACCAAAAAACCACTTTAAATTTCTTTATGAGGGAAGTAATTGCTTAAACTGAGTGTTCTTTTAAATTCCAGTTAAAAAAGTGAATATATGCATGTAGGATACATTGCAATCAAGATATCAAAGTCATTAGCTATGCAGCCATACAACCTCTTAAAAGACTATTCACAGCTTAAACTGTGCATTATCACAGTATGTATCTATTGCAAACTTTGCCCATTAAAATGAGGATGTGTGCATGATAACTATGCAGGAGCATTATCAATAATTCCATGAGGCAACCAGTTGTTGCCATTTACAGTTGTCACAAAACTGCCTTTGGACTGTACTTCCCACTCTTCTGGACGCGTGCTTTGTGTATGACTGATTCCTCTATATTCCTTCATCAGATCACTCAATTTGCATTCTCTAATTGATTTCATAATCTAGACTGAGAACTACTTAACTTGGAGCACATGGCGACATTATTTTGATAAGGCCATGACAATGTGCAGGGCAAATAATATATACAGCATTAAACTTTTCCTAATAAATTCATAGTTTTCAATGAGGCATCATTGTTTGCTCTTAGAAAAAGTGAGTAGTGTTAACCTCACCTTCTGGCCAAAGAAGGGTTTTCCTAATCAAGAGTAACTCATAACAGAATTGTCCAAGTGGTCAAGGTAGAGTACCTGAGACTTTCCCTAAACTAACCAGTTCAGGCAGTACTCACTGTGGGGGTCCAATACAAAGCACTCAGTGTCACAAATGTACATTGAATAGGACAATGGGAACTCAAATTACAGAATAGTCTCTAAGGCCAGGCAGACAGGCCATTTACAGACAAAAACGTAGTGACTGGTAAAGGAGTCAGACTATTATTAGAAATAAGGTCTGAGAATAGAAAGTGACATGAGCAAGTCAAAGATTCAACTTTTAAAGAGGTACTGGGTGACCAGAAACTCAGAATGCAGATCAGCAGAAATAGAACACTTCAAACAGAAGCGTATGGATTTGAAATAAACCTTTGCAAATCAAATTCAGATAGTGGGATGTCCATGCTCAGAATGTAAGTTTTCAGGAGAATGAACTGAAAATTGGGGAATGGACATCAAATCTCAATGTTAGCACTGGAACACAGAATCTAGCAGCCATTCGACAGAGAAGATCGCCTGGGTACCTGAGGAGCCTGCCAAGTCAAGGGCAGAGATGGGCTAAGGAAGTTCCCTGAGGTATTGATCACCTGCCCCAAACCTAGATGGACCTTGTCCCCACGGGCACAGCTGAGAGTGTAGAGTCGTCAGTGGCTGGCCCAGCAGTAAGTTGTTGCAGAGGCAAAGATTAGGGGAATGAGAGAGGACTTTGGTACAAAAATGCTAGTTTTCACTACTGGTAATGTTGATCATTGCATCTTATCTATTATGCATCTACTTGTTGCCAAAAAGTCATAAGCTGAAAACCAACTTTCTTCTCTAGCTATAATTCCTAAATTCATGCTCCTGGCACGGAGACTTACTGTCTCCTTTGTTATCATTTGCAGAGCTTTCTAAAAACATAGACTACTAGGTCTCAAGCCAGTCCTACGATATTATTCAGGAATCTATATTTTCTTAAGATTCCTGGATGATTCTGATATCTATCCAGCTTTTAAAGCTGCCGTAAAGAATCTCAATGCTACTTAGGAAAAAAATACCATAAGGAAGAATTCAGATAGAAAGATTAAAAGGGTAAAACTGTCAGTGTCTGAGTCATAAGGAATGCATTTCCAAAATATAAAACATCTGACTTCAGAAGGTGACCTCTAACAAGGGAAAGAAAATCAAGCAGTGTAAAAGGAAGAAAGGAAAAAGTCAAGAGAGCTTTAAAACCGGAGCACCATTTGATTTATATTCACCTAAGGAGATGGAAAATGATTTCACTTTTTCAAGTGAATCAGCCTACAGCTTTCTGGCGCTCTGGTGGTGGGGGATTTTAAGTCATGTAATTACAAAAATAAGAATGAAAAGTTCTAAAACACAAAAAAGGTAAAGGAGACAGCTGCTGTGTGGGGTCTATAGTATAAGATAATCTAATTGTAGTCAGACTTGAGAAGTAAAGGGCAGAAGTAAACAAATGAACAAAATGATTTTATATGTAGGCATCACCTCCAAGGCTTGAGATGTGAGGGGAAATTCTTGAGTTTAAGGATAGTGAAGTCCGATGGCTGGTGGTAATAGGAAGTCTTCACTCAGTAAAAATGAATGGTCGGTTAGGTAGGTAATGACATGAGGCATTCACAGAAATGTGTGCAAAGTTTAGGAGGGTCATACGCTTGATTAGCAACATGGATCATATTCCGAAAGTGGGTTTTTTAGAGAAAAGGAGAATTGTAGCAATAATTCCATTTTGAGGACTTTTCTCGATAAAGAAATAGTACGTTTAGCAGGTGTTTAAATGCGTTTAATGGGATTTGTTACAGGGATCCCTTAAATCTGTCTGTTCTAGTAAAGCGATTTGTACTTTGAATATTCAAGAAAACCTGAAGTGATGGGCTCATGCTGAGTCTCACAGAAATGCTGGCAATGCACTTTTACTAGTTTCAAGTTTGATTTTCATTTTGCTTTGTACCACATTCCTTATCAAACCACCACTTCAATGAAAACATAACAAAAATCAACCCTTATTCTTGATGGAGATGCTGTTTAGACATGGCTAAAAATCATAACAGAATTCATTTGAGGAGCATCTTGGATGGATATTAATTTTATTTTTATTTTTTAAAGATTGTATTTATTTCTTTGACAGAGAGCGAGAGAGACAGTGAGAGAGAGAGAGAGAGAGAGCACAAGCAGGCAGAGCGACAGGGAGAGGGAGAGGGAGAAGCAGGCTCCCGGCTGAGCAAGGAGCCCAGAGCAGGGATTGGTCCCAAGACACTGGGATCATGACCTGAGCTGAAGGCAGATGCTTGACCCATTAAGCCACCCAGGTACCCCTGGAAATTCATTTTAAAGAACTGAAAAAATGTAAAACTCATAGTTTGGATGTCCTCTGGGAGAGGAGATAACAATTGAGGAAAAATATGTAACTATGTACAAAGTTTTAAAGTGATTTTATAATTAGGAACTGGCAAGAGTAATCCCACCCATCAAAAAAAAAAAAAAATCTTTGAAGAATCTTCTAGAAAGGAATCTGGAACTAAAGAAATGTGGGAGAAACTGGCAGCAGAAAGCAAGCTTTTCAAGTGAGGATGGACACATTGCGGTTAACAACAGCCTGCAAAAAGAAAACAAAACTGAAAGAAAATTCAGGGAATGCCTTTAAGTGTCTTTGTGGCCTGAAGCGTTTCTGGAGTGACGGAGGTGGGTGAAAGAGAAGTAGGATTAGGAGATGAGCAAGCAAGAGTAGAAGGAACACAGTGATTATAGAATGAATTGATAGTTCATTTAATAGCAGCTGGAGAAGGAAAGCAGAAGGATCAGAAGAAATACTACGGTGTATAATATAGAGAATTTTTTTAATTGGCACCTATGCATATTTTTTGGGATGTCATGTCAGTGAATATGACAAATGTGTTTCCAGCTCCTACGCATTACAATAGAGTGTTGAGAGTCACCTTGAGCTGCAGATTTAGTTGACTATTTCTTAATCTCTGTGCCATGAATATTATCTCCCTATCCCCCCCACCGGGTAGGTTTTTTGTTAAGGATAATGAAAGCTGTGTGAAAGAGGCATTATAATTAATAGTCCAACCGGAGGGGTTCTTTCTGTAGGACCCCTTGGAGCCCTGGGGGCAACGATGAAGCTCCCACCTGTCTGGGCCAGTTCTGTGATGGGGACGCGTCCAGTCATCCATAGGGCTGGGGGCTTGGGGGGAGGGTGTATCAGAGAGTGGGGACCATGATCCAGAAACACACTTTCTACCAGTGCTTGAAAAATCAGTAACAAAGGAAGGAAAGAAGCTGATCACTTTCCTATGTCCTCTGTTGAAAAGAAGTTAGAATACATTTCTTAGCATTTCCCGCAGTACTTTAAAGCATACCTTTCTGAAAGACAAAAGGACATCTATTTTTTTTTTAATAAGTTGCTCTTTGCCACATACACTGTCCCTTTCTCCCCTGCTCATCCTGTAGTTTTTACAGCTCTGATTTTAAGGGGAAGTAAAGATGATATGACAGGAAATAAACCACATCCAAGTAATACAATAACTGGACTCTTGCTCTAAGCCACAAAATTGGGGCAAATGGCCTACTCAAAAGGAAGAGAATGCTTTCATGCAGCCCTTCTCAGCATGAAGGACAGGGATACTCAAGAAGACAATAGAAAAATGTTGCACACACACACATCTTTTCTATCATTTTCAAGAGAGTGACTTAACTCCTAATGCAAGAAATTCTTATATGAATCTAAATGTAACTTTGATGAAAGTCATATTTGGGAATTTTCTGAGAGAGCAAGGTACGAAGCTCTAAGTAGAGTGACTTTTAAACCTTTTTTCTTTATTTAATCGGTTTAATTAGATTATCCAAATTTATTATATAATCATGAAACTTAAAGTTTTGCATTGCCTATTACTAACATTTTCACTCTAAAATTGATACATAACTTCTTCGACTCTCAACGGACTTGGGATATATTTGCAAGAAGTTTTTATTTTATGAGATTCATATTAGGAGCAAATGTAGAGTACAAAGCTATTTTCTGTGAATTTACCTCACAATTTTCCTTAGAGATCTAACAAAAAACACTGAAACTAAATCATCGGGAACTTTCTTACAGTCTCTCAAGACCTCCATCTCCTTTTATTATATCTTTTTAGTAAA
The DNA here is from genome assembly GCA_028646535.1 of Procyon lotor. Taxonomy (NCBI): domain Eukaryota; kingdom Metazoa; phylum Chordata; class Mammalia; order Carnivora; family Procyonidae; genus Procyon; species Procyon lotor. The sequence goes on along the minus strand of CM053616.1, from coordinate 42,010,675 downwards.
TGAGAAGTCTGCTTTTATTAACTAAATTATCTTCTTTTGTTAAATAAAAATGTCAATGCATTAAAATTAATTTAAATTAGTGAGAAAATAACTATGTTTTTCTGTGTTCTAGTTAGAATACTGTGAGCCTCACTTTAAAGGTTAATTTCAGAATTACTTCTTTTTTCAAACTCAAACCCGGTGTTTAATATTTAAACCATGGCTTATAATTATTTTTCTTGGAGCAACGTTTATTTCAACGACTTCTGTATAGTGGATTTTTCTGTCAGGCAGGGAGATGTCAAGAATGAAAAAAGTACTTGCAATAACTTTATTTAAAGACAAAATGCCTCGGGGACAATTTAGATTTCATAAACCCATAGTCAATGAGGAAAAAATACCATCAAACCTAGGAAACGCCAAATTCCATGAAATTTAATGGAGACCCTGAAAAATTGACCTTTTAAAATGTTTAGAAACCAACAAATTGTTATTGCTTGTGTTCTCTAGAAAATCTTATTGTGCTGTTCTCTTCAAGGTTGAATTTTTTGTGGATATTCTGAAGTGTGCTTAAATGTTTATGATTTTATTGTGCTATAACACATTATGCTTTCTAGAATCCATTTTGGGGGCGCCTGGGTGGCTCAGTGGGTTAAAGCCTCTGCCTTCGGGTCAGGTCATGATCTCAGGGTCTTGGGATCGAGCCCCGCATCGGGCTCTCTGCTCAGCGGGGAGCCTGCTTTCCCCTCTCTCTCTCTGCCTGCCTCTCTGCCTACTTGTGATCTGCCTCTCTCTGTGAAATAAATAAAAAAATAATAATAAAAAATCTTTAAAAAAAATAGAATCCATTTGGAATACTATATTCTGGGTATACTATTAATGCGAATTATTTAATTACATGCTTATTTATACTTCATCAAATAATATTTTCTTATTTTTATTTAAAATACTAGCATATTTTATTTATAAGAGTTATAATCCCTACTAATTACACTTAAGAAGTTTTTTTTTTTTTAAGATTTTATTTATTTATTTGACAGAGGGAGAGAGATCACAAGTAGGTAGAGAGGCAGGCAGAGAGAGAGGGGGAAGCAGGCTCCCCACTGAGCAGAGAGCCCGATG
>CM053616.1:41985311-42001482 GCA_028646535.1 Procyon lotor | reverse complement strand
GTGATGCTCGTGGCTTGTGCCAGTTGGCCACAGGCCAGTTGCGCAGTTGGAGAGATGTCCTTTTTTTTTTTTTTTTAAAGATTTTATTTATCCATTTGACAGAGAGAGAGAGATTACAAGCAGGCAGAAAGGCAGGCAGAGAGAGGAGGAAGCAGACTCCCTGCTGAGCAGAGAGCCCAATGCGGGGCTCGATCCCAGGACCCTGAGATCATGACCAGAGCCGAAGGCAGAGGCTTTAACCCACTAAGCCATTCAGGCTCCCCAAGATGTCCTTTTACACATTTTTTTTTCTAACTCAAACTAACTCAAGGACGGGCTAGGCAATATTTTAACATTCTAACATTCTGTGGTTTATTTCTCAGGAGCCAGTCACGTGGGGGTTATACACAAGATAGGGAGTGTAGCACAAAACAGAGTTGGCCTTGGGTTATGCACAAGATAGGGAGTGTAGCACAAAACTCACCTTGCTCTGCTCTTTCAAGAGTATACAGAGTAATGGTTCTAACATGTGTTAATATGTGTAGATTTAGAACAGTGACCGACACATTGGACGTACTCTATGTGTTTGCCATTATTACTTAGCTTCCACTTTTGTAATACCCAACTAAATCTACCCTAGCCCCTCATGTCAGTCAAATTAAAAATACCTGCAGTCAAGTAACTAAGAATTCACTGGACCTGATACCAAATTCTGGAGAAACTCCACATTGGATCAAGTTTGCCATGTAAATTTTGAGTCAGATTTGGATTTAGGTTTGAGATCAAAAAAAGAAAACTGACAAATTATTTAATGTTGGAAGTAGTAATCAGCCTCAGTGTCTTTCCAACCTGCTGCTTTTCTGAAGCAGAGTTCATATTATACATGAATAATGTTGATGTGCCTTTGTTTCTTGTGATTAGTCTCATTTCAACTAAGATAAAGATAGATAACTTGATCAAGGTGAGCAGTACTATAATATATATAATGTAAAATATAAATATAAATAAATATTTATAAACTGTAAATATTATACAATTATGATTATTGGAAAGCCAAATTATTTCTCAAAATTTTTTCAACTTTTCTGATTCTACTATTTATAGAACCTGAAAGATATTGTTGTATCTTAATCTTTACTAAAAGCAGGTAATCATTAGTTTCCTAAGTAAAATTTCTAGCTTTGAAACAAAGTAAATTGATATTCACCTGTGGAAAAGAAAAAAAGAAAAACTTATTCAGAAAACTAATTGTATTCAAATTTATCTGGAATTCACAGATTCTAGCTGAGCAAGCTTCCATTTGCTAACAAACAATTTAGGTGTAATCTATAGAATTTGTAAGGTCAATAACCTCCCTAGATTTCAAATGCTTATTAGTGCTATGAAAATATTAGTAAATATACATTATAATGTGGTTAATTCCTGCTTGGCAGTTTTCCAAAGAATCAGAGGTTTCTTTGACTTTTTTTCTTTTTTTTTCACAAATTACAGTTTTTGCTGTAATTATCTTTAAATTTGAGATTGTATATGAGTTTGACATATACATGCTATTTAGAATGGCTTAAAAAAAGAAGATAAAGTCTGGTGGTCATGTTTTCATCCACAAATACTTCAACAATCCCTGGAAAAATCTATTACATGTGTCTAATTAAAATTAAAGCAATTTATTGTGACTTACTTTAAGTTTTACCTGAAGAATTAATAAAACCCATTGAAAAATCCAAATTTGGAATATAGAAATATTTTAATATTGGCTTTTCGAAATTAGATTTTATTCCATATATAACTGCTATCCTTATACTCACTTGTGTCAATCAATATTATTTGGAAACATAAAGGAAATGAAATTCAGTTATGCAGTGCCCTTATTAGGTCATCTAATTTCATAATCTTGGTAACATTAAAAAAAATAACCCAGTTGAAATCTTGGTTAGGTGATGGACATTTTCAACACTCTGATGTCCTAATGCATTTTATAACATTTCTCCTCTCTTCTAAATCAATTTCAAATTTAATACTATTATAATTATCTTAAAATTTAACATTTCAGACCACCATTAATGTTTTAATGTAGCTTAATAGAATTAATATTCTTTGCAATGATATATATTTGATATATGTTTTATAGTCTATCTGTGATCAAAATATCAATGCATCACGGTTCAAGCTTTCCAATTAATCTACTATAAATACTTCTAGAAATATAGCCTAATAAAATAGAGTTAGGGAAGAAAGCACATAAACCAAGGAGACATTTTACTTCCAGTAATGATGGTGTGGCGTTAAGTATCAATCCTACTACTGAGTAAAATAAAATGTCTTTGGAACTAATAAAGTAGGAAACAATTATCAGGAAAAAGAAATCTAAGAGAAAGCAAGGACCTCAAAACTGGAAACCCAGAATTCAAATCCAATTTACCTTGAGGACACTGACCAGTTAAGAAGAAAAACAAAACAAAATGAAAACAAAACAAAACAAAAAAACTATGAGACTGAGGTATGGTTTATCCAGCTTCATTCATGTGGGAAGAGAAATAGAGATGCCTATCAGGGACCATACATACTCGTTTTGAGTTGACATTGAAATTGACACTTACTGTAATCAACTATGCTTCAGGTCAGACAATAAAACTTAGAATCTTAGCTGAAATATATAAAAGCTTGCATTCGTTGATTTGGGGAAAACTAAAAATCTTATAGCGACAACTAAACTTAATAAAATTAAGAATTCAATCAATAAAATTTATGGCTTTCACTAAGACAGCTAAAGAGTGAATTAGGTAACTATGAAATAGGTGAGAAGGAATTTTTCAGATTGCATGATAGAACCAAAGAGATAGAAAATGTCAAAGTGAATGTGATACCCAAAACAATTCAATGAGGAAGCCTAATACCATGTGATCAGTGCTGCAGAAGAGAAGTAGCGGAAGCAATATTGGAAGAGATAATGGCTGAGCAATTGCCTGATGGGATAAAAGCTGCTAATCCAGAGATTCAAAAGTACCAGTGAATCCCAAAGGGAATAAACAGAAAGAAATCCTCACCTGGACAGATTCAAACTGTGAAATGAAGAAACACTGTGGTTAAATTCTGGAGGGAAAAAAAGGAATGATGGCCATATATGTCAAGACATATATGTCACGGAAGGGTACTTTGGGGATTTCTGAAGCTTTATGCATTATTTCCTAATTTTGGTAATTGCTCTATGAGCATTTTCATGATAATAAGTGTATATCATGTTAATTTATGTGTTTTTTTAAGAATTTATTTTTTAGGACAGTTTTTGATTCACAGCAAAATTGAGAAGATATAGACATTTCTCATATACTCCTGACATCAGACATAAAGCTTCCCCCACTATCAACATCCCCCATAGAGGGATACATTTATTATAACTGATGAACCTACACCAACACATCATTAACACTGAGAGTCCACAGTTTTACTTTTAGTTGTACATTTCATGGGTTTGGACATATATATGGGTAGATATATATCACTATACATTATAGTGTTATACAGAGCACTTTCACTAAAAATCCTCTGTATTCCACCTCTCCCCTAACTGCTGGCAAACCATAGATCTTTTTACTTTCTCTATAAGAATAATATAATATAATACAATATAATATAATATAATATAATATACTATAATATACTATAATATACTATAATATAATATAATATAATATTTCCAGAATATTATGTAGTTGGAATCATATAGTATGTAGCAGATTGGCTTATTTCACTTACTAATATTCATTTAAGATTCCTCTGTGTCTCTTTATGTTTGAAAGCTCATTTCTTTTTATCACTGAATACTATTACATTGTCTGAATTACCACAGTTTATTTATCCACTCACCTGCTGAAAGACATCTTGGCTGCTTTCAAGTTTTGACAATTATAAAAAAATGTCCATGTGCAGATTTTTGTGTGAACATGTTTTCAGCTCATTTGGATAAATACCAAGGAATGAGACTGCAAGATCATAAGGTAAAAGTATTTAGTTTTGTGAAAAACTACCAAACAGACTCCAATTTTTCATTCCCACCAGCAATGAATGAGAGTTTCTGTTGCTACACATCATCTCCAGCATTTGGTGTTGTCAGTATTTTGGATTTTGGCCATTCTCGTAAGTGTTCAGTAATATGTCATTGTTCTTTTAATTTGCATTTCCCTGATGACATATGATGTGAGCATCTTTTCATATGCTTGCTTGTCATCAGTATATCTTTTCTGTGACTGTTAAGAATTTTGGCCAATTTTTAAAAATTTGGATTGTTCATTTTTTTCTTGAAGTTTAAGTGTTCTTTGGATATTTTGAATAATAGTCTTTTATCAGATATATATTTTGCAAATATTTGATTCTAGTCTATAGGGTTTTTTTGACAATGTCTTTCATAAAGCAGAAAAGTTTAATTTTTATGAAGTTGTTTTTTGGACTTCAATTTTTCTTTCACGGATCATGCTTTTGGTGTTGCATATAAAAAGTCATCAGCAAATCCAAGCCCATCGAAATTTTCTCCTCTGTTATCTCCTGGGAGCTTTATAGCTTGGCATTTTACATTTAGGTTTGTGATCCGTTATGAGTAAATTTCTGTGGAAACCATAAAGACTTTGTTTAGATTCTTTCTTTCCTTCTTTTTTTCATTTTCCTTCTTTTTTCTTTCTTTCTTTCTTTCTTTCTTTCTTTCTTTCTTTCTTTCTTTCTTTCTTTCTTTCTTTCTTTCTTTTTCTTTCTTTCTCTTTCTTTCTTTCTCTTTCTCTTTCTCTTTGCTTTCTTTTCTTTCCTTTTCTCTTTTCTTTTTTTTTTTTTTTTTCAGTGAGGAAGTGCAGGTGTTCCAGCATCATTTGTTGAAAAGGCTATTTTGCTCCATTGTATTCTCTTTGTTTCTTTGTGAAAGATCAGTTAACTATATATTTGGGGGGTCTCTGAGCTCTCTCTTCTCTTCCATTGATTTATTTATGTGTTCATTTACTGTCAGTACTACGCTGTCTTAATTACTGTCTTCATCATCCATTATATGCATAACTTATATTACACACACACAAATCTTCATAAAAACAAACAAAACTGAAATGGGAATTTCTGAAAACATGGCAATCTGTAGAGTTTCCTTCTTCGGTAGTTTTAGTTCTGATCTCCAGGATTTTTTGTTTGTTTATTTGTTCATTTGTTTTTAGATAAACATCAGCCAGGGTCTTTGAGATAGCTAAGTGAAAAATTGCATTTATCTGTTGATTTCCTTATAGAGTACCTGAACATGTCTTAGCCCTGCCCCATGAATGAAGGAAAATCTTGAAGTTATTTTAATAAAGACCGACCTAAAGATAATAAGGTGGCATATCCCAAAAAAATCTAAATGGCCAGCACCCAAAGAAAGGAAAATCATCAATCAGCAAAAAAAAAAAAAAAAAAAAAACCCACAAAGGAGATCGATGAATAGAAACTTAACAAAAAATTAAGTAGATCTGAGATCAGCACAGAATTATTTTCTGAACCTAAATGAAAGATGATTTACCAAGTAAATAATTTAGTAAGTAAATGAAGCATAAGTTCAAGGAAGAAACTGAACTAAGTGATTTGGAAGAAAAATTGGAAGAAATTTGTCAGAAGGAAAACATCAGGGAAAAGATAAGGGACTTGGCTTCAATATATCCAGAAAACCCAACATGCAAATAATCGGAATTCCAGGAGGAAAAAAGGGAACAGATGGAAGACTGTTCATAATTAAATAAATTAAATAAATCATAGAATATTTCCTTAGCTGAAAAAATACCTTAATCTATATATTGTATTCAGGGAAATATTAATGAGAAATGTTATGCTCTTTCACCCGTTCTTGTAAAATTTTCAAAATCTGAGAAAAAATACCAAAAGTTAAAAAAAATGGAGATTTGAAACAAAATCTACAAATTAAGAAGAGAAAAAAATTCAAGCAAAACCTCAATTAAATATATCTCAGGAAAACTGCTTAAAGAACACAGTAACAATAGAAAATCATTAATGCAGACAGAGAGTAAAGAGAAATTCATTTAAATAGAGCAATGAGATGTTTCAGCCCATCTCTCAAGAGCAATAATAGATGTCAAGAAATAATGGAATACCTTTAAATTACAGAAAGAAAATACTATAGGCACAGAATTCTATAGCCAGAAAACAACATTTCTCAGCATCAAAAATGAACATCATGGAGACAAGGACAACTATCCAAGCAGCACCACTAGAGTATGTTCAACAGGAAATATGGCAGAGAAAGAGCCACTAGCAGGGATACATTCCTTGTTGCCTTATCACACCGGGGAAAGACACAGTGTCCAACAGAACCGATATCAGAGTCTTGAGAGACCATTTCAACCCTTGGGCTCGAGGCCTTGTGTTGCATGGTAAAGAAAGCATCACTCCCTTCTTGTGAGGATTCAAGAGGAATGTGTTGATGGCAACTCTATCCTCGAAGCTTGGTTTTCCTGTGTAGGGCTAACCTCAAGTCCCTCCCTGGCTATCATCAAAGGCTTTGGTTTCCAAGACTGATGGATGCAACTCTGTGACATAACAGCATCAGGACTGACATCAGCATTCGTGGTTAATAAACCCCCCTGGCTTGCTGGGGAGGCTTGGGTGTAAGATTGGTGTCCTCACACTGGGCCTCCACCAGTTTCCATGGAACTTTGTAGAAGTTAATTCCTTTTCTGGGACTCCAGCCTCCCTGAGATCTGTGTTGGACTGAATAAGAATAAGAATAAGAATAAAATAAAAAATAAACAATCACATACCTCTCAGTAAAATAAATACATTTTCAGAAGAAAGTACGTGAGAGAAGAACATGTCACCAGAAGACCTGCAATAAAGAAGGAAACAAAACAAAACAAAACAAAACATAACCAACACTAAAGGGTATTATTGGTAAAGAAGGAAAATTATTGTAAGTGCTGCTTCAGAAATGCAGAAAGGGATAAAGAGAAATAAAAAAGGGTAAAAATCCCTGTTTTTCTAATTAATATTTACTTAATAAAATTACTTAAATATTTACTTAATAAAATATTTAATTAATAAAATATTAATTTTCTAATTAATATTTACTTAATAAAATAAATAATAATTACTTACTAATAAATATTTACTTAATATTTACTAAATAAAAATATTTACTTAATAAAATAATTAATATTTACTTAATAAAAATATTTACTTAATAAAGAGCAAAGATAAAACCTTGTGAGCTGTTAAATATACATAAAATTAAAATAGGCAACCAAAAGAACGAGTAAGTCAGGTAGAGTTCTCTGGTAAAAGTGTTTTTTAGAAGCACTGATCCATACATTGACTTGGTGGCATAACATATAAATTCATCGGTGGTGCAATTGTAATATCTAGGTTTATCACTAAAGAAAATAATGTATGACTAATAAGGAAATAGCTGCAAAAATAGGTAAAAATAATCAATGTTAACGGTAGTTAAGAAAAATAAGAAAAATAATGTAAAATAGTGAAGATGGATAGATAAGAGATAATAAGCAAATAGTATCACCTGAAGTCTAAATGACTCAACGTTTCAATTAAAAGACAAAAGTTGGCAGATTGTTTTAAGAACCAAAGTCATACTGTACACTTACAAAAAAGTGGGGAGGGTGTCCAAAGTAAAAAGATAGAAAACACCAATTAAAAAGAAAATTGAGGAAAAAATTAATATTTTTGCCCCACTGAATTGAATTTAAATACAACATTTTTAAAAAGGAAAATACTTCTAACTTCAAAAAAGCAGGAAGTTGATATAGCTTTATAAATATTAACTACATTAGACTAGGAACATTACTAGAGATAAAGAGAAAGTCGTTTATGATAAAATGGTCAATTCAACAGGAAGATATAACAATTTTTAATGGGTATGCACCTGATAATATAACCTCAAAAGTTACATAGCAAAAAGTAAGAAACTAAATACAGAAATAAAATATCCACAATCATAATGGGAACTAAATATAAAAACGAAATACCCACAATTTTAATTGTGAATTTTAATATATAGTGGATGAAACAAAACCAATAATATGCAGTAAACATGTAAAAAATTTGGACAACACAATTCAACATGACTACTTGGTCATTTTGGCACCCTGAACTCAAGAACTAGAGAATACTCAGTATTTTGCAAGCTTAGATGGAAAGTTTATAAAAGTTGATTTTATCGGGGCGCCTGGGTGGCTCGGTCGTTGGGTGTCTGCCTTCGGCCCAGGTCGGATCCCAGGGTCCTGGGATCGAGCCCCGCATCGGGCTCTCTGCGCGGCAGGGAGCCTGCTTCTCCCGCTACCATTCCCTCTGCTTGTGTTCCCTCTCTCGCTGTGTTTCTCGCTGTCGGATAAATAAAATCTTTAAAAAAAAAAAAAAGTTGATTTTATCTTAGACCATAGAAGTCAGTGCATTTCCAAGTAGTGAAATAATACAGTCATTTATTTACTTACAGAAGAATTAGGCTATAAGTCAATTTAAAACAGCAACAAAAAAAGTATATAAGCTCCATATGTTGGAAATTAAGCAGCCCACAGGTGAAGAAGGGAGTGCATTTGAAATTAGAATATGTATTGAAAGTGATTTAATAAAAATAGAGTACACGAAAACATGTCTGAGGCAGCTACAGCATTGTTTGGAGTTTCTGGAGCTCTCTACTAGGAAAGGACTGCAGAAATGTTCAAGTCCTGGATATTAGTAAAAATATTTTTTTGGAAACAGCATGGAATCACTTCTCCTCTCATCTACTGAAAAGGTTTATCTTCCATCACTAAGATTGCTTGGGTACACATCCTTCAGATGAGAGTTGCAGATCAGGCAAATGTCTTAGGATAAAAGATAACACTATTGGAAACTACTCAGCATAAATGAAAAGAAAATGAGATATAAACCAGCCTAAATGCTATAAATCACATATCACAAACCTTGTCATGCCGTAGGTGCAGAGACATCCTGAAGGCAAGGACGGATCCCAGTGCTACCTTCAGGGAGCTTAGAGTTGATGATAGAAGACCAATGAACAATAAGCAGTTTACAACTGCATTAGCCAATGTGGGCATCATGGGATCAATAGGAGCATAAAAATCAGAATTTTTTAGACAAGCTCCTTCAGTCTGTAACATATCCCTTTTCCAGACAACAGAAGAAATGGTTTCACAGTTAGAGATGGATCCATGCATGTGTTTCTTGTTTGGTTTGGTTTAGGGTTTTCCCTAGAAGAATATATTTATAAGTATTGAGAAACAGGTTGTCTACTCGCAATAGAAGTGAGCCAATTAAATATGGAGATTCTCAATGTTTGCTGAAAGAGGAAGACCAGGGAGGGTCTATGGAAGAATATGGCTAAAGAGTTAATAGGGACAAGCTTTCCTCCTGGGGACAGTTGGGCAGTGCTTATGACAGATGGCAGCCAAGCAGCTGCCTCCAAGAGAAACACTAAATACAGTAGGGAAAAATCCCATCCCCTAAGGCGATCCTTAGAAATGACGGAGTTTCCTCTGAGAAGATAAATATATCCTCTCACACTGGAAAGTTAATCGATGAGTTAGAAACTGCTACAACACACCTGGATTACGGAGAGCGCCTCACAAATGACAGCAGTGCAAGGATGTGTGTACAAGAGCTGGAGTGTGTCTGGGAGCCGGGGAAGGGGAGGGAGAGACAGAGGTCCTCGCAGCCCTGACTGAATGCTGCTTAAGAATGAAGAAAGGTGGGGCGCCTGGGTGGCTTAGTCATCAAGCAGCTGCCTTCGGCTCAGGTCATGATCCCAGGGTCCTGGGATCGAGCCCCGCATCGGGCCTCCTGCTCGGCAGGAAGCCTGCTTCTCCCGCTGCCATTCCCTCTGCTTGTATTCCCTCTCTCGCTGTGTTTCTATCAAATAAATAAAATCTTTAAAAAAAAAAAAAAGAATGAAGAAAGGTGATGGGGCAACTCATCTGAACATATCATTATTAAACAGTAACTAAAGTCCACTCAATTGCCAGGAAAATGATGTGTTTGAAAAGGTAAAACTAGAAAAGGGCATATTTGGTTCAAACTGCCCAAGAAAAGGAAATGATCTGATAGTCAAGTGTGGGTGTCCATAGATTTCTGGGAAATCATTAAAGTGGGGAAAATCTGATGATCATCAACTGAGGAATGGATAAATACAACCCGTTACGTCCACACAATAAGACTATTACTCAGCTATACAAACGAAGGAGTGCCGACACAGGCTACAACATGGATAAATCTTGAAAACATTTTGCTAAGTGGATGAAGCTAGTCACAGGGGACCATGTAGTATATGATTCCACTTACCTTATATATCCAGTACAGGTAAATCTGTAGGGACAGCCAATAAATTAGTGGTTGCCAGGGCGTGGGAGCAGAGGAGAATGAGGTTTAACAGCCAATGGACCTGGAATTTTAGACATTTTTAGCAGAGGGTGGGTGTGTGTGTGAAATATTCCCAAATAAAATAGTGGTGATGCTTACACAATTCAGTGAATATACTAAAACCACTAAATTATATACATTAAGTGAATGAATGAATTGTGTGGTATGTGATTTATATTTCAACAGATCTGTTACAAAAAATAATGTAGGAAAGAAATTAAAAGAAATTAAAAACATATGCCATACATGTGAAATAGAAGATTCCAGGAAAGTGTACAATTATTTGAAAACTTACAATTATACCACCTCCAATGATTAAAAAAATTATATGTGAAAAATAAAGACCCAGTCTTGTATTTCTAGAAATGGCAATGAGGTAATTTCAATGGACCTTCAAATGCATATAGTTTAGAAAATCTGATAAGGGTATTTCAAAATATCAGCTCCCAAAAATCTCTGAAGAATGCTAAAGTATGAAGAAACTACCAAGCTAAGAAACAAAAATACAAAGGAGAATGAGAACCAAAATTGCTAAATGAGGAAACAGGACGCTGAAACTGCTTTTTCCCTGAGGATAATACTTAATCCAGACAAACTTGCATTTAGTTTTTCTCTTTTCTCTAAGTAGAAAGGAAAATACTTGAAAAAAAAAAAAAAAAGTCTGATAATGTCAAGTATTGGTCGGATATACAGCCACAATGTCTCTGGTGGGAGTGAAAACTGGCAAAGTTTCTTTCTTGTGAAAGAATTATACTTAAAGAATGAGAGCTCTATACAGCAATACTTATAATCACGAGAAAGAAATAAACAAATTTACAAAGAAATAAACACAAATAAACACAAAAAAAAACCCTGCTACATGTGTAGTGTTAGCTACAAAGTCGGTTAAACAATAAAAAAAAAAAAAAAAAGCAAATATTTAAACAGTTTAAGATAGGGTTGCTTCTGTCCCAAGAAAATTCAGAGAGCTTTACTTGTTAGGAATATTTTACAGCGAGGGAAGCAAAAAGTGGTCATAACAGGAAAATTTCAAAACCGGAAGTAGTTACAAAACGTGGCCTTCAGCAGCTCCTGCTCCATCTGCAAAGCACGAGGGAGGCAGCACGTGGTTGTGTGAACTTCCAGGACACTAGCATCCCCTGCCCGGAAGGAGCCCAGCAGCAAGGTGACGTGATTATAGCTGATTGGCTGGGAAACCGGAAGGTCCTGTTGACATGAAGAACTCTGTTTGGGATCAGAGTCAGCATGGCAGGGAAATCAGGACAGTTCACATTTCAATTACGTGGCTATGGGTATTTGGTCTAGAGGCACATTGAAACCCGTGGCCTCTTTTTAGGGTTTCTCTTTAACGCTCTTAAAGTAGAAGAGTCTAGGTATTCAAATTGTTTACCTTCATGTTGGGTCATTAATATTCACTTTAATAATTAACGATATGTGTAAACTTATGCACACGTTACACATATGTGCACATTTTTCTATGTTATAATTTACATTAAGAAATTGAATGATCCATCTCTGTATATTATTGGAGTGTCTGCCAATTTTCTTGAATCTTGGCGATTGCTGTGTTTCCACACAGGGTGGAGCCTTAGGTGATTCAGCTTTGGCTGTTGTCCCAAGCTGGGTCACACAGAGCTGCAAGTTGGGACATGAGTCCTGTTAACACTGGATAGCTGTCCAGGAGGGGAGGTGAATTAATTCTGATCAGTAAAATGAGACATGTTACTTTGTGTTTCACCTTGGCCTTATTCAGGTGTTTCAGCTCCTACTTGGATTCTGTGAACCATCTTAAATTTCATGGCTTTTTCATACACAAAAATTTTAAATACAAGAACAATCCACCAACCCCACCCCAAAAATCTTAAAGGATCTGTATGCAGTTAATTGTTTAGAGTGAAATTGTTTTACTGATATGTGTATGTTCAACTATGGTACATGATTGTATTAGCACCGCCTACTCCTCTTTTATTTTTTATTTTATTTTTTTTAAAGGCTTTATTTATTTATTTAGAGAGTGTTGGGGGTAGGGGCAAAGGGAGAAAGAGAAGGTCACGCTGACTCCATGCAGAGTTCAGAGCCCAACACAGGGCTAGATCTCATGACCCTAGATCATGACCTGAGTCAAAATCGATTCAGTCACTCACCGGAGACACCCAGGCACCCCAACATACTCCTCTTTTAGTATGAGTAACGATTTAAACAATTCCATTTATGTATTGACATAAAGAAAAAATCTGAATATGCTGTAGGTATTATTTATCACTTTACCCTTATTTAACCAAGATTGTGTTACTTATTTTGGAAAAATTACCTTGGATGTTAATAAACTTTTAATAAAACTTAACGAACATAGATGTTAAACCCACATGCGCCAGATTTCTGTTCTTTATATGCGTTATACCCATTTCATAAGGGAGATCTAACATGTTGATTCTATTACTCTGGAATACTTAGATATATATCCATGCTTACATAAATTATCAGGAAATTTACCGAGTATAATTTGGGGATTTGTTCAAATGAAACTTTATTAACCACTTTTATTCTAAAGAGAACATGCTGAATTTCTAATAGAGAGAGCATGCTGAATTGCACAGGACTGGAATCTGTTGGTCACTTACCAAGAAGACTCAAGGGTAAATAACACGCTGAATCACAGCATTTAGTTGAATCATGTAGTTTAGTTTTCAAAGTGTTGCATTATTCAAGAGAAGAATATACTACAGAAAATTATGAGTGACATGTTAGACTAAATTGTAATTACATAAATATTCCATTATGGTCAATATAACAGTGTTCAGTGTTCATCAGCAAAATATTTTTTAAAAATCTGATTAGTCAGAACTGATGACTTAATGAGTTGAAGTTGAGAGCAATTACCGTCTGTCCTGTTGTTGATGGACATTTCAATGATCAAAGGTTATCTTAAAATTACATTGTAGGAAAACACAGCAGGAAAGTCCATTGTGTTTCCAGTATATTAAAATGACTTTAAAATGCTTTACTCCTCGATGATTTGTCGTAGGAAATAAGACTCTATCCTTGATATAGTTACATAATAAAATAAGGTATATTAAAATGTAAGGTTACTAGCGTTGGAGACAAACAGGCTACTAATTGATAATGTAGTCATAAAGACTTCAACACTTCCTTATTTTATTTGAAAATTACATCAGCAAATTTAAATCTTGCTTTTCATTCCATGGTTAACAATAACAAGCACCTCTCCAACCTCAATTAATACAGTGATGAAATTCTAAGACATTCTGTTTCATTTTTGTACAATTTACTTCAGAAAATATTTCTTTTTATTTAATTAAAATACATATCCTCCCAATTTAAAATTTATATATTTTGTTTTGTTCCATTGGACTACATGGACAAAATGCATTCTTTCATGCACATGACTTTTCTATTCTCTTTTTAATTATTTTCTCACATGTTACACATTGCTGTTAAAATAGTAGGTTTTGTGTATGCTTCAGTTTTTAAAATTTTATTTTTATCCTCATTATTCTTCACTTAATAGGCTTTAATTTGCTGGCATTATTTATTATCTTTTAAGCTTCTTTACAGTTATTTTTCCCCATCTCTCTGTGTTCTAAGATATTGCACAGGTCTCTACTGTGTTTATGTAGCCTATTCATAGGGAAAGGTCAATTTTCCTAGGTTGCAGAAAACCTATCTAAACCTGATTCTTCCCTTATACTTCACTTCTTTCATACCTCCTTAACAGAAATACTCAATATCTCAAGTGTCACATAATTAAAAGCCAGGGAAAGAAATCTACATGCCCAATTCCATAACACCCTTCTGACCTTATGATTCATGTTATGTAACTCTTTGCATTGTTGCCATCACACTCACTCTATGGTTCTTTTTTCACAATTTTGGTGCCCGTTTTTCCCTCATTCCCTATCATGAGTTTTGTTAATATTTAAAACAAATCATGGTTTAGGTAGACTATCATCTTCTAATTGACACTACAGATGCCCGCAACTGCTTAATCCCTAAAATGTTTCTCTGCATTTGATTTTAACTAATCATTTATTCCCAAGATGTCAGTCCAGACCTACAAATCACACACACACACACACACACACACACACACACACACACACACACACACATTAATCTAAACTATCTCAACTGACATGCTTGTCTCTACGCCCACAATTTCTGTCCATTGGATTTTCTTGGGTCTTCTTTACAAATGCATTTGCCTTTTAACCTTGTCTTTTGCCTAATCTCTTGATATTTCTATTTTCTCCCCATATCTAAGCAACTTCTCCTTTCTTTTACTTTTTAAATTTTATTATTGAAATACAGTTGGCATATAATGTTATATTAATTTCCACTGTACAGCTTGATGATCTGATAATTTTGTGCCTTGCTCAGTGCTCACCACATGAGTGTAGTCACCATGCAATATTATCACAATATTAGTGATTGTATTCCTTATGTTGGACTCTTGTCTCCGTGACTTATTTATTTTAGAGCTGGAAGTTTGTATCTCTTAGTCCTCTTCGTCCACTGCACTATCCCCACCCACTTCCCCTCTAGCAACTACTAGTTTGTTCTCTGTATTTATCTCTTACATTTTCTCCCTACATGATACACTATAGTAGTCTTACATAATTTTCTTTCACCTCAATCTTCTTTTCCTTTGTGTTACTATTTTTCCAAAATATCACCCCAGCAAAAGCGTAGAATTAATTCCAGTACTGGAGAATAATATTATTTAATGTCTTCCTTTTACATTCAGATTCCTGAAAGCTACTGAGAATAGTACACATCATGTCCATTAATGGCTAAACAATTTCAGAAATTCAGCTAGATCATCTGTATTGTGAATTGTCTTAAATTTGTTTTTTGTTAGTATTTTCAGGGAGCTGAGATAACAGGACAACAAATTAGCTTGCAAATAAAAACAGCTACCTCCAAGAAGTGGAGGCATCAACCCTGATTCCCATGAGGGGTGAACATGGTGGGGGGAGGGAACAGACTGCTATTTTAGGCAACTGGGAAGAATTTAGCTACTTAAACAAAACAAAACAAAAAACAAAAGCTGACTGTGAGTGACCACAAAAGTATGGATCCTCGGGGAGCTGCAGGAGAGAAAGTGGTGTTTGCATCTATTTATAGACTCTTCTACATGGACCTTCACAGCATACTTAAAACAAAATATTGGAGAAAGACTGGAGTCTTTCCCTAAGTGATGAAAGTCTAAGAAGAAAAGAGTACACGTGCTAGTGAGAAAAGTAATACATCTCATTTGTATTCTTCTTGTGTATGGACCCAAAGCCTTAATTTTCAGGGGAAGAGAAAACAAACCTATCACTCCCAGAACTAAAAGAGTAGGAAAACAAACAGCAAACCACCTGTACCTCTGGGTGAGGAAAAGAACACTGACACCACATTGAACATATACTAGGAGAGATCCTCAACCACTAGAGGAAGGTCAGGATTATTATCATTTTTTTAAAGATTTTATTTATTTATTTGACAGAGAGGAGAGATATCACAAGTAGGCAGAGAGGCAGGCAGAGAGAGGGAGGGGGAAGCAGGCTCCGTGCTGAACAGAGAATCCGATGTGGGGCTCAATCCCAGGACCCTGAGATCATGACCTGAGCCGATGGCAGAGGCTTTAACCCACTGAGCCACCCAGGCGCCCCAAAGGTCAAGATTATTGAATCCTGTGTTAATCAAACCCTAAGACTAAGACCAAGTTAACGCTAGAAGAATTTGAAGCCAGTAGTTCATTGTAGGAAACCATCCCAACAATGAAACAAACTTAGCTCAGCTT
>CM053616.1:41968213-41984811 GCA_028646535.1 Procyon lotor | reverse complement strand
GGAATCACCAAATCTTATCCTGCACCTTGAATAAAGAGGAGACGTTAAAATAATAAAATGTGGAAATATTTGCCTTGGCTTAAGAAGTTTCAGTGTAGAGAAAATGGCTTTTCAGATCATCCCTTGAATTCAGGTTAGTCTTTTTCTTGCTACTAATTATCTAAACTGGCAATAAAAATTTACTAAATACAGTCTTCCGATTTCAGCACTAAGGAATAAGATTTTTATATCACCTGTAGAAAGTGAAGTAATCGAAATAAAAGCTGCCTACAATATTTTTGAGAAAGTGTAGGCAGAAATGTATTTGCAGCAGTCCAAAATAAACAAAAGAAAATACGAAGCCTAAAAGAATCCGTGAAGTACAAAAAGGGCAAAAATAGCATTAAAGATAAAGCACTTCTTTCTAAAAATATACTTCTTTCTAAACAGAATAAATTGTATGTAGCATTTAGAGGAGTTCCAAAGGAAACGAAAGGTGCATTTTATGTTATATGTGATTCAAAACTGAGATGACTAAAAGAAAGTACAAGTGAAGCTACCCAAGAGATAATTTAGGAAAACTTTAGTATCTGTGTCCCAATTAACATTTTTAGTAGCAAAAGAGATATCTGATACTGTCACTAAATTACGGACACTTCATTTAGTAGAACATCACAATATTCACACAGCAAATTAAAAAGATAAGCCACCAAAATCTATCTCTTGAGAAAAAGTCTCTTGAGAAAAAGCAGATGCCGTAAAATGAGGTGCAAATATCACCAACTAGAAGACCCAACACCTTAGGAAAGAATTACTAGAGCACACAAATAACTTTGCAGTATCTTACAATATATTTCACAAGAGCTGTTTAATACCCACAGGAATTGTATATAAAATACCACTGAAAGGCATGAAAAACATGTAAACAAATGGAAAGCTATGGATGTTTCCAAATAGGAAGTCTTCGTATTGTAAAGAGGTCAATTATCTCCAGATAAAGTAATCAAAACAAAAAAAAAACAAAAACCTTTTGCAAGTAACCATGGCCGCTTATACTAAAATTCACTAGGAGGATAGAATGAGTGTGAATAACTACAGAACTCTGTAAAACAAAATTAATGAGTTGTTACTTATGAGATAACCACAGACCTTTACTTATCAAAACATTATTTTGCTCATCTATACCTAAATAAATCAATAAGACACAACATAGAATCCGTGGGATTCAGTATGTGATAAAGGTATCTTTACAATTTACTGGTAAGGGTATACATTTTTCAATAATGGAATCTGGGATAATTGGTGAATAAGTTACTCTATCTTTAGCAGCCAAAACCATAATTTCAAAAGAAGTTGAATATTTAAATAGGAATGCTGAAGTGGATGAAAATGGAAATTATGGCCTAATATCTCCACAATCCTCAAGTTGAAGAACTATTCCTGTTAAAGACATAAAAATCATAACATACACAGAAAAAACATTTTCAGAATATATGTAAGTATACAGAAAACTGATTTATATCAATAAAAAGAGAAAAATAGGAGTTTTAACCATATTTCACAAAATATGAAATACAGATACTCAACAAATTCGAAAAGATGCTTAACTTCATTAAAAATTAGGCAAAAACCAAATTAGAGCATCAATCATAATCGTGATTTTCTGTTGGATGGTCAACTTTACAATATACTGGTGAAATGAGCACCATTGTGCTTTTGTGGGATTGTGAACTGCTCCTCACTTTTTGAGGAGAACACAGCTGTAGCTATTAGCATTAAAATATAAATACCACTGGGATCAGCTATTCTATTTCTAGAAGTCTGTACTATAGAACTGCTTACACTTGTGCTCAAAGATGTGTGCTTAAAGATAACTAAAAAGCAAACTTTACGTCCATCTTCATGGGATTGCTTAAGTAAACTATGTTACACAGTATTATATGTAAATATATAGACACCCAGGCACATATGACACATTAAAAATAAATATGGTGTTGACATAAAAGCTTCCCAAGATATATATTTCAGGAAGACAGTTGTCACCAAACTCGGAACACTTGTTTACAAAATGTATTACAACAGTATCTATTTACATAGTACTATATTTATAAAAATGCAGACCAAGTCAGAGATATTGAGTATCTCCCCAGCTGAGGACAAGGGACGTCCTCTGTTGTACAAACTATTAGCTATTTCATCTGCAAGGGCATGAAAATAAGAGATGCCTATATCTCTGCAGAGAACATCGCTTGTTTTCAGCACATGTAGATGACTAAACATTGCTGCAGACAATTTTAAAAGAAATGGTTCATACCGTACTTTTGTAAATGTTTAAGAAATAACATTTTATGCACATTCTTCTAGTGAAGTCTGTTTTATTTTCTAGAGTAGAGAGAGTTCATAGAGGTTCTTAAGAAACATAATAACAACTATTAGACCGAAACTTTATCTGTTAAACCTTTCTGCCCTGAGACAAAGAAGGCATGTTACCTTTATTATTAGGGTCACTTAAATTTCTGTGTTCTAGGAAGAGGGGATGAAGGGCATTTCTAGAGTATGAACAAATGAATGGATGAATGAATGAATGAATGAATGAATGAATGAATGAACTGAAAGAAGGAATATCTTTTGCTTTCAATATCTACCTTCTTTTCAGACTCTTTTGTTTTACTTCCAGAAACTCTCCATTCTTTTGCTGCCTACAAAGTTCATTTTCCACCCAGTTAACCAGGAACAATGTTGCAGTGTTCTCCATGGACACACCAAGGGTTTCACACCTTATAAAGACTTTTTTTTTTTTTAATTCACAATTAAGCTTGCTAGGTCACCAGATCCCTAACATGAAATTTAACACAGTTAATTAACTAGTTTCTTGACAATCACCTGGAAAATACCCTGATAAAGATTCAATGAGATAGCTTAAGTGGAAATTGCAAACTATAAATGATGATGAAGATCATGTGCTCACTATTCACTCCAGTTCTTGCAATAACCTAATAATTAGTTACAGCTACTTTATAGATAAGAACACCGATGCCCAGAGATACCAACAAAAGTGAACATGGTATGTGGTGAAACAAATGCCATACATTTGACTCTAAGATCTAATAATTCAGATGGAATACTTTAGGATAAATATTCAGGCATTTTGGCTAGTGAATAAGATATTTAAACAAGATTTCTTCTTACATCCCACAGGCAGTGAAAATATTCCCAGATCCAGAAGGGAGGAACAGAAGAAAAGTGAAACAACCAAGGGAAAGCAGAGTCATTATTATTTTCATAATATTAGGAATAATGCTATGTTTAATTGTCATTTACATCTTGCTTTCTCATATGAACTTACTCCCTTGAATTGTTATGTGTTAATTAAAAAATTAAAAACATTGGGCCAATATATTCTATAAATGCTCGACAACGATTAGAATTTTATTGCATCAAGTTCATTAAGCAAATCCTATTGGACTGTGAGTTTATTGTCAATTTTAACTTGTTCTAGTGTTTCAATTACAATTCCATTTTGAACTGTAATAAGGTGGCTGATAAATGACAATGGTTAACAACTGCTATTAAAAGTACCCAGGGCAGAACTCCATAAATGTAGAACAATTAGAGTAACAAATGAGAATAGCAATATGCTATTATTTCTACATTATTCAGTTGATTTATTGCAGCATTTTAATTGTTGTATCTGAAAAAAAAGTTCTGCTTGTTTTTACTGGTTTTGGTCATTGTTTGTGAAATGATTTTATATCTGTTTTATTTATAATGAGGAATAATCAGAGTTAAGATTTTGAGGAGCAAAGATCAAATTATGTGGGAAAAGTAGTTGTGAGTCACTGATTTTGCTATGCCCGCCTGGACACAGAGGTCAAGATTTGAAGGACAGGGCAGTTTTCTTTGGGTAACTGCAAACTTAAAAACAGGACTAACAATGATTTTGCTTTTTTTTTTCCCCTTTCAACTTCCAAACACGTGACTAGACAGAGATCATTTATGTGCTCAATTACTTTAATTCTCTTTCTTGAGATTACCTGTTTTATTTATTTATTTGGTTTTTCAGATGGGGGAGGGGCAGAGAGAGAGGGAGAGAATCTAAACAGACTACACCGGGCTCAGTCTCACCACCCTGTGATCATGACCTGAGCCAAAAGCGAGAGTTGGATGCCCAACCCACTGAGCCGCGCAGGTGCCCTTAAGATTACCTATTTTAATGTAACTTGACACTCATTGGAAAATAAAGATGTCACAGTGTTTTCAATATCTCAGAACTATAATTTGTCATGTTTTGTTCATCCAAGAAATTAGGTAAAACATGAACAAAGCTACAGTACCCTGAATATTTATGATTAACAAATAAAATGGTATTTAGATAATGGAAATACATTCATTTTATTCCTAAAGTCTTCCCTAATGATTCATTTTTTTATAATTATGGGGGAGAGTGAGAGGAAGAAACAAAAAGCCCAATGTGGGGCTTAATCCCAGGACCCCGGGCTCATTACCTGAGATGAAGGCAGATGCTTGACCAGCTCAGCCAGCTGCCCAGGCACCCCACAAACAATCCATTTTATAAATATTCATACATTGTTCAAAAATTATTCAATCTTCTTCACACAGTTGTATTCACTTAATATTAACCCAGTTGAATCATTAAAATGGTTTTAAAGAGTCTGTTGTTTTTTTCAGACAAACTGCTAACACTTCAATATATGTCTGCTGTGTTGAAGAACGACTTAAAAGGTAGCCACTTTTAGAATCCTCATTTTGGAAATAAAAATTCAAGAATGGCTTTTAAGAAAAGATTCCTGAGACAGGACAGAACACTGGGTATCAAACAACAACTATTGAATGAAGCAAATTTCCTACATTATCTCTTCTGCTGAGAAAACTCTTCCATGGTACTTAAGTTTGAAACTAAAACTTTTAAAAATATGTTGCCTTTGTAACTAAGGTTCCTTAAGAATGTATACTTTGGAGAATACCTTGTCACAAAAAGAGAGCAATATTGAATTCTTTTTAAGAAGAGTTGGTAGAAAAATACCTTCTCAGAATAATGGAAGCAAATTTAAAATACATTTTAAGAATCTTAGGGTGCCTATGTGGCTCAGTTAGTTACCCATCCGTCTTGATTTCAGATCAGGTCTTGATCTCAGGGTCATAGGATCAAGCTCTGCATCACACTCGGTGCTCAGCACACAGAGGCCGCCTGTCCCTCTCCCTCCGCTCCTCCCCCAACTTGCACGTTCTCTCTCTCTCTCAAATAAATAAAATCTTTAAAAAAAGGAAAGGATCTTAACAAAATTCTCCACTTCCTTCTAATATCATAGAGAGTCTTCCGATAGTTGGTGAAACTAGAATAATGCTTAAAATTACTCAAAACCTAAGAGTTAGTTTGTGGGATGAGGTTATAAAACTTTATTTACTTTAAAACATATTGTGGCTTCTAATGTTTTAAGTAACTCACAAGCTCAGTACTTTTGTACCTCAACTCATAAACCATCTGAGGAGTCTGAAAGCTTTATGGAACTTAAATTGTCTGGGATTTATCATCCTGAGATAAAATAAAAACAGCTTTGGTTTAAACTGTATACAATTTTTACTCATCTGTTTGTTTATTTTGTTTAGTATTCTATACATGTGCTATCCACATGACTTTTAAATTTCTCATGGTAACAGCATTATCTGTATTATTTTACTAATGCTTATTCTATATATTTACATCAAGAAAAGTGGACAAAAACAACCTGTGTCTAACTTAAAAACAAATAGCATCAGAAAATAGACAAAATAATGGAACATTATGAAGACAATTAACTAAAATTCTACAAAAGGCAGCATACTAAATGATAAATTGCCAATACTAGCTTCATCAAAATCAAGAATAAAACTCTCTAGAGATTTTCAGTATTATCTCAGGGGTTCTATCTAATTCAATAAGGTAAGGAAAATAATATTTATCAAAGTAAATTTAGCTGTGTTTTATGATGTAAATTTAGAAAAGACTTTCCAACAAACATTATCATGATGAATGACATTTTTAACATGGCTGAAGACTAGATGCAATGACAAAAATCAAAAGTTTTAATAGTTTAGCAAGAATCACTTTGAATTTCAGATGAAACACACATTTTAATTTTTTATTTCTATTTTTTTAAGATTTTATTTACTTATTTATTTGAGATAGAGAGAGAGTGAGTGGGGGGAGGAGCAGAGGGAGAGGGCCAAGTAGATTCTGCACTGAGGACCAAATGTGACGCAGGGCTTGATCCTATGACCCTGAGATCATGATCTGAGCTGAAATCCAGAGTTGGCCGCTTAACCCTGAGATGCCCTGAAACACACTTAACGAAAATGGAAAATATATATAAAATATCCTGAACAGGGGTGCCTGGGTGGCTCAGTGGGTTAAAGCCTCTGCTTTTGGCTCAGGTCAGGATCTTGGGGTCCTGAGATCGAGCCTCACATTGGGCTCTCTGCTCAGCGGGGAGCCTGCTGCTTCCCCCCCTCTCTCTGCCTGCCTCTCTGCCTGCTTGTGATCTCTCTCTCTGTCAAGTAAACAAATAAATAAAATCTTTATTAAAAAAATAAAATAAAATATCCTGAACAAACTAAATGAAAAAACTATAGGATCTACATGAAGACAAAGACAGATATCAAATCTTGTTCAATGAATATAGACTAAGTGGTCCTTCACAGATACCAGTCATGATTTTAATGATTTAAGTGTCCGTATAAATTTATTACAATTCTTCTTTTTTTTTTAAGATTTTATTTGACACACAGAGAGAGCACAAGCAGAGGGAGCAGCAAGCAGAGGGAGAGGGAGAAGCAAGCTCCCCACTGAGCTCGAGCCCTGATGCTCTTCTCAGGGCTCTATCCCAGAACCTCAGGATCACGACCTGAGCTGAAGGCAGATGCTTAACTGACTGAGCCACCCAGGTGCCCCAATTTATTACAATTCTGATCAGAATGCTATAACATAATTTAAATTAAAAGAAAAATGCAAGGATGCTTACTTTAAAAGATGCTAAGGTGTATTATGAGTGACTTATAAAAATGATACAGTGTTAAAAAAAAAAAGGATGGACTGCTTGAATGGGTTGTAACTCTGAAATATAATCCAAATACCATATGTAGATACTATGTAGGTTAAGGTATCATTTCAATTCAGTGATACATAAAAAGTTATTAAATTCAGAATGTGGTTAAAACAGTAGCTGCTCAAAGAGAAGCAAGAGAAATACCATTTCACCCTAAAGAAAATACATTTCACGTAGATTTTAGATTAAATATAAGAAAAAAAACAAAACTGATGGTCACCAGAGGGGAGGTGGGTTGGGGGATGGGTTAAACAGGTGATGGGGATTAAGGAGTGCATTTGTGATGAGTACAGGGTCTGATCTGAAAATTGGAATTACTATATTGCACACCTGAAATTAATATTACATTGCATGTTAACTAACTGGAATTTAAATAAAAACATAAAAAAATAGCAAAAAGTATTTAGGAGAATATTACTCTAACATTGCAAGCTTGGGAGTTTCTAATCTAGTCAGAAAATAATGTGATCATGGAGAGGAAAAATAGACTTTAAATACAAATTATCAGTATTTGCATGGAGAAAATGTGATAGACTTATATATATATATTTATATATAAGTCTATAAAACTTATATATAAATATATAAAAAATTTTATATATAAAAATAGACTCTAAATACAAATTACAGTATTTGCATGGAGAAATACACAATACAGTGAAAGAGAACTAAAAGATAAATATAAAAGAAAAACATTACTTTAAATATACATTATACTATAGCATAAAAACACTATAAACAAAGTGAAAGAGAAAATATATATGTAATGCATTAAGCTAGTTAATGGTATGTATTCCTCATTAGAGTTTGTACAAAATGATGCCAAAAAGAAACTAAAATAAAGTTTAAATTAAGCCCATGACTAGGTAAATCTCCAAAGAGTTCACCTAAACAGATAACACATGTATAAATATAGGCTTAGTACATCGGTTAATACATTATATTTCAATTCAAGTAACAATAATACTACATTTTTACCTACCAACTTGGCAAAACTAAAAAAATACTAGAGTTAACCACTCTTGACAAAGTTGGGGAACTATAGAAAGCAATCGGAAAACTGGACTTGGGAAAATTTTACAAAAGAAATAAGTGCTGGAATGAGGAAGTGAGCTGAAAAAAAATGTATGTTACAAATCAGTTATATGGAAGGTGACAAAAACAAGCAAAAAACAACTATGCAATGGGCTTCATGCAGAGCTTACAAAAGCTAATTAGGTCTGTATCTTTTTATTTTATTATTTTATTTTATTTCATTTCATTTCATTTTATTTTATTTCATTTTATTTTGTTTTCTATATTCCCCCCCACAGGAATTGGCAGGCCATATTTTGATTTACAAAACCATATTTATGTGAATAGAATAATCTTATTTAATGTACACATACTTCTATAAAGGGGCAGTGTTCAAAATATTTTTCCACTGTGATGCTAAAATAAATTAGTATATAAACAAATACAGTCTCTTATTCACAAACTAGACGAGAAGTCAGATTATAAAATTGCTTGCCGAATGCTGGGTATGAATTTTAACATGAAGCATTCATAATCCATTCCAATATTTCCTACATAATTTCCCGAATTTTAGGAACTGTCAGTCTCGTTTTCCTTCGATGCGATTGTTAGTAACTAAATGGTGTCCCTCTCTGAGCCCTGATTTGACAGATAGAAATGCACCAAATCTTTTAGCAGTTTCCTGCTGATTACCCATCATGAAGTACGTGACAGCAGGCGCTTTATTGCCTCAAAACAGCTGGGCCTGCCGTCCGTGCATCCCACAGGCCAGCTCTCACACATATGAAATCCTCTGTTTGCATGTGCTCTGGTTCTGGGGAGCCCGAGCTCTTAACCCCTGTGGGTGCCCGGGCTGCGGTCAGCTCCAGAGCCGGCCAGGGGCTCATGCGTCCAAGCCAGCATCACCGCCCGCCCGCCACCTGCCTGCTGCCAGCCTCCCGCCACCATTAGGCAACCTATAATCTCAGGAAGGAAAAAAAAAATAGTCTTACGACCAACAATACGCTTTATAGTGACAAATCCTCTCCCTATCTCTGCTGAGCTAAAAAACAGCAATTACATTTTAAAAACCGCTAATCCGGGCGCCTGGGTGGCTCAGTGGGTTAGGGCCTCTGCCTTCGGCTCCTGTCGTGATCTCGGGGTCCTGGGATCGAGCCCCGAATCGGGCTCTCTGCTCGGCGGGGAGCCTGCTCCCTCCTCTCTCTCTGCCTGCCTCTCTGCCTACTTGTGATCTCTCTGTCAGATAAATAAAAAAGAAAAAAATCTTTAAAAACCGCTAATCTTTATAATGCCCAGGTCTGTATCAAGTAAGTCACGGGAAGGCAGGAAGAAAAGTTAGCAATCGCTATCATGTGATCCTCTGACAATGATAACGAGTTTATGTTAGAATTTTAATGTACTCTATAATACTTTTGCTTACTCTATATCAATGGATGGGGAATTTTGAGTGTGTTTCTTCATCATGATCACCCATTCAACAAAAACAAGACAATATACACAAGGTTTTCCTTTTTTTTAAGTTATGAAATATGATCTAAGCATCCTTGCCATGGTCTGTTCAGCATCACAGTGGTAAGAGCTTTGGGGGTGTTCTCTATACCAGAAGTTTCCAGTTAGGCTTCTGAAATGTTGTCTTGTGCAAACCACAAGGCAGTTAGGTGAGACTCACAGCGGATATGAAAGCTTTGACATTTACATCAGGGTGCCAACAAAAATACTGTCATCTCTGTGTGCCATCAGGCAAAGTGAACCATAGTCTTTGTCCTATGCTCGATCATTAAACCCATTATGATGTTACAGAAGAAATTATGTAGCTGGATGGCATTGTCTTCTTTTTATATTGCAGTTGTTTCTATTTATTTTAATGACTTAATTGATTTTGCTGCATTGTGATTTAATCTTCGATCAGCAATATTTCAGCAGAAATTAATCGTCTTTTAATCATGCAATCCTACCCCATGATTAGTGGTAACTTCTAATACCTCCAGAATCCACTTAAGTTCATAATCTCATCGAAGGATTATGAATAGCTCTTAAATCACTGATTTTTCTCTTTGAAAAATAAAAATGAGAAGCTCTGGATAATTCAGTTACATTTAGAGACTATTACCACATGCCTCAATCATTGCCGTTAAGCAGAGAAAGATGAAGAAATCCTCTTGCCTTCAAAAACCTGATAATTGAATTACACAGAAAAGACATAAACTCAAGGAACATAATTACATCACTTTGTCTTTGGGTAAAATAAACAAAAAATAGATATTAAAAATGCAATATTTATTCACTCAGTAAATTTTTAAAGACAGTCATCTCCAAAGTGTATAGTGAGGATGAAATATATTGGTTATAATTTGGCATCTATTTTTTTTTCCTTTAAAGATGTTTATTCTTTTGGTTATGAAGAAAGTGTTTAAAGAGGCTCTTAAGGACTTCTCAGAAATATCTTCAGAAACTGCTTTCTATCAAAATCATTTTCTCCTCTTCCTTGAATGCAGGACTAGACTACCTTTCTTCCAGGAATCGACACTGATATAACTATGTTTTCAACCGTGGGAAGGTCATTACTTCCAGACAAAACCCATACTCTCTCTCGAACACCCTCCACTCCGCTCTTTTTCTGCTTCGTGCAGGCTGGAACTGTGATGAATCTAGAAGCCTTAGAAACAACCAGTTGAAGATGGCAGAGACCATGGGCCTGGGTGCCTGAATGAAGAGATGGATAAGACCCTCCCTCAACCAGTACTACCTAACTAGGACTGGTATATGAGCAAGAAATAACCTTCTATTTTCTTTGGGTTTTTGGGTTTGAAGCCTATTTATTATAGCTATATGATAGTCTATAGCTATACACACTACCCTTAGTAATCTGGATAGCCACACAAACACTGATCATTTTAATCCAGTTCTGTTGTCCCTTAAATGAGTGTGGGGCTGTGCAGATTACCACCAGCAGGGGCAGTCTTGAGCTTGGAACGGGATCGCGGGGGACTTGTACTCAGAGCAGGACCCAGATACTCAGCAGGGATCCATAAAGCAATGGGAGGATCTGTCAAAAGGAGTCAAGGGGGGGACTCCAAAACTTCTGTCTTTGGCAGCACCCCCTCCCCCCACGCCATCACAGCTCGGTTCTTTTATCCTCTGCAGGAGCATCAGGACAGACTTAATTAAATAGAATATTTATTTATTTATTTATTTATTTATTTATTTATTTATTTATTTATTTATTTATAAGATTGTACTTATTTATTTGCGAGAGAGAGAGCATGACCAGGGGGAGGAGCAGGGACAGAAAAAGAAGCAGACTCTCTACTGAGCAGAAGCCTGTTGGAATTGATCCCTGGACCCTAGACCTGAGCCCAAGGCTTAATTGACTAGGCAATGAAGTGCCCCAGGATATATTTTAAAATGCTCTTTTTCTTTGTTCATTTTAGTTCCCCAAAGAAACCCGTTATTCTAATCTTCCTGACTCCATACTCCACTTTTGCTCAGAACCCTTTGGCAGCTTCCCTCCCTTACTGAAAACCTTTTTAGTGTATGAGCTCTCTTGCAGTCAGTGCTCTTACCCTCCTCACCAGGGTCCTCTCCATGATTTTCCTGTGGTTTGCTGGGTGCTAGGATCTCTGCAACTTGATAGGGAGGAGGAGGCTTGTGGCATGAGGAGGCTGGATGTGGACTTGAGGGTCATCAGTCAGCAACTTCGAAAAGGAGATTTAAAGATTCATTGACATGCATGATATTCATCTAGAAAAAAGAGTTAAGATTTATTATATAGGAATTATAGTATGTGTTCAGAGAAATAAAAATTAAAGATCTATAAAGATGTCACAATTTCTGTGCAAGGGATTAAAGACTAACAAAAGCTTTATGTGAGTGGTGACTTTGAGCTTTAAGAATGAATGACATACAGTAGCAATAATTGGAGAAGGGCTGTCCCTCTTTGGTTTTTTTTTTTAAAGATCTTATTTATTTATTTGACAGAGAGAGAGAGAGAGAGATCACAAGTAGGCAGAGAGGCAGGCAGAGAGAGGGGGGAAGCAGGCTCCCTGATGAGCAGAAAACCCGATGTCAGGACCCTGAGATCATGACCCAAGCTGAAGGCAGAGGCTTTAACCTACTGAGCCATCCTGGCGCCCCTGGGCTGTCCTCTTTGAAAGGACACTCACTGTCCTTCTTTGAAGCTGTGCTCTATCATATTACCAGGTGCTCCCTGTCCTGGATGGTTTTAGTTAGGATTCATTATTCTTCTTTTCAATATGACTCTTTTCATCATATTTTGGTAATTTTAATATCCATGTTGAGGATTTCCCAGGATCTAGGACTCTGAGTCCCTCTGTCCCTTCTCCAATACTAGTATTCTCCAATACAGCTCTACCATTCTCAGCTGGGCCGCTCCCATAGAATTTGGAATTCATCAGCAATGAAACCCTCCAAAATCGCAGTTCTCCCACAAGGACTTCTGTTTCGAGATTCACACACTCTGACTACAATAATCTTTGGTCCCAACAGGTCCTAAATGTTTTTATCCTTTGAAATTTTCACAATCTGGCATCTCTTTGTACTCTGGATATCTTAGCTTAAATTTACTACCAACAAATTTTCCTAATATTGGCCTGGTGACAGTAGTGTGTTACCTGTCTATTTTTTTTCTCTCTCCCAGATTATTTTATTTCAAGAGTTCTCCTTTCTTCTCCAAGTGCCTATGCTCTATCTTCCCCTTTTATCATTATCAGCTGGTAAGCTTGCTTCTATTTCACTGAAGAAAATAAAGCAACTTATAATTTCATACATTGGGTAGTGTTGTGTTTCATCACACTATAACGTCTATATTATTAGTTAATATCTAATATATGACCATTTCTACAGAGCCTCAGTTTTTCAAAGTGTGGATTTAAGTGTTCAAAATCTTAGGAATCAGCAAAACATTACAACTATTTTTTTTTTTAATTAAAGTTAACACAGTTCTTGTAAGGATAAATTCTCTGTAAAATGAAAGATGAATAAAATGCTCAATATGAAATAACTTCTTTGTAAATATTAAGCAAAATTCAGTTGTTTTTCAAAAACTATCAGCATAATATTCTAGGACTTTGTAATTGGGTGTACTTACATTCAAAACTACATTTGTAAAATGCTTATTAATTCACCTTATCATTTGTGTTGTAATGTTTTAAATAGCTGCATTATAAAAGTCATTTCCAAATTTATGTAATCATTTTTTAACTAAAAATGTTCAGACTCAATAAAACTTTCAAAAATGTATGTCACTTATTTTTATTATGATCCCGCTTGTTTTTTCAAGATCAGGTTCTTGTTGGCTTATTGAATCATTGACTTTTTTCATGTATCTTGAATCTGTCATTTTACTTGACTCTCCTCTTGGTTTTAAGAAAAATTTGCAATTGATTCCTTTGATTTTTTTTTTTCAGTTAGACAATCATGTCTTTGCAAATAACTGGTTATCTTTTGTTCCAATAGCTGTAAATATTTTCCATTGCTTTCTTCCTATAATTTAAAAAGTCCAGTGGTAACAAGCAAATATTCTTGCCTTGATTCAGGTTTTCTGAAAATGCTGTGATAGCTTCAGTTTAACTCTTTTATTTCTTGTTAACACAAAAGAATGCACTTTTTAAAATATTTGGCCATACGATTATATTTGTATTTACACAGAGTTATAATGAATGAATCTTGAATTGTATCAAATACATTTCCAGTGTCACCCACTCCTTTGACAATGTAATAGGAAGAATTCTAGTCATTCTCTTTCTAGTTTTTCGCTGAATTTAAATTCTGGAATAAAATCTAAGGTACATGGTTATACATCTAGGTTAAATTTGCTAGAACTTAATTACATTGTTTTCATCTACATTAATTTAAATGACTAGTAAGTTTTGTAACTGTTCTCTCGTTTTTTGTATGAAAGATTGTACTCTCTTCATAACATTAACTGGGAGAGGAGCATTCTGGGAATATGGAGGAGTAGGAAGCCCCGGGAATCTGTCTCCCACCTAGACAACAATTGCACTGGCAGAATCTGTCTGATGTAATTATTTTGGAAGTCTGGAATCTACTGATGTCTTGCAACTTCTAGAGGAAGGCTCCCAGGGCCAATGCTGGTGAATTTTGGTCAATTTCAGCCCTTGGAGCACAGTTCTTCCCCATCCCCCCACCATATGGAAGGCAGCTGTGCACAAGTTCTTGGAGGAGCTGGCATGTAGTTTGTTGGAGGCAGTGTGGGAAAAACAAAAAACAAAAACGAAAGAAAACCTTGTTCTCCAAAATTCGGGAATCTGTGCTCTGATTGCTGATTTACATTTTGCCTATCATATGTATAAAAATAAAGAGAGGATGTGAGAAAAGCTGATGTCACTGTTGCTTTTTCCCCCATTCAATGCTCTATGCATTTCGAACAATGCATTGTCTAAATTTTCAGATTATTTTAATCTATGGCAGACTTGGTAGGAAAAGTGTGAAGAATGCACAATTTCTGAGCTCTTGCTCATTTGAGAACACATTTGTCTGCTACTGACACACATAAATAAAAATGTAAGTAGCATTTGGGAATCACATGCTGTTCTTTGTTTTTGTTGTTGTTTTTCTCTACACCTTGAAGAAACCAATCTATCCCCAGTGGCATTTACGATGGAGAAGCTAGTTCAGACACCAATAAGACTTCAGTGAAATTCAAATATTTTACCCAAGTATGTCTAAGTGTTGACCATTTAAAATAATAATAATAACAGTAATAATTTGGCTCGCTGTATGTTAAGTCTTCAGGTCTGGATATAAATTCTTTTTGTCAGCTCAACATAGTTTTCTTCAATTATATCTTTGATTATTGTTCTGGTCTTTCATTCAGAAACACCAACAAATAATCTGCAATGTTTCTGTCCATGTCTAGTTCTCTTTCTCTTTTCCACTGCTATTCATTTTGTCATCTTTCACTTTGCCTAAAATTTAGAGATATTCTGAACTTTGCTTAAGGGTAGTGTCAAGGGGGCTGGCAATCTTCACACTGTGTTCTTATCTATATGGTCTCCATTCTGGGTATAGATATCTGATGTGCCAAGTCTTCTTTCTCTGCAACTGCTGGATTTAGTGTAATTGTCTTAAAACCCTAAAATTTCTCAGAGCATCTTTCAGAAAATATAATACTGGATACACTGGATAATAAAGTTCCACAAGTTGCTCTTCTCCTTATTTCCTACTATTCTGCACTGTTTGCCCAGAAGATAGATGAAACCATGCAAAATTGAGTTTATAAAAATTCTCATGTCTGTAGGAAACAAATATTCAGCATTCCTACAAACACCAAGTGCTTCTGGATTTAAAACCACATAATTCATGAATTTTAATGAACAATAATAACATGCTTAATCCATTAGGTTAAAAATACTAGATTTTTTTTGTTCTATTTATAGTAAGTGATACTTTTAAAGTGATTCATAAGAAGTGGCAATCAAAGTATATGCAGTAAAAAAAATTAAAGAAAAAAAGTTGGACATTGGGGAGGGTATGTGCTGTTAAGTGCTGTGAAATGTGTAAGCCCGATGATTCACAGACATGTACCCTGGGGCAAATAATACATTATATGTTAATAAAAATTAAAAAAAAAAAGAAGTGTATCTAACCAAATATGTATATATTAGGAATTTTATGATGGCTGACTTAGGTGTTTCTGCTTTCATACATTTTTATTTTTTCTTAATTTCTTCTCTATTTTAAACACAGACTCACTTTTGTGTTTAATTTTATCTCCATGTGTTGTATTAGTTTTCTTAAAGAGAGACACTGATTTGTATGAGCTTGAGATCACACAAAATCTGGATCTATCCCTGGATTTATGTCTTTCTTTGCTGATGTTAAAGTTTAACCATGGTAATGCCTTATTTTAGTTTTTTTCCTAATATCCAAATATGATCATTGCTTTAAGTCCTGTTGAAAGAGATGGAAAACCCCAGTGAAAGAAAAACAGCCTGGAAGTGCCACTGGAAAAATGAATCGTTTCTTTTTACTTTCCTTGAATTTCAAAAGTAATGAGAAAAATCTTAGTGCCCAGCACACTTCTGACTTTGGATACACAGATATCTTGAGGTAAAGGGCATTTTGTTTTTCTTCAGGGAAATCTACCTGGTCTAGAAGAATTATTTTATTCACATTGCATACAATACATGTTATGGACATGGAAATCGTTTCCATAATAAGAAACACATGATTTTTATTAACATATAATGTATTATTGGCCCCAGGGTACATGTCTGTGAATCGTCAGGCTTACACATTTCACAGCACTCACCATAGCACATATCCTCCCCAATGTCCATAACCCAGCCACCCTATCCATACCCTCCCACTCCCCAACAACTCTCAGTTTGTTTCATGACATTAAGAGTCTCTTATGGTTTGTCTCCCTCCTGATCCCATCTTGTTTCATTTTTCCCCTCCCAATCCCCCACACCCCCCCTGCCTTGCCTCTCAAATTCCTCATATCAGAGAGATCATATG
>CM053616.1:41928610-41968113 GCA_028646535.1 Procyon lotor | reverse complement strand
TCCCAGGACCCTGAGATCATGACCTGAGCCGAAGGCAGAGGCCTTAACCCACTGAGCCACCCAGGCACCCCAGGGTCACTACATTTTTATCTTTAGGGTAAATACCCAGTAGTGCAATTGCTGGGTCATGAGGTAGATTTATTTTCAACTTTTTGAGGAACCTCCATACTGTTTTCCAGAGTGGCTGTACCAGCTTGCATTCCCACCAACAGTGTAGGAGGGTTCCTCTTTCTTCACATCCTTGCCAACACCTGTCATTTCCTGACTGGTTAATTTTAGCCATTCTGACTAGTGTGAGGTGGTATCTCACCGTGGTTTTGATTTGTATTTCCCTCATGCCAAGTGATGTTGAGCACTTTTTCATGTGTATGTTGGCCATTTGCATGTCTTCTTTGGGGAAATGTCTGTTCGTGTCTTCTGCCCATTTCTTGATTGGATTATTTGTTCTTTGTGTGTTGAGTTTGATAAGTTCTTTATAGAATTTGGATACTAGCCCTTTATCTGATATATCATTTGCAAATATCTTCTCCCATTCTGTCAGCTGTCTTTTGATTTTGTTGGCTTTCCTTTGCTGTGCAAAAACTTTTGATCTTGATGAAGTCCCAATAGTTTATTTTTGCCCTTGCTTCCCTTGCTTTTGGAGACATGTCTAGGAAGAAGTTGCTACAGCTGAGGTTGAAGAGGTTGCTGCTGTGTTCTCCTCAAGGATTTTGATGGATTTCTGTCTCACATCGAGGTCTTTCCTCCATTTTGAGTCTATTTTTGTGTGTGGTATAAGGAAGTGATCCAGAGAAATGCATGATATTTTTGCAATTTTTCCTATTCTTTTATTCAGAAGCTCTCACTAATTCACCGTTCATATTGACTCTCTCTCTATGGCACTGGAGACACAGTTTTTCCAGATGGCTTTTTTTTCTTTTCTCTCTGAAGATAAAAAGTCACCTTCTCCTTTTTTTTCAGGATGTTCAAATTGCTGTGCCTATTGTTTAAAAAAAAACAGCTTTAAGTGTTAATGATTCAGTAACTATAATTCAGAAATGGGACAATGTAGAAGGGATGAATCTTGAAAAAAATAAAAAATCAACACAGTGTACAACACAGCGTGGGTCTGTGATGCCCAGCTGAACTAGGTGAGATCAGGAGACACAGCAAGTGCTATGACAAAGGAGGGTGTGATGGTAACAGAAATCAACAATACCTCTCATGAACACATTTTCTTTTTAGAAAAAAGTAAAGTAAGATATTTTCTTTTTTAATTTTTTAAAGGTTTTATTTATTTGAGAGAGAGAGCATGAGCAGGGGGAGGTACAGAGGGAGAAGCAGACTCACTAAACAGGGAGCCTGATGTGGGGACTCCATTGATACCAGGACCCCAAAACCATGACCTGAGCCAAAGGCAGATGCTTAACCAACTGAGCCTCCCAGGTGCCCAAAAGTAGGGTATTTTCTTTGTGTTTATTTTTCCTAAAATATTTTAAGTTTGTAAAAAAAAAAAGAAAGAAAGAAAGAAAAACAGGTAAGAATAAGGTTAGAAATGCCTTTCAGACCTACTTGGGTTTTATAATCTAAGTAAGTGTATTTACATCGAGTGAAATAGAAGATAATTTTTCTGGGTATTAAGAATGCCTCTAAGACATGTTCCATTCTTGCTATTAGTCATAAAAATCATAGGGTCTGCCCACCCCACCACATATATGAACTCCTTAAAAAAGGTATTAAATCATATGATAATATGCTCAATTTAAAAACTATTGTGAAAAGGTTCAACATTTTCAGCTACTGTTACTGATTAAAGAATGAGGCTGCAAATACTTCATTAGCATTATTTTCTTAACTGTAATACCAAAAATGGGTGATAATGAACAGAATATTAATAAAAGAAGTAGCACATTGCCACATTTTTATCCCTATGGAGAAGAGAAAATGTAACAGTATGACAGCAATGTCCTTAGTAGTTAGAGTCTGTCCTACACATGGCTCATTTGTGCTCCCCATAACAACACTAGCAGAACTTGATTGATTGATTGATTGATTGATTGATTGATACCACACCAGAAAAGCAAAAGAGGTATCTAAGTTACAATAATAGTGAAGGAATATTGAATAGTGAATATTGAATAATGAATAGTGAACATCATACATTGTGATGAATTGACATTTCATTTAATTTGCTGATAATCAATAATAGTGTATCTCCTAAAGCCTGGAAAACATGTCTTCTTTCTCTTATTTAGTATTTTGCAACAATATACTGCCCCCCCATGTTGCTAGTGCATATTAGTGGTTTAGAATATATATATAATTTCTGAGAGTTTACACATAAAACTTAAATGCATTTTCAAGATGTATCTATATATACAGCCCTCAATTATCTACCTAATGGCATTAAAATATTGCGTTGATGAAATCCACAGTCAAACCATCAAAGCTCATTTAGCTGTTGGTTTCAAGCACCTCCTATACCTGAAATTTGCAATAAACCATAAAAAATACATATAATAATATTACTGAGCAATAGATCACCCCACTTCCCTTCCTAACCTATTAGTAAAGAGTAGCAGAAACCAAAGGTGAACAGCAGAGATAAACTAATCATACACAAAAGAGTGCTGATAAGTCATAAAATATTATAAATCTTTTTTGACAGATTGTGTCAAATTGGGAACTATTTAAACTGTGAGTAGGAAGGAACATGATGTTTTAAGACAGATAAAATAAATAAGCAATAGCTTTTAAAAGTAAATGCCTTTGGGGGGGCTCCTGAGTGGCTCAGTGGGTTAAAGCCTCTGCCTTCAGCTCAGGTCATGATCTCAGGGTCCTGGGATTGAGCCCCTCATGGGGCTCTCTGCTCAGTAGGGAGCCTGCTTCCCCCTCTCTCTCTGCCTGCTTCTCTGCCTACTTGTGATATCTCTCTCTGTCAAATAAATAAATAAAATCTTAAAAAAAAAATAAAAATAAATGCCTTTGGATACTATTAATAAATTCAAGGGTCCTTAATCTGGAATCAGTGTACCTCCTGATATACTATGAAAGATCTCTGCGTGTGGACCCACGTTGATCACTCATTAATGGCAGAGTGAGACTCAAAAAAAACTTAGAATCAATGATAGTGTTATTCAAAATGTGTTAAAAGTTACTGACTTTGGACATTATTCCAAAACTAATTCAAGAGCCATGAAACAAAGTATTGCCTTATATCATATTCAAACATTGTCTTTGACAAAAATATAATTTTCACTTGCCTGACATCAGATTACTTTTTTTCCCATGAAACGTTATGGCATAACAGAAAGAGCATGAACTTTACAGACAACAAGGGTTTTGAATTCCTGTTGGGCTTCATGAATTAGGGCAGGCTATTTAAAATCTCCTAACCTTGGTTTCATCATCTGAGGAAAAGTAAATAATATGTACATTAAAGGTTTGCCATGAGGAACATATTAGCTTAATGTAATAAGAATGTACTTGGCACATAATAATCATTTCATAAAAATTAGTTTTCCTTGTTCCCTTCCAACAATGAAATCCACATTTAAATAGAAAAACACTCCATCACTAAGTGTGTTGAGTGAACATAAGGAGATAATTAAGAAAAATATTTGATGAAATATTCTAGGGAATGGCAATATTTTTGGAATAAATTTACATAGCAACACCCTTAACCGCCATAAATCAGCAAGATACTCATTTTCCTGTATATGTTGAACTAGTTTAGAGATTGTGTGGTTTCAGGGAACAGTATGGTAAGACCACAGCTGGTGAGCTTCTAGGCATTCATGCCTTGGTGTAGAAGGATGGCCATAAAGGGGTCCAGATTTTTCTCTCTGTCATAGAAAGATATGGGACCCACCTACCCTGTCCTCACTGATGCCTTATAAAAACAGAGCAGCGAGTGGATGTTGGTTGAGAACATTATATATTTTCAACAGAGGCATTATTATCATATCTTACTCATGCCATTATTTGTAAAATCGACTTACTCTGTCTTAGGTATATGAACCACAGAGTAAGCTAAGCTATCATAATGTAGAGGAAAGACAGGATACAGAATTATCAAACTTTTAGAAAGTTCCTGAATTCAAATTTGACAACGGTACATTGTCAGATTTGGAAAATAAAGGAAAAGGAAAGCCTACATTTAGGCAGATTGGTTCTCAGACATAGTTTGGAGGTATGGAGGGAATCTGAGCCTGAAACCCACAGAAAAGAAAGAAACAGAGGTAAGTTGCAGCCAAAATATAATTAGAGCCAGCTTGGAAAATCTTTTCCATTCAGCTCTTCTACGGTTCTTTCTATCTACCCTTTGGGTTGTAATTTGAAAGATTTTCTTTTAGTTGTTATTTTTTTTCTTTTTTCCTAATTCATTTTACTTTGGTTTAAAAAAAAAAAAAAGGTAAAGGAAGAACAAGTGAAATGAAAAACGAGGAACATCTCTCTGTGCTCTCTGCAATGTAATTTGTTCTGGGATTTCACTTTCCTTAGAAATGCCTGTTTAGTCAAGGATCCGTTCATTCTTCTCAGCTAACTCAAAGTCATTTTCTGCATTTCACGGAGACAGATCTGAAAATGTGAGCATTTCTTCACACTGACTAACGTATGTCTCCAGACTCAGGTTTGCCCTCCTCCACTTAAATCTCCTGGTAAATGTAAGATGCTCAAGATCATCAATTAGCATGGCAGAGGCTCAGCTTCACCTTGAGGACTGTATTCCATGATTTCAGCTAATTAAGTTAGGAAAGCTATTTTAAAACTCTGTTATTTTCAAAAAAAAATTGATAAACTTTAAAGCCGCTTTCCTATGACATGGCCTCGATTTTAAATTCTGGAAAGTGTTTAGAGTTAAAATGATATGTAAATGAGGAATAAAATATATTTTCTGTTTGACTGCCTCCGTATCTTCTTTTCTGGCGGGTAATCTCCTATATATGAGGTTCAGATTTTATCTTAAAACTCAACCCCAGCTAAATGTTAAAGACGAAAAAATTCTTTTTGATCTTATTCTTTGATCGCCTCCGAGGAGAATAAGCATGTGCTCACCGCAGAGAAATGCCACAGATCATAAACAGACAGCGAGGCAGTGGTAGCCGTGGCCTCGTTTCGAATGTTCCACAAATGTAGCTACAGCAGCCAACACCGAAAACAATACGGTACCTAACTCAGCCCGCATACTCCACAGCGTGGTATCCTCACAAAAAAAAAAACAAAAACAAAACAAAACCCAGGTATCCTCACAAAGCTCAAACTAAGGTGCGTGTGTTTGGAAGGGAGAGGCGGGTCATGTCAAACTACTAATTAGTGTCACAGGGCAAGACCACATCATTTTGGCAGCAGTGTTGGAGGAAGTGGATAGCAGACAGATGGGTTCATGAACTAGAGAACCAAGTAAACAAATAAGCAGAACAAATACCCCAAACTGAGAAGAGCCTAAATCAGCCAGAAAGCACCCCGGTGTATTCTGGAAATAGCAGGTGAAAGCAGGGGAAGGAAGATTTCACTAAGCCTTTCACTGGGAGTAGGGAGAACCTTGGAAAATTTAAATGGTATGTGTTCAGTTTGAGCCCTGTGAATTGCGTACTGGGGATTCAAGTTTCCAAGGCAAAGCTTGAAAGAAAAGCAAGTGCGTAGGCGCGTGTGCATGCGCACGCACACACCCCAGAAAGATTGTGTGCCAAGAAAAGTGATTGCCTCTTGAAAAGTGAAGTGAAAAGCAGGAGAGGCGTGACTCAAAAAGTGAAGTGCATTTCTTCAACGTTTAATTGATTGCTTTCGATCCCACGTTCTAGCTCAGCATTCTTGTATGTTAAGAGTTGGCGACAAGAGAAGCTCTTTTTTTTTTTTTTTTTTTTTTCTTTTCTCGAGCAATATTTGGCTGGGTATCCTCTAATGAGAAAAGTTACAGTATTATTCCTTTTTAAAAAAAAAATTTCATTCCTCTATTCGTCAGAAAAGGAGGGGCATAAGCAGCGGGAGCAGAAGGCAGAGGGAGAAGCAGGCTCGGTGCTGAGCAGAGAGCCGGATGCCGGACTGGATCCCAGGACTCTGGGGTCATGACTCCAGCCTGAAGGCAGATGCTAAACTCACTGAGCCTCCCAGATGCCTCCCCCTCCCTTAACTACCGTCTTTATTTTGAGATAATTGTAAATTTACATGCAGTTGTAAGAGATAATACAGAGAGATTCCTTGTCAGCTTTATCCACTTTTTCCCAATAGCAATTACCTTGCGCATCTGTAGTACAGTATCACAGATAGGACGCCAACACGGATATAGTCAAAACAAGGAACAATTCCATGGACATAAAGATCCCTTATGTAGCTTTTTATAGTGATATCTACTCCCCTCCACCCCAGACTCTTAGGAACTCCTAGTTCTAGCCTCTTTCCCCATTTTGTGGTTTTATAATTCTGTCATTTGAAGGATGATGAATAAATGAAATCGTATAGGCTACGAAACCATCTTTTGCCACTAAATATAATTAACCACGGGTCTCTCAGCTTGTTGTGTGCACCAGTAGTTCATTACTTCTCATTGCTACCGTTTGTTTAACCATTCAGCCATTAAAGGACATCTGGGGGGTTTCCAGTTTGGGGGCTTACAAAGAAAGCTGCTAGAAATACTTGTTTTTCAGAGTCTTGTTTTTGACCGAAGTCTTAATTTCTCTGGGATGGGGACAAGAGCACAATGGCTGGGTCATATGATTGTTGCAAGTTCAGTTTTTTTTTTATGAAACTGAGAAACTTTTTTGGAGTGGTTATTTATCTCTTTACATTCCAGCAACGTGAATGATCTGGTTCCTTGTCAGCATATGATTTTGTCCCTATTTTTTTCAGCCATTAATATTATGTATTAGATATACCTGTAGCAATATCTTAATTGTGGTTCTGATTTGCAATTACCTAGTGGTTCATGGTGGTAAAAATATTTTCATGTGTTTATCTGCCATCTGCATATTCTTTTGGTGAAATATCCTTTTCTGTCTTTTGGCCATTTTATAATTGGAATATTTGGGTTTTTTTTTTTTTTACACTTGAGTTTGAGAGTTTAAATCTATTTTATATGCTATGAGAGTATTGTATGTATTCTATATGGTAGAGATTTGTCAGAGGTGAGGGTTCAAAATGTTAGGCTCATCCCCAGTTTGGATTTTCACCCTCTTACCAGAATATTTTGATGAGCAAAAGGTTTAAATTTTGAAGTCCAATGTATCAGTTCTCCCAACACCAAAAACAAAATGGTACCTAACTCAGCCCGCGTATCTTATGGATTGCAATTTGGTGTCAAATCTCAAAACTCCTTTCCCAGTCTTAGATCCCCAAGATTTTCTCCTATTCTTTTTTCCTAAAAGTTATATAGTTTTTACATTTCACCTTTAAGCCCAAGATCCATTTTGAGTAAGACATGTATAAAATTTGAGGTGTAGGGGAAGGCTCACATTTTGCCTATAGACCACTGATTGCTTCACCATGATTTGTTGAAAAGGCTATTTCCCTCCATTAAATTGTGTTTGCACTTTCGTCAACATGTGGGTCTATCTCTAGGTCCTCCGTTCCGTTCCACTAGTCTGCTCCATCCCACCACCAGTACCTCGCATCTGTGATTACTATAGCTACATACAGTATCTTAAGTTTGGCTACACTGATTTCTCCCACTTTATTCTTTGCAAAATTAGTTTAGTTATTCTACTTTTTTTAACCTTTCCACGTAATTTTAAATGAATCTTTTCTGTTATCTAGAACATTTGAAGGGATTGCCATTGGTATTAAGCTAAACCTGTATATCTATTTGGGGTGAACTGACATCTTTATTATGATAAGGTTTAAAATCCATAAAGATAGTATAACTGTCCATTTATTCAGAATTTAATGTCTTTCAACATTGTGTCATTTTCAACATCCAAGTTCTGTATATTTTTATTAGTTTTACATCTAAATTTTTTTTTGAGTGACTGCAAATGATATACTTTAGTTGTGGTACACCTGTTTATTGCTAATATGGAGAAATACAATGATTTTTGAAGGTTTTATTTTACAACTGTGGTAGAGAAGTCAGAGAGTACATCCTGGCCCACTCTCTTCTCTTAAATGTATAGAAAATCTAGTGCACAGAAATCAGAACAAGAGAAGAAATTGCAGTTGGATCTCATACATTGCTGTTATATGACCAAGAAATAATGAACTTAAGATATTTCTGCTAAAAATTAAAGAATGCTATATAATAATATATCAAAAAAACAAATGAAAATGTTATTTTAATACCTAAAAACAAGCAATAAAAATTTAAGAAAATGAAAAAAGTATAAATTAGAAAAAATATAAATGTTTTGGACTAAATAAATATTGAATAGAGCATTAACATGCTGTAGAAATAATATTACATATAACATTCATTTCAGAAACAAAAATTAAATTAAGGAAAGGGAAAAGCAATAAAAAATAAAGAGATAAAAAAACTGAGAAATATGATGAAGTTAAGAAAACGCAGTAGGGGTCCCTGAAGAAAAACAAAATAAAACAGAGCATTGGAGCAAAGCAAAATTTAGAAATTATCATTTAAAAAATGTTTTGGAGTTAAAGAATATTTGAACCTACATATTGAAAGGCCACACCACATCCCTGAACAATTAATCAATAATGGCCAACAGCATGACATAGTCAGCTAAACCTATTTGATTTTAAAGGGGTTGGGAGACCCTCTGGGCATCCAGGGAAATGAACAACTCATTTATCATGGAAAGAGAATTCAATTGTCATCCGTGTTCCATAGCAATCCTTTATGCTAGAAAATAGCAGACATACATTTAAAATATTCAAGGAGTGAAAGTGTAGGCCAAAATTGTATCTCCAAACAAACTCAGTTTTAATTGTAAAGGCCAGACAAAATATGTGATGAATATTAAGAAATACAGAAAGTAAGGTTCTTCTGAGAATTTCCTGAGGAATACACTGGAAAATGTCTCAGACTTCCAAAACAGCTACAGGAGATCAGTATAAAGAATGTTGCTGATCGCTGAGTACATATTTACCTGTAAAATTAAGCTATAATTATGTCAATAAAGGAGAGAGCGGAGTGCGTAAAGGTCACATGCTCTGACATTGTAGATACAGTAGAACTACTAAAATAATGAAAGGCTGCAAAGGAGAATAAATGGAAATTAATGTGCTGACTGCTTTAATGGAATTAACCAAGAGAAAAAGGCAGTAACCTCACATGAGAATCTGGGTGACGGGGAGGAAGATGTGGAAAGAACTTAACTTCAGTATTGTTCGTCCAAGGGAAGTGATGAATTACCCTCCCCCCCCACACCAAAATATAAAAAAAAGAAAAGAGAGGATAATGAGAAATATATGATGGTATATTTCTCTTAAATGAAGGAAAACATCCTTAACAACACAGAAAAGAGCGTGAGAAACTTGAGGACCACCCCTGGATGGTTGCGAACTCACCTA
Organism: Procyon lotor; assembly: GCA_028646535.1. Lineage (NCBI taxonomy): Eukaryota > Metazoa > Chordata > Mammalia > Carnivora > Procyonidae > Procyon > Procyon lotor. The sequence continues at coordinate 41,958,669 of CM053616.1, read as the reverse complement.
ACTGGAGTCTCATGAGGAGCAGAAAGAGAGAAGAATACAGATTCAAAAGGTGATCTTATAATGGCTGAGATTTTTCCAAAACTCATCAGCTGCCAGAAACTGTCTGTAGCTTAATCTTCATGGGTGTAATATGTGAAAGTCATTGAGCTATATGCTTAAGGTCAGCCCTTTTTTAAGATTTTACTGTACAAATATTATTCTTTGACTTAAAAAAAATACAAATTGACAAAGATAAATAAAAAGAGCTCTGAAAATCAACTATCTTAGCTTGTTGTCCACAAGCAGATACTGACGTTAGGACTCTAGTGCCAGTGGTTTATTTGGAAGGGACAGATAGAGAAGTTAAAAGTGAGACGAAAAAAGGGAGAGGAATTCAATAATTTGCATTTTTTAAGTCCTCAGCTACTCTATGCAAAACGGAGCTCAATTTCACTGGGAACATTCTGACAGAAAAAAAGTGTCACTGTTACTCTAACCAATTCCTGTCACTAGTTGAGAGACAATCCCTGGGAGAACCTTAATTCCCTGGCATTTCTGCTTTGCCAAATGAGCTGCAAAAAGAACCCCAGTGACAAGAAAAAGCCCCTGGGAAATCAGTGGGGCCGGGGTGAGGGGAGTTCGATACTGGGCTATTGTCCACTGAGGTTGAAGGCCATGACTTCAACAGCATCTGATACATGAACAAACCAAATAGATGAGTCCTATTTACATCCTGATTCAAACAATCAAAACATTTTCAATAAAGTGGATGTTTGGTGTCATTAAGGAATTCATGCTAATTTTATTTGACAGAAGTTACTGGGTCATGATATAGCAACTGTATTTGAGATACACGTGGTGAAATATTATATGCGTGGTGTTACCTTAAAATATAGTAGGGAGATGGGGGACAGTTGGGAGAAGTATGGATGACATACCGTGCCATGAGTTGGTAACTGCTTGAGCTAGGAGAGGCATATAGAGGTTTATGATCCGGGTCTCTCTACCTCTGAAATGTTCAACAATACAATTTACTGTTTTTTAATAAGAGAGAAATACACCAACATCTAATAATTTAGGGCAATGAAATATAACTAATTATAATTTTAGAACCTTCTAGAAGTTAACTTATTGACTAAATTCAGTGATGCCCCTCGCAAACATTCTTTATAACTAAGGTTAGATTTGAGGAAAATCTTTTATTATTAATATTAATTAATCCATACTAATTCAAATTTCAGTAGGAGTTAAATCATTTTGACTTTGAATGCATCTGAGGAAATACTGGGAAGGCATATATAAACTGTATATAGGAATTACATACTTTTTTTTTTTTAGGAATTATATACATTTCTGTAAACAGTAGGAGTTTCCCTTAAAAATTCCAACATTTATTAGATGACACACAACTGAACAGTTGTCTTCTTCAATTTTTCTTTCAAGAGGTTTATTCTTACATTGTTTATCTATGAACCACGCAAGGTTAATAAAGTAGAACCTAGCAGGGAACATAGTAACATGATCATTTCAACTGGGAATCAATGAGTAAATGTTCTCAGCTGTCTAATAATTTCACACAGTTTCAGTCTTGTCATTCAGAACATGTCCCAGAGTATTTTTCATACTACTTTTCAGAAATGTATAGCCAGACTGAACAATCTATTAGTTCTGGCTAATTTATATGGTTCTGTAATTATTTATTACAAAGAAGGATGTGATTTCTAAAGTGGAGACATATCTGACATGACTAAGTTTCTAAAGTCAGTGTATAAATCAAAATTTATATAAAATGAAATCGAAGTTACCCATAAAATCCCTTAAATCACTGTAAGTTAAGAATCATCTGTTAGGAAGCTGAGTAAAATCAGATTTGTCTTTATCAATGTATAGGTATTCGTGTTTGTTCAAGTTTCTGAAGCTATATATTTTTTCAAAGTGAAATTTCGAGGAGGGAGGTATTGGCGATAAGCAATTCAGACAAGAAACATTTTCTATTCTTTTTTTTAATTTTTTAAAAAGATTTTATTATTTATTTGACAGAGAGAGAGAGAGAGAGATCACAAGTAGGCAGAGAGAGAGGGGGAAGCAGGCTCCCTGTTGAGCAGAGAGCCCGATGCGGGGCTCGATCCCAGGACCCTGAGATCATGACTTGAGCCGAAGGCAGAGGCTTTAACCCATTGAGCCACCCAGGTTCCCTGAAACTTTTTATTTTCATTGTGGTCGTCACTGATAAAACATACAGTCTTCATAATATTAACATCGTACAAAAGTGGAAACAAAATATTCTGTGCTAGAAAGTAATTTTAAGAAATAAATGCATTTAGCTATATATGTCTTCCAAATGACATGAATTAACTGCTCTTCCAGGGCAGTTCACCACCTGACAATAGCTCAGTTGTTGACATTTTATAAAAATAAAAACTGGTTGGCTTACCTGTGTAGAAATGAAAGCAGTGCTCTTTATTTCTAATATTACAATTTTAAAAATCAGATTTCTCAGATTTTTATTCCACTAACTAAACAATCAATCAGTTTTAAATGAATACCTTTTCATTTAATTACATTAGCATATAAATAGATGCTGTGAATAACAAAAAAATTGTTGAAAGGTATTGATTCTGTCAAGACAGTTAAAATATTTTATGCCAGTCTATTACTATTCTTACGATTAATATGAAAAAACTGGTCATATATGTATTTGAAAAAACCTGAATTGCATACGGAGACTATGATGTAAAAGGCTAAAAGAGTTTTGAGATCACAACTCAATTTTGAGACACAATAAAGGGTGTATATTATGTTTTCAAAATGCTGAAAAATAATTTAAAGAAGAAAACTAAGCCACTGCTTTGTTTACAATGTGATGGAGAATAGACTTGACTGCCTTTTTCTCCTGTATAATTAATACTCCGTCTGATACTCCGTCTCAGTATCACCTAGACATTATCACAATACTGAATGCTATACAGTAATATAAATTTGGCACAAATATAAAAGCTCACTTAGTATCCATTTGAAACAAACAAAAACACAATTCTTTACAATTATGCCTAGTGCAGCCATTGAGAAATTAAATACCACTTTGGAATTCTACATAAGGCATATGTTGACAACCCCTGCCCTGCATCTTCTTATATCATTTAAATGACGAGCAGTCAGAGAACAAGTAAGATCTGCAGATATCCAAATGGTCCAGGTAGACCAGATTTGTGGAGTCCACAGTAATTCGGATAGTTTTTGAGAGAGTAAGGAGACACCATCAGATCACAAGAGCGAGGGATGTAGTATCTTACTAGTCAATAAAAGTAGGCTTACACAGATAGTGATTCTAAGACCTAGAGACCATACATTCTCATTCCTTGCTGTTTGTGCCCAAATCCACACATGTGAATGATCATGACTAGTTTACACCTAGAATCAAACATTTACAGGGGATAATAGTTGCACATCACAGAACACTCAGAGTTTGATGGTTGGTTTCCAAAACTGACTGTTCATCAGAATCTGCTCAGCCGTTTTTATAGATATTTATTCCCCAGCTCCTTCTTAAACTTCTTGAGTTAGAACATCTAGAGAAAGAGTCTTGACTTAACATTAAAACAAACAGCAGGCAAAACTCTAGATGATTGGCATGTACGGCCAAATTTCAGAAACATTACCCTAAGTTTCTTTTATATGGCATGTGTGTGTGGTCATCCCCACATGTAGACTTCTGTGCGTGAATACACACAATATGGGGGTGTCTTAGATCTAGGAACTATGATTTTCAACAGTTTAATGGGAAATGATGATGGGGAACAGGACTCCATGACCACATTCCTTCTCCTCCTTCTTTTTTAGCTTAAGCAGCTGACATTTGGAAATATTCTAAAGTACTTCCCAGTAGCATCACCCAGCTACAATAGATTGGAATTGTGGGGTTACAGTAACTATTCTTTGACGTTTAACGTTTTGTGTAATCCTCAAAGAATTTATAATTTAGTTAGCATTGCTAAATAGAGAAATATCAAGTGATGGCTGGAAAACCATTAATTCTTTTGAAAATACTGAAAGAGTTGGGGAGCTCAAAATCATTTCAGAGTATGGATGTAATAAATTAGCTCTTATCTGAAAAAAATATGGATATTATTTTAATTTGTTTCTGCCACTCAAGATTTGCAATTTATTCATTTCATTTTGATCAGAAAATTAATTTAGAAGGTATTTGCTCATTGATAGTTACTCTTAGCACTTAAAAATGTTACACTGTAAAAGGCAAAGCTTGTCCCTGTAAGGCAAGAGTGTTAAAATTCTCATACCAATAATACCTACACTACTAAAAAGAAGGCTAATAGCGGAATGAATTCTCACTCCTACAGAAGGGGCTCCTAAACGAATGACATAGCTCAAACATGGGTAAGTGCTCTGAATTAAAGTTATATCCAAAATCCTGCCTTTGAACTGATTCACAGTTAATCAAATTCATCTGGCATGAATTCACAAGCTGCTCACCTTTTTAGAAGGGTGGGCAGTCGGTCTGGATATTCAGGTCAGATCAAAAGGTTAGGTAAGAGCGAATCAAATTGAATTATCTCCGAAAAGACCCTGGGAACAGGGTGTCCGTGATTCAACAAAATTACATAATACAGAATTCATGCTACTAGAAAATCCATTTAGTCCCCACAATTTTTAAAACTTACCGTGGACATACATCACTCACCAGTCAGATGCCATCCCCACACTTGGCTGTGACTCACATCCCACATTACTGGGAATGTGGAGATGGTCCAAGGTGCCTTCATTTCCACTTTGTAATTAATTTTCTCTGAATCTTTTAGGAGTGTACTTATGCGATGGTTGTTCATTAGTTACATAGTTTATTGTATAACTTGTACTATCTTTGTGAGGTTTGTAATCCATGCACTTTTGACTTTATTAAATTTCAACTTTTGACACTGTCGGACAATTTTTCATTAAAAATGATATATTATTGATAGAAAAAAATGTAAAATTTTGGACCACTGCACTGTTTTTGTCTTGAGGTAATATTTGGATTTTTTTTCCTGTTTATTTTAAAATCATTTATCTATTCTGATTACCTCTTCCTGTTCATTTTAGACACTGTTGTAGGGAATTTGAAAAATCACAAAATCATTGCCTTCACAAAGTTTATCTTGTTGTAGAACTAGGCCAAAAAAACAAATAAATAAATTGAGAGTAGACAAGAGGGTTAGTTTTAAATAAGATAGCCAGGAAAGGACTCATCCAAAATTTAAGCAGAGGCCCAGTAGCAGAAGGTTCTGGATTGTCACCCCTACACCCATTTCCTTTCTGCACACATGGCTGTCTAGCTACAAGCTACCTTTTCTAATCACCCTGGTAACTGTTTATGACTATTTGCAGTGAAATATCACTGGAAGCAATGTATGTGAGTTCCACCTTTGACTTAGATCTCTCTCTTCTTGTTCATCCATGCAAGTGGTAACAATGGCCGAAAGGAATAGAAAAAATGAAAATGGAAGAAACATGCATCCCTCAACAATGACGTGGAACAATGATGTGCTTATAGTCGGGAGAATGTAAATGAGACAGATATAAACATCTATTCATTTAATATATTTTACTTAGGAACTCTTTGTCATAAAACCCTAGCCTTTGCCCAAATACCACAGGTTAGTCAGAAGTAAAGCTAGAAGATGGGGCAATCTGGGAACAAGCTCTTTGGAAAGGGACTAACCTTATCATGAAATCCCTACCTTCATGGCATCATCTAAACCTAATCACCACCCTAGGGCCCATCTCCAAATATCATCACACTGGGAGCTAGGGGTTCAACATATGAATTTTAGGGAGATATCAGTTCATGGCACCACATATTATTTAACGTAGTGTTTTGTACATAGCAGTTTCTCAATAAATACTTGTTGAACTAAATTATGATAGAAAATTTTTCAAAAAAGGTATTGGATATAATGATGGTAATGACAATTTTTCTGAAATTCAACTTCCTTCTTTTATACCTGCTATGCAGACAGAGAGAGAGAGAAATTGTATTCTAAGGATTCTCTAGTAGGAAGGCAATCCATCATCACACCTAACAAGTAAAGAAAGGACCCTGGCAAAGCAATTTAAAAATCACGTTTAAGGGGCTCCTGAGTGCCTCAGTCAATTGAATGTCTCCCTTCAGCTCAAGTCATGGTCTCAGAGTCCTGCCGTTGAATCCCACATGGGGCTCCCTTTCCTGCTCAGCGGGGAGCCTGCTTCTCCCCCTACCTCTGCCTGCTGTTCTCCCTGCTTCTTCTTCTCTCTCTCTCTATTGAATAAATAAATATAATCTTTAAAAAAATAAATAATAAAATCATGTTTGAATAAGCTATAATATTTTGCAGAACAATTTAATGATTTCTTTAGAAATGTAGCCCTTACGTTTAGAAAGATGGCTATGATAAAAAAAATATACTTCCAATGGGAAGTTAGAGAAGTTCAATAATAACCATTTTGAAACAAATCTCATACTAAATCTACATAAATAAGCCCAGGTTTTGTCTATTTTGGCAAAATTCCATTCAGACTTAACTAATTTGCAATTATAAATCATATCATTACTTGTGTTATTCAGTATCGAAAGCCCTTTTTCCTTCCTAATTTTATAGATCATTATTCTGTTTCATTCTTCATTGTATTCTCAAATAAATCTATGCAATAAAAGAGCTTATTATTTTGTACACATTTAAATATTAAAAAAATTACAACATCGTGTGACAAGTATTCAGAGCGAGAAAGGAAAACGTAACTCTCCCAGGAGAATTAGAGAGGTCGTTATATGACAAGTCCTGTGATAGCCAGAGATCTGCCAGTTTTCCTCAAAACATAGGGGCTACAGTTTAACAGCCTTACTAAACTGTATACCTACAAACACCTTATTAAGTTCATCACGGTATTGCAAAGGATCCTATACTATCTGGGTTATAGGAACATGAAAGCTACCTTGGAAGTCACTTATATATAAAATATAAGGCAAGAAAGAACAAGGACATGGGCTCAGATGGAAGGAGATTGTATAAATATGAATAGTACTGTGTTCAAACTATAGGCTATGTTGAAATATTATCCATGATTGCTCTGTTTAAAAGATAAAACAGACAGGATCATTGCATTTGAGTATAGCCAGAAGAAACGATTTCAGTCAAGAAGGTGGGGGTATTTGCTGAAAAATATCTGATTGGGCTTCCTTCCATGTCCTGTCCCCAGTAGGTTCGCTCTTGCTGCCAAATGAGAGCTGAGTCATTGGATACTAATAGTGTTGATATGGGATTCTACAAATTTGCCTTTTGGTTTCTGCCTTCCAGGGTCTCTTGATACCCAGAAAAAAAGGTAAATTATTACAAATCTCAAAAACTTAATGATTATTCGGTGCTGATGTGCTCTGACTCTGAGGTTGTTGACACACATGTCAGACTTATAAAACACTGATGTATAAACCACTATGGCAAAACAGAACCTTGTAGCACGAACTCGGCGCTTCAGTATGGTGATGGAAATATGAGCTCTAGAGGCAGACTGTCTGGGTTGACGCCCCAGCTGGCTATTTACTAGGAGGTTATTTAAGACTCTGTGTTTCAATTTCCAAATTTGTAAACAATGGAAATAATAGCACCTATCTCATGCCTTGCTGTGTGAATGAATTAACATTTATAAAACACTATGTACAGTGTTTGGCCCAGAGTATACATAAACTAGATTGGCACATAGTGATCTTAGAATTATGAGAAATGAATGTAAATTATTAGTGTTAATAATACAGCAATGCCTGGAAAACTAAAATTAAGTAACCTGCTTCATCTGTTTTCTCTAGTCAAATTCACTGGGAAGGGTTTGAAAATTGTCATGTTTTTGCTTGTTGACCAAAGACTTATAAAATAAACTGTTTTCTCCCAGATTTTATTTATTTATTTGATACAGAGAGAGAGAGAGTCACAGGCAAGCAGAGAGGCAGGCAGAGAGAGAGGGGAAAGCAGGCTCCCCGCTGAGCAGAGAGCCCGATGTGGGGCTCGATCCCAGGACCCTGAGATCATGACCTGAGCTGATGGCAGAGGCTTTAACCCACTGAGCCACCCAGGCGCCCCCTCCCAGATTTTTCTGAATAAAGAAATATAAACCACTTGAGCTAACTTCTTCTACTATAAAGACAATGTCTCTACATAAATTGGAGACAGTTTATGAAAAAGACATCAGTTTTTTCAGATATTGAAAAAATAAAAAGGATATCATTCCCCCCATTTTAAAAAAGAGTTCCTAAGAAACCCCATTAGCTTTACCTATTGCTACATGTTTAAAAGTTCTAAACTTGGGATTTCTATAGACTGGACGGCTTTGTAATATTGGGTCAGGGTATAGAATGACTTCGAGGATGAATCGGATATTACTATTCAGTCTACTCCATACGTTGCACACTGTTTGCTGTTTTTAGTCATGTTTATGTAAAGTACTTACCAAAATATAAACGGCTTAATGCACAGTGCAGGCTTAGTCACTCTCAACAAAACCTTTATAGCTTTTAAAGTTTCCTTCGTTAAAGAACCCTTCACACATTGGTAAATGTAGATATTTGAATTGATGAGGCATCAGTTAATGATCCCATCCAAAATTCTTGCAGCTGGATAGTCGAAGATTTTCTTTTTGGTCACGTGGCTTCTGTGCACCCCCTCCTATGTTGGAGACCCCCACCTTCAAGGCACTTGCAGAGTATGAAGAGAATCTAAACGTGTCCCTGGCTCCCCAGCCTTCCACATCCGAGGCTGCCAGCAGGAGACGTGGGTTCTGTGGCTCAGAAACCACTCCCTGATTTGGAGAACCGGCGGGCTGGGGAGGAAGAATGGTGCAGTACCCACTCTGGCCAGGGGGTGGGGCACAGGTAAAATAGCAGTGGCTCCTTCCATGGGCAACAAAGACAGCAATTCCCACAGGAGCGCGAAGTTACCGGAGCTGCCAGAGTGCACCGGGCCAGCCTCTGGGACCGTTCTGTTTGGGTCACAGGAGCATGAAGACACCCGCCCTGTGCTGTGACACCGGACATGGTTTTTCACTCCCTCTCGAGGCTTAGATCACCTACCCTTCCAGATTCTGTGAACTATGCAAAATACTGATAACAAATCTCATTTCTTCCCTAAAATAGTAAGGCTTGGCTCGCGTTGCTGCCCATCAAGAACCCTCACTAATACATGAGCTGAAGGATGTGCCCTACAGAAAGCCTCGTGAGTGTAATCTGTTCTCACTTGGGCAGGTGATTCATTGCAGTCTCTTCATCATGACTCATCTCAAACGTATGGGAAATGTATACTTTTCCACATTTTAGTATTTATCAAAGTTATGCATTCTTGTCTCAGACCATGTTCTGCTAGGAGACTTATTATTAATTAAGCTTTCTGGTTATTCTCATACAAGAAAGGAATTCTCTAGATACATGCGCTCAGGTTATTTTCTTTCATATTCTCCAACTGCCTATGGAGAATCGTGTAAATCAGTCTCTCCAGAATAAATCGAGTCCAAGATATTTAAAAGACTTAAGGGCCCTAGGACATCCCGCTTGTCCAGGAAGTAATCCCTTCTGGGATTAGCCTGCCTATCAATGGCTTCTTGCAAGCCTCACCAGAACTATCCCCTGTCTCTGATTTGCCTTATCATTCTGGTCTGTTCTACGCGACTATTGAGATTTATGACTGTGTGGCTATAGCTAATAGTCACTATGATATCATGACTTTCAGCTTATCGGATGGGTGGGTGGCTTTGATGGATATGAGTCCCTGCTGAGAAGTGATGGACTATTTCCTCTCAGAATATACCAAGCCCACAGCTGAAGCCTTCTCTGCTGGGAGCAGGGCTTGGTGTCCTGAGTGTCTCCTCTGGAAACTCAGAGTGCACTCAGCACTAAAAAATAGAACCATATCATGTTACGCAACTTCAGAATACTATAAGCAACGGAAAGAATTTGCAAGCTTCCCCAGACAAGGAAAGAAAAAGGATTAATGAAAAATTTAAAGAATCAGAATAGATTCAATATTCTAAGTATAGAAATTTCTGTATTTCTTTCTTCCAAGACAGAAATCTAATGGCAAACTGTTTCCAGCCAAAGTTGTCCCACAAGCCGGTAAGCAGAGCTGGAGGATCAGGGAAAGCTTTCTTATAAAAAAGGAAATAGAGTATTTAATTCATGTGAATAAAATAAAAGGTTTTCACAAGTGAAATTAAATTGGATCCTAAACTAGCAATAAAGAAACAGAAAACCAAATATGTGAACAGGCCATGATCATCACAGAGCAAGACAAGAATTAGTTTCCTGCAAAATAACATGCTTGTGCAGGATAGAAAAAGCAGACTTCTTTCTGTCCGGCAAAGGTGGAACAATTTCAGAGGAAAAAACTACTTTATACTGTAAATAGGTAGGAGCTTCTACAGTTACACTGAATTTCCTCTATGTCCATGGCCCAGAGGAGGCCAGATGATCTGTGTGTGCATAAAAGCGGCACAGAGTAGCAGGAGAAGCCACCATCCTAGAGGTGGATGTGCGGTGGGGGAGTGAAAAGAGTTTGTAGGGGTCTATGTGGAGTGTTGACGGAGCCATCTTGGCAAGATGTTGGATGGACAGATGTCCAATGATCTCAACACCAGATGTCTACAGCCTCTGAATTTACCACGTCGTGGTGGTGCTTGAGGACTTGTTTGAAACCCTAGGAAAATGGGAAACTAAGATGGGAACTAAGATGAAGTTTATGCTTATCCAGAGAAGAAGACTTAGTGTATAAATTAATAGGTTTTTTGAAATTAGTTATATTTATACTTGCAACATGCCTGTTGTGAATATATATACAAACACACACACACATATACATACATTATATATATATACACAATATATATATGCATGTGTTATGTATGACATATATACATACTGCATATATACATAATGCGTATATATGTGTTTGAAGATATATGTATAGGCATGTAGGTATTGAAACACAAATATACATTGTTACAGACTCAATGTTTGTACCTCCGTCCCCCAATGTGACGGTAGTAGAAGGTGGAGCCTTTGGGAGATGCTTAGATCATGAGGGTGGAGACCTCATGGGTGGGATTAGTGCTCTTATGAATATGGCCTCAGAGAATCTCTCACATCTGTCATCATGTGAGAACACAGTGAGAAGAGGGCCATTGGTACAGCAGGAAGCAGACCCTCACCAAACATCAGATTTGTGGCACTTTAATGTTGGACTGCCCTGTCTCCAGAACTGTGGGAAGTAAATGCCATAGACTGCCCCCCAGTCTATGGTATTGTTGTTCCAGCCACCCAATGGACTGATACACGTGTATTCAATATTCCTTTGATTTTGTTATTATATAGTTAAAGACTAAATGTCAAAAGATGGGAGATCAATTTATTTTAATCTCCAAAAGGCTACCAGCACAAATTAAAAATAAATTGTGATAATTACATTGCACAATCAGAAAACATGGATGAGTCATAGAAATGTGTCCCTATTTAAGCAGAAAATATATGAAATTGCTAAAATAATACTCAAAATATCCAGGAAAACAAATCCTAGAATAAATTTGCCTAACTATGTGTGAAGATATTTTAAAGTGACTTCAAGGACATATTTCTTTTAGAGCAAACTGCAAGAATTTTAAAATAGTAAGATTATAATTATAGACTCTAAAATATTTTTCTAAAATCAGGGAATTAGGAAGAAGAATGCAAAAACGCATCCAAACTTCTCACTTTGTTATGTATTTTTTTCTTAGAGCTGTAATAATTTGCTTGTAACACAAGTATTAGCCTGCATCAACTCTGCCTTGATCTTGTCATTGTCCACATGACTAGTGATCCCATTCGCACTGGACTTCACTGTGACCCTCACTAAAATGCCACTGTTCACTTGTATGTATCTAAAATCTCTCTGGCACAAATTGGAATCAATAGCTCCTCACCCCTTTGGAACCCAAGGTTCTTGTAAATTCTCGAATCCATGTTTAAATCACAAATATAAACTAATCAATAAAACAATACCATCATACTAGAAGAATGTGACAGGGCCTTCCAGTGTGCAGTACCAGACTTAAAGTCAAAGCTTTTCAGACTGTGATTTATGGGCTTCCATCAAGCCTCTGACTGAAGAGTATGATGTAGCCTCTATGAGTTCAGAAAGACGAAAAATAGAGACATCTGAATATTTAAGAGTTGGAGTGTCCACAATTACCTGATTCTAAGTCCTTTCTTCACATAATTCTAAAACTTTATGTTGAATGAGTATGGGAGAGTTTTCTTTTTGTTTTCTAAAAGCTACTAAAATTTCCATCGTTTCTTCTACTTTTTCTTAAACCATTTAATCTCCGGTTTTTTGGATGATGACTTTGTATTTTGTCTTCTCTATCCAAACACCTAACTCCTGCTCACCTAAGTTCGTTCTCAAACATGGCTGTCTCCCACTTCACTGAGCAGACAGGAGCAATGAGAAGAGCATCTGTATGCTTCTGACATCACCATACCCAGCTATGAGGCTCTCTCTCCATGAATTCGGCCCTTGATCCTCTTCATCTAGATGCATTTTCTGCCACGGTCTACAGTTAGGCTTGTACATTAAATACTGTTGCCTCCCACTTTCCAAGCAGAAAAATCCAGAACCTCCTCCATTATCTCATGCAAAATCACATATTCTCGGTCAGTTGAATCATTTTCTTCAGCAACAACAACAACAAAAACTCTGATCTTGGAAAAAACCTCTTTTGCTTCCCACGTCTCCCTTCAGAAACCTCCCCTCTTCTCCACCCTCATTCACTGTAAAACTTCTAAAAGGGTGGACTTACTGTTTCCAATTCCTTTCCTTCCATTTTCTCTTCAATCCGTTTAAACCAACTTTCGTTCTTACCATTTCATCAAAACTTATCATAGAAAGATCTATGACTTTCATCTTACAAAATCAAAGGGCATATTCTGAGCTGTCATATTAATTGACTTGTAAGTAGCATTTGAAGCCATGAATCCCTTACCCCCTCAGATCTTCTCTTACCTTGTTCCAAAATGCCACACTCTGCTGATTTTGCTCCTCTATCTCCATTGATCCTTCCACATCTTCTTCATGTCATCATGTGAGAATATGATGTGTTCTTTCTTTATCCTTATCCACTAAACATTGGGATGTCCCGTATCTAGTTACTTTCCCCCACACGCTTACTCTATTCTTTATCTTCTGCAGTCCGATGGTTTAAATTAATATGCCAACAACTTCTGAATTTATGTGCAGCACCTGGGTTTCTCTCTTAAACTCCAGGCTCAACTATGCAAGAGTACACTCAACATCCCTACTGGGATTGGCATAATACACATCTAAAAACTTTTTTGATTGAATTAATCATCCCAATTCCCCGTCTCTCCATTTAGTAGCACCTCTATAGCAAAATCAAAGGTAATTGCATTCTCTTATTGTCATGAAACTATATCAATATTCAACTTCTAACCCCCTGCATGTTACTTACTCTGGACCAAACTGCAAATAAGGGTGCCTATTTTTATTTCAATAGCTTTCTACAAAGATCCTTGCTCCCTTCTTAACTCTCCTATAATCTATTCTTAATACCGAAGTTAGAGTGATCTTTTAAAACATGTCAGACTATGCTTCTTTGCTCAAAACCCTCCCAGGGTTTTTCATCTCTTTAAGAGTAAAGGTCAAGTCTTTGCAATGGCTCCTAAAGCCCTACACAGCTGAACCTCTATAGTCTCTCTGACTCATCTGCTCCTATTCACCCCTTGCTCACTTCACTCCAGCTACACATCATTCTTTGCTCTTTTGTGCCTGGATATTTGCCCCCCAGACAATTTGAATGGCTGTCTTCATCCTCTTTAGGTTTTTGCCCACAAGCTACCATTTCAACGAAATCTAATTTTCCAACCTGTTTACATCAAAACACACACACACACACACACACACACACACACACACAGAGTCTCTGCACTTCCTATATTCCTTTGTACTTTATATTTCTCAACAGAAATTTTCATCACTTGAAACGTATCATAATTACTTACTTCATTAGCAACTCCCCCACCTTAATGGAACATAAACTCCATGAGGTTATGAAACATTTGTTGGTTGAGTGAATGAAAAGCAGTTGGTAAAATGATGGTGCATTTTAGAGTCCAGAGCACTTCAGAATAGAGGAAATACGGCAAATCCTACATTTTAAGTGTAGGCTTTTGAGATTATTTTTGAACAAGTTAGGGACATAATTGCAAATATTCACATTACAGTGAAAGTGCATCTTATTGTAAAAAACTGCCTCTAATCTCAGCTCAGTGGTCAATGGTATTCAAACATATCTCTTATAACCTTGGTCACATCTCGATTATTTTCCCTGGAGCAGCTATTTTTAATACTAGTCCTGTTAATTCACTTACATTTCTTAAATCACCTCACTCTCAGTAGATAATCCCAGCTTTTACTTCAAAAAGTCATTAAAAGTGAAAACACCCTGGCAGCCTGAAATTCTGCCTTGTACAGAAGCTGGTTTGAGATGTAAAGTCTACAGAGTGGAAGGGGAACATGGACAAGAGACAGAGAAGGAGTTCTGATTATATTTTTGTTTTCTTATATTATAAGAAATATAAGAAATATCTTCTTATATTTTGTTTTCTTTCTAGTTCCATCTAAGAGAAGTACCACAGATCTGTTGTCCTTAGAGTTTCAACCAAAATTTTCTTCCTTCATAGTACCAGTATTGACTCATGGATACTTATCATATATTCTGGATTATAATCCAATTACACTTCATTTTCTGTTCCAATTATTCCAACTTTGACCATTAGTAATTCTTTCGTGTGTCTCTTGTGCTCCACTGATATTATTGTGGGTTGGTGATTTTTGTTGTTGTTGTTGTTGTTTGGTTGGTGGGTTGTTGCTTTTAGGACTTCCTTACTTTGGGGAACTATAATATGTTCCAGACTTATGTATCCTGTGCCCAGTCCTGGAATCAGTCGTATCTCCGAAGAGTCTTAGTTCCTATTCTGCAAGAATGGTATGACAAACCAAAATCTTCGTGACCTCAGCTGACAGGGAAAGGAAATATATATGTCTATACTGCTCTCTGTGTGTACCATTATTTATAAATGTGTCTATTAGTAACCATCTCTCTATATATTAAGCTTATGGTGAGTTTCTACTGATGTGTCCGACTCTAATCCATAACCGTAAGGATCATTCCAGCCTCTTTTCTGGTTTACCTGTTATCTTCCATTCCAACACTGAGAAATCGGGTTCCTATGTCCTTCATCCATTTATATGTTGTTCAGTTCCAGAATACATGAATAGCAATTTAAGAATTGCTTTCCAGACTCCAATGGAAAACAACTTTGCAAACCAGAGTTATTAGAGTAATTCTGCACCTTAGGTGATTCTCTGAAAAGTGGAATAAATAACGAACGACCATATCTACTGCACATGAAAACTGCAAGTGTTACAGAGTAAATACATGGAAACTACTCAGTAAAGAGCCTTTCATATACCTAGTATCCTGTAGTTGTTGGCATTTGTTGTTTGTTACTCTTAATTAGTAGGCCATGTGTTTTCTAGCCCTGACTCCTGTATACTAGCTGGGTCACCTTGACTAAATCATTAAATTTTTAAAAATATCAGTATCTTTATTGTTAAAAATGAGGGCAATACAAAAAGGTCTTTCAGAGTTGGTATAAAATAAGCCAGAGGTTATTTAAAAGGGATACTTGGGTGGCTCATTCTGCCAGGCATTTGACTCTTGGATTGGGTCATGGTCATGGGTTCATGGGATTGAGCCCCATGTTGGACCCTGCCCTCAGCATCCCCACTGCTTACCCCCCTCCTGTCTGCTTCTCTCCCATCCCTCTGTCCTTCACACTACTCAACTACTCTCTTTCTCATAAATGGACAAATATTTTTTTAAAAGAACACTGTATACTCTACGTGTTAATTATAAAATTGTATATATACATCTCTACCTATCAAACTATACCTATCTTTATGTCTGTATCAACACAACAGTTTTAAGATATTTTAGTAATTGATAAAGTTGCCACATTTTGGAGGGTGGTGAATTCACAGCCTGTTTTTTTTTTAAGAATTTCTTTTTTCATTTGAAAGCAACTAAATACACTTAGTTATGGGTTAATCTTCCATTCCTTTGTCTTAGTTTTCCTCCAGTTTTTCTATTTATTTTAACCATGCTATCGATATGTCATAACATTAAACATGTGATATTTGTAGGAAAGAACACTTTCACCCTTATCCTGCTATTTCTTGTTTGAGGAGGGCTGTTTCTTAAGCCTTTGTTAAGCCACATCACAGCCTTTCTTCCTCCCATGGATGTATCATATGTGACCTGATTGCTTGATTGTAGTCAGTGACCCTCCCTCTTGAATGAGTGGATTAATTTCCCCATAATCCTCAGCACCCAGGGGGATTATCTAATCTCCTTCTCCATCTCATTCTACAAAAGCCAAATGTACCTGGATGAGAAGTAGCTGCTTTGTAAACTTTCTCCAGATGCTTTGTTTTTACTTGACGTTTCTGGGGGGGGAAGAGAGAGCAGGGCCATTCTGAACAACCCGCTCAGGGCTGATGTTCAGCAGGTGGCCTTGCCATTGTCATATTTAGATGTCACCATTCTAAACTGTCTAAGGCTTGACCACATGGCTAACTAGGTTGAATATCAATTCTGTCCTAAGTTACATCCTTTGTGTCATCCTTTAGAAGTTACAAGAGTGATCCTTTTTATTCTCTACTTACTGAGGATTTAATTAGTTTGTTTCTTATTTAGCAATTGGTTCATAACTCAGAGAAAAGAAGTGCTATTTATTGCCTCCACTGAAAACCTCAGGGTGCCATGTTACACTAATCCAGGGATTACCATTCACAGTGTCTTCCATGATAAATGTACCCCCTGAGCACAAGTATGCTACATCCCAACAAATATGTCAAGTGAAAAATTACCTGTCTTTTAGTACAAATGAGTATATTGAATGGCTCTTTAGAGATTTAAGAATTATTCCATAAATCCACAATTAATTCTGAATATTTACATCAATTCTTTTTGTCTGTGTTTTTGTCTTAATATAAATGATGTTAAATAGAAATAAGTAACTGAAGATACTAACACACACGCATACAAACATGCACACATGCTGCACACACACACACACACACACACACACACACACAGAGACATACACACACACCCCGTATCTCCTCATACTACAATTATTTACTTCAAGGCAGCATGTATTAAAGACACTGGAATACCATAATTCAGGTCTATTCTGAATTCTGCTCCCTGTTCTGCTCCCTGAGTTTTGTAGGATCTTGAGTTGCTGGCATTTGAGAAAGGGAAGGAAATAGTTGCATTTGGATCTTGCTTCCTATTAAGCTTGGATCTGTTCTACACCACAAATAACCATCATCCCAATTGACAAAGGTGAGGGGCTTGTGAACTTAACAGATGGCCTTTTCATAGTCCTCCCTCTTCCCAATTTTCTTAACTGGTTCTGTTTGTCTTCAAAGCTGTCTTGGACACCTGTTTTTTTCAGTACAATAACTACAAAAATATCAGGAATTGTGAAGTATACATACAGAGAATTCAGAATGCACATAGTGTGAATTTCCCCAGGTTCTGTACACTATAAGGAAGACTCTTGCTATAGAAAGCACAGACACCCGCGAAAGTACAGGGCATACTCCCTACCCTGAGAAATCCACCATCCAGCTGGAATTACTGAACAGGCAATCACAACATGGTTAATATGCCATGTTCAATGGAGAAAGTAGGAAAAAACTGAGAAGTAATTTCCTTAAGGGAATGTTATCTACTTTGGCTTTGCTTATTTGGGATCAACTTTGCTTATTTGGGATCAACTTTGTAGATTCCCTATGACCAGAGGGACAGTGACAAGGCTGAAAACCCAAACGAAGCTTTAAGAAGTAATTGATTTCAAAGTGTGGCTTAATAGCCAGTCCATGAAATTTAGATTAGGAATATGTGTGCGCACATGTGTGTTCATGTCTGTGTATCTAATCAGTCCATCAGTTCATACCAGATTATTCCTCACACTCCTAGTCGTTGATACCAATAAGGCAGTAGACAGATACATAGATAGGTAAGTGAAACAAAGCATGTAAGTGAAAAACCTGAAAGATTCCACTGATTGGGAAGAAAAGAAGCCCCCATAATCTCTTTTGTTTGTGATATAAAGGATTGTAATTATACTCCCGCGAAGAGGCTATAAAAGAAAACTGATCACTAACTTGAATCACGTGGCAAATAATAACCATTCTTAAGGTTAAGTAAAGCCCCTAATCTTCTTGTGGTCAACTGTGTAGGGCCTCACACAGGGAAGCTGAGAACTGGATTACAGTCAGGACTGGAGCGCTGGTCAACCTCCCCACGCAGACCCAAAGGGAAGGTGGAGAATGTAGTGATAACTTACATCCCCGAGAGTGGTGCCGGGTTTCTCCACAAGCAATACCTGGTTTTCCCGGAGAGAGCTTCTACAACTTAAAGGTGGATCACTTGAGAATCTTGTTACAAGGCAGGTTCCGAATCACCTTTGTCTACAAAGGAGTCTGATAACTGGATTCCAGCAAAATCTCAGGAGACAGCGAATGCCCTTTGGAAAGTTTGATAGCAAGGCTCAGGGAGCTTTCTGTCTCGGGGCCTGGAATAAAATAATTGGCTCAATGCTTCTGCCGCTGGACGCTTTGTAAGAGACAACTTCTCCGTTCCAAGTGTATTCAAATCCAGATAAAAACATTTACTGATGGGGCAACCAAATCCAAAATGTGCCGTACAGTGTATAAGGAAAAAATGCTTTTCATTAACTTAGTAGTTTCCCAATCCAAGAAAAAATACAGACCTTGCATTTTTAGAAATGTCTCTCATGATCTCTCTCTCTGGATTCTTACTCTTCTGCTCCTTTTCTCTCTCTATTCCCCTTTCTCCCCCCATTTTGTTTCCCTTCCTGTCTTTACTTTGAAGTTCCTATCTATTGACTCCTTGTGGGTCATGCAAATTCCAAGTGTTCAAACTATTTCTATTTTTGCAATTTTTTGGTGACTTTGAAATTATTTCCAAACAAAATGTTCAGAAAAGGCCTCATGCAAAAAGAATGAAAAGAACATCTATGTAATCACAATCCAAAACCATTTCTGTTGACTCACATTATTTCATCATCTGATTTTGCATTTCATACACACACACACACACACAATCATATATATACATTCATACACACACACACATATATATATGTATCACATGTGTATGCTTAGGCTTATTTTGTGTGTGTGTGTATATATATGCCTAGATTTATTTTGGGGGAGTAAAAACAGTATTATATATCAAAGGATTGTTCTATGTACCGTTGGCAATATTTCGTACAGGGAGGAACTGATTAGTTAAGATTTTAATCAGTATTGCTCTCATGGAAATAGCTTTGCCCCATTTCTTTCTTCCCTGGGACATGTTGACAATTATTAGTGCTGATGTTTTGGAAAGTAGGTTAATTTCTTGAAGTCATGCTTTGCTTATATATATATATATTACAGTTTTTATAAAATTTTGTTATTTTGCCTATCTTTGATCTTTTCAGTGATTATAACTTTAATATTTTATGATGTAAAGAAATTAATCACTTCATTTATGCCACTCTCTTTTTCTTATACTACTTTCAATGTAAAGATAAGCCAACTACAGGTTTTTAAGTGCCAAATCATCTGTTGTCAGCAATTTTATCTTAAATGCATCTTAGATTCAATCCTTTTCTTTTGGGTTTGGAATTAAAAATAGATTCTGGCTTAATAATTCAGTTTTTCTAAAATTCTTCAATTTAACATTTCAAGTCATCTTGGTTCTAATTATTATAAAAGTCTAAGCTAGTGTTGATGCTTTGTTGGCAATAAAGTTGAACGTAAAACATTCTTTTCCAAAGGAAGCGTAAAAGTAAATCACTTTAGAGGGAGAGATTTGAAAGGATTGTTAATAGCTTTATAAACACCTCCACAATGTTGGAAGAACGGTGAGGAGTGTTTTTTAATAGTTGGGCTGGGAAAGAGAAAAACAGAGGAGATTTTACAATGCAAAAGGGAATTGTTAAATTTGTTTCCAATGACAGCGCAAGCACTTCTCGAAAATAAGCAAATCCATCTCCAGATGTGCCCCCTCCCGCCCCACCCCCACCCCTCATATGGTGCCACAAAAATGGAGGTGCATTTGAAAGTGCAGGGGAAGCTTGTAGGTTTGCTCACGTATATTGGCTTTTTAAAAATAGGCACTTAAATTTTCAGATGAGCTCTTTACAGGATTTAGATCCAGTAGCAATGGCCTATTCCTTCCTTTGCTCATTTGCTCCCGTGACATCGATCGACAGTTCTAATAATCACTCTTTTCATGGAAATGAAAATTATGACATTTGTTCTAAGAAATCCATGAAAACAATTCAATGATTTTATTCACATATTAGTAAAATGAGTGATTTGGATTATTCAGTTTTACATCGGCTTTTAAATCATTCTTTTTTTTTCTCATAGGAATGTGAGTTCAAGTTGGAAATGAGCTTCCATTGTTATTTGAATTAATTATAGATAAAGGATATTAAAGAGATTTATGTTGGTTTATTGTCATAGTACTAAATTATAGTGGGCTTAAATGGTTACTAGCTATATAGATTTTCCAAAATTATATTAGAAATTGTGGTTTAAATCTTAATTTCATGGCAATAAATTGTATACTAATCGTATTAATTAATTTATAACGAGTCCTTATTATATGATAGATATTTTTATACATCGTATCTAATCCTTATAAAGAAACTATAAAAGAAAGACATTTCTCTTCTTCTCAATATATTTATACCTTGAAAAGAAAATTCTGGAGAGGAACTAAACTGAATATTTTCACTACTCCTTTTTTTCCTCACCCTCCCATATTAGGTATACCTTGGATTGAGATATTATCTCCTAGCCAGACTTCTAATCTCCTGATTATCTTTTTTTTCATCCTTTGACTTCTTTTCCTCAATAAACTAGGTCACTTGCCCCTGCTCAAAGTTCCCACACTACTTTCTCAGTTTTCCTCATTTTGTTTATTTGGTTGTCTGAATCTTCTTTTAATCCTGATTCTGTGCCAGCCGAGGTCCTAACACTTCTGCTTGTGAATGCACCCCTGGGTTTTACATGGTGTCTGGCTCATGATCATGGCTCACCGAGCATCGGTTTGTGCATTCATGGTAGAATTCCCATTTAGATTAAAAATTAAACTAAAGTTCAGGCCAAAAAAGTGAGTACCAGAAATCCAACAGTCAAGAAGAGACAGAAATGGGATCCCAAGCAAGGTGGTTTTCATTTAAATCTTACATTGTCTTCAACAACGCAAGTCCCCTTAACACGGACATATGGTTAGTTTATGAACACAGAAGTACCCTCTGGTCTAGTTTCTGGAAAGATAGAATTCAGAAGAATGTTAGCACCCAACGCATTTGGATTTAAATTTCTTGGGCTAGGCACATGCTCTTCATCAGTAATAACAAAGATAGGACATTACAAGAATTCATTTGATGTTAGATTGGACAGAAAACACCTAATAGGAATCTTTGGGAATACATACGATGGCTTTCATTTGACAAATAAAATGCAATAGTAATCAATACACAATAAAGAAAGAATGAGACAGAATGTGTTAAACACATATTAAAATACACTTGCCCTATATTAAGACATGCTTTATTGGCCTTGTACCTTGTAGGCACTACGCTGGTACTTTTCTAAGGTGATTTCTTTTACGTCTTGAAACAGCCTGCAAAAAATCCAGATTTTTACCCTTTGCAATAGTAAATTCTTAGCCAGGCCATAGTAATAAATGTATATGGAATTACTTCTAAGCTTCAGCTAAGGTATCTGTTTTCCTATTTCCATAAACAGATCTCAACCACTTATACAGCTTCAAAATGGTCAGAAAAGGAACAGATTTAAAGAAAATTTCATCACCTTCCTCTATGTGGCACTTTATTAACATTGAATTCATTTTTTTGCCTGATAAACTTTGATTTTCCACATAGAATTTTAATACAATGGGCTAATACAACAGAAGTGCTTATAGCTCTCTTGACTCTCTTTTCTTGGAAACCAGTAAAGAAACTGACCAGACCCTCACCTCTTTCGTGTTTTTTTATATATTAAAGTTCTGAATCTCAGTGCTTATGAGAAAATGATGTTGTATTCAATTTTCCTCTATTATTATTATTATTATTGCTGTTTGGTGGTGGTGACAATGATAATGGTGACGATGATGGTGATGTCCAAGGCAAATGATATGTATGCATCCTCTAGTGACCTCCTAGGTATCATACATATTGCAAACCTCTTTGACTCTGAGGGTGTCTCATTCAGTTGAAGGCAGAAGGCAGCCTGATATTGTATCACTGGAACAGTGCTGCACTTGGCCACTCTTCATGTTAGCTCTAGCATAGGTTCTCTTCTTGCAGGGACGTAAGAGCAACTTGTCACTTGACATTTCACTAGAAAAGCACTATTCAAACACTTCTTGTCCAACTAGGACCTGACACTGCTCTCAAATCCCACAGACCCTGTGGAGGCATCTTTCAAAAAGGTTCAGTTAGACTCACCATCATTTTCTGTCTGAATCCGTATACCTACCAAACAAAACATCTCTCTTTATGCAATGCCATAAGAGAGAGAGGGAAAGAGCAGAAGAATGCAAATCTCTGAGGTGAAAAGAGCCTTGTAGCTTGAAAAATCTCCAAACGGTCTTCTAATTTGCTTGGAAGGCGATGTGGGGGTGATGAAGTATGACTGGTGAACCCATCCCATCCTAAAATATCAATCATCAGCAGATGATACAAAGTAAAATAATATGCATGCATAAAATTTACTAGTCTTCCCTACCCAAATACTTCAGCCAGTAATTACTTCTGATCTTACATAGCCTATCTTTGTGCATTTACAGAGTCTGTCTTCAGAACACCTTGCTATGTGAGGCGCATGCAAATTACAATAGGGTTAACAATCACACGCTGTTCACCATTCCTTTTTGCTGTCTGCACCACTATGAGGCTATCTCTTGAACAGTGTGTCTGGATTATGCAATCTGTCAATCTCCCTAGCAGAGCTGACTGGAGGGTATGATGCGCTGATCTCAAAGAAACAAAAGACTTTGTTTTGATCGCTGAAAGAAGGAGACCTGTAACTGCTTTTATTGTAATCTTAGCCTTGCACCTGGCAAATCCAGATATTACAGAGAACCGTTGTTCAGCAAAGCAGAGGAAAAAAAAGTAATGTGATTCTTTTTATATTTTTCCTCTGAGACCCGGTTAAGTCAAAGGCTGTGATTCAGAAAAATTTGTTAATTGGCCATATGTGATTCTAAAACATTATTATTTTCTTTCAAAACTTGAAACTTTATGGACTACTGAGGATTCCCTTTTGTTTTAGACAACTGTGCTTCCTTACTGGCATCATATTAAGGAAATCAAGAGTTGGTTTCACAATCTTATTTTTGAATCCTGATCAACATGCCAGTAAATGCAGCATATTAGTAATAGAACTAGATGGAGGGTCTGGAGAACTGGATTTTTATGACTGCGCCATTAACTGTTGGGTGACCTTGAACAAGTCATTTGTGCTCTTTGGGTCTCCATCTTCTTCTTCTTCTTTTTTTTAAGATTTTATTTATTTGACAGAGAGAGACAGGGAGAGCAGGAACATAAGCAAGGACAGTGGGACAGGGAGAAGCAGGCTTCCCGTGGAGCAGGGAGCCCAATGCGGGGCTTGATCCCAGGACCCTGGGATCATGACCTGAGCCGAAGGCAGACGCTTAATGACTGAGCCACCCAGGTGGCCCATGGGTCTCCATCCTCTTATTTGTAAGATGCCAAGGGAAGGAAAACTCAGGGGTCGTTTTATGGGTTTTATGGGTATGGGTCGTTTTTAACTATGACCAAGCAGAATTACTTGGGGATCTTGTTAACAGTACAGTTTCTGAAGCAAACCCATGGGGACTTTAATTTAGTAACTGAAATGAAGCAAGAGAGAACGAATTGTGTAATGTGCTTCCCAAGTGATTCCGATGCACAAGTCAACGGACTGGCATCTGACAACTACTAGGGGGATGATCCCTGTGATCCCTTTAAGTTCTAGATGAAATTCTTTTCTGAGGTAGATCATGACTGCACGTTAGAAATACCTAGTACTCCTGTGAAAGCTTATCAATGCCAGGAACAACATAGCATTATGTTATCATTGGTCTGAGGTAGGGCCTGGACAGAGGTATGCTTACAATGCTCCCCACGTGACTCTAATGTGAGGTCAATGGGCTTGGTTGAATTTGACCTCCAATTTATAGAAGGCTTATTACATGTCTCATGTCTGCCACATGGTACACACTTTCTAGACAAATAATATTATCTCCATTGCATACAGGTGGAAGTGGGGCTTCAGGTGAGTAACTTGCCAGAGGTCAAATAATTACCGAGAGGAAGAGAGAAGAGATTATGATCATCGGTCCCCTGTGTTCCTTCCAGCGCACCACACTACCTTTCATTGGCTTATTAAATAGATACACGGTACCGACATCAGAATTGGACTAACTAATCAGATTTGGCCAGATTCCCAGTTTTCCTAATTCCTAAAATGATCAAAAGAGTTTCCTTATGGGAACTAAAACTACTACACACTATCAGGGGACCCAGTTTTATGAACTATCTCGGGTCAAATTCAGCTGACATAATTATGGAAATAAATCTCAGCACAAGAGTCCCCTTCTCATGACCCATAGCCAAATTTAGTACTAGTACAAAATCCCTGCATTAGGAATCCATCTTTGGGACTTAGGACTCCCAAAGCAATTAAGAAATTGCCAAATTTTGGGGGAATAGATCATGCTGGTTCTGTTTTGGGAAGCACCCTAGTTAGACATTTTAATTAACTCTGACTGTAGGTCAATAAGGCACTTGTAGAACAGCCAACAATCAGGTTAAGGTTTTCAAAAATGTTAATTTTCTTTTTCTGGAATAAATATTTCTAGTCCAAAGTGTTATGATATAACGAGGTGGTAAAATCTTAATGTCTCCAAACTATTCCTTGCATTTCCTTGGTAAGTTATTCCATAAGTGGGGTAAAAATTTCACATGTAGAGAATTAGAGTTACTGCCTGAGACTTACCTTAGTCACTGAAAATATTCTAAGAACTTTGTTAAATAAACCTCTTGAGATACGTATTCTGGAGGTATTTAGCCTACTTATTCAATTTTATGATCAGTGTCAAACATTGGGTTTACAATGTCGTGCTGTTAAGATATGGAGTATGAATATATCTGGTGATGAGATTATAGATCCCTAATGGAGTTCACATATCAGTAAGACTGTGTTCATAAATCCTTGACTGAATTGAAGGATATGTTTACTACTCTTTTTTTTTTTAACTTATTTATGTATTTAAACTTGTAAATTCTTGTTTCAATCTTCAGATCCTGGCTTCTTACTCTTATTTGGTTTGTTCCCATGTGCTAAATCACTAACCTCAATCTGCTGTTGACTCTTCCTTCACATCAGGCTTTTTTAATCCACCAACAGCCTTTTTTAGTGTCTAACCTCAGCTTGCCTTCAATAATTCTAACTCTTGATAGGTGCTAAAAGGACTAACAGAAACTCTGATCAACATCATTTATAGGAAACATGAAGACAGCTCATATGTCTGAGTGACCCAAGACAGGTTCTAACTTCAGTGAACTGGTGCACCATTCATGGCTCCTACAGAAGTTCCTGCAAGCCATCCCAAAACAGGGTTTCACAAGCCTTGGTAGTCATAAGATTGACTATGACTTATGATTATATGGCTACACTGACTCGACTTGTGATTTCCTGATTCCTATTTTATTGAAAATTTCCTTCCATTCCTATCTTATTGTGTTTTCATCAGGCACAGCACCACCATTTTGCTGCATTCTGGCAGACTGTCCCCTTGCTTCATAGAGGTGATTTGCTACCCAGAGACTTAATGCAGAATACTGATTATTAGTCTACTGTGTATCTTAAATTGCACTCAAGGAATTTGGGTTTTATCTGTACCATGTTCTGCAAAATTATCTTGTTTATTGACTGGATAGACTATAAATAGAGTAAAAAACTTGGAATTATTTTGTTTGTCAAAGTACATTATCCTTTAAAACACAGATAATGTTATCAGTATCTCTGAAGTTAATTAGCACTTTTCATTTGTTTTGCTAATCTAATGGGACATAGAAAGGGAAAAGTTCTATTACTAATGCACTTTTGTTCAGAGTAACTGCATCCTACAAATAAATAATTTTAAAATGTTTATCCTGAAACCTGAAGAAAAAAAAACCGGAAGTGGATAATAAGGTATTTTGCTTGATTATTATTAATCTACACATTACACCACACATTATGCTATATAGACTAATAAAGGCTGAATTAGATATCTCTAGCTGACTAGTTTTAAGAGTTTATGATGCAGCCTTAAAGACTATTTCATCAG
Organism: Procyon lotor; assembly: GCA_028646535.1. NCBI lineage: Eukaryota > Metazoa > Chordata > Mammalia > Carnivora > Procyonidae > Procyon > Procyon lotor. The sequence goes on along the minus strand of CM053616.1, from coordinate 41,932,125 downwards.
AATGACACCTCTCTGAAGGAAAAACAAAACGAAACACATAATTGATTTGACTCTTATGGCTATTGACTGGCATTTTTGATTCAGCTGTTCAGTTTGGTAAAAAATGATTCTTTGGGCTTGTGTAATAATGCAACAGATCCAGTAAAATATAGAACTACGTGGGATACCTGGGTGGCTCAGTCAGTTAAGCGATTGCCTTGGGCTTGGGTCATGATCTGAGAGTCCCGTCAAGTCCCTCATGGGGGCTTTCTGCTCAGCAGGGAGCCTGCCTCTCCCCCTCCCCCTCCCCTTACCTTTCCCCTGCCTCCCCTCATGCTTTCCTCCATCTCTTCCCCTGCTCGTGCTTTCTCTCTCTCTCAAACAGATAAATAAAATCTTAAAAAATATATATATATATAGAATTAAGCAAAAAACATGCTGTTTGTGTATTCATCTTCCCACTACAAGAATGAAAATCTGCTGTAGTTGTCAGTTGCTGCCCACTTTATACACTTTAGTATATCTGAAAGAGTCTTTAATTTGGGATTTAATGAAGAAAACACAAAAGATAACTGGAATCATACTGCACATAAATATATATGACTATATATTAACTATGTATATCCTATAAATCAACTTATAAAATTAAATACAAGCGAAGAGAATTATGCGTGCATATCTGTATATATGTACGCATATGTATATGAAGTCTGAATGAGTATAATTGCATGTTTATTGTAATACAAAAAAAACATGTGGATAACAGATAATGAGGAAACAGCCCTCACCAGAGGCCAAATCTGCCAGCACCTTGGATCTTGAGCTTGCAGCCTCCAGAAGTTGGAGAAATAAATTTACGTTGTTCATAAGCCTCCCAGCCTAAGGTATTTGTTACAGCAGCCAGAATGGACTAAGACACAGCCCAGACGGCACACACACCAAGACAGCTGAACCACCCCAGATCAGCAGTGTTCACTGGCAGAAATTCGTAGAGAGTCCAATCATGCAGCTGACTCGGGTGATTGCCTAAAGCCCGGGGCTGGAGAGACTTTCCAAAGAGAGCAGCCTTGTGTTCTGGGACACCTGGATGTAGAACTCAGTCTCAATCAAGCAAACCCTTGGCAGTGTTTAAAATTCATTTTCTCTTTAAATCATCTTAACAACCTAATGAGTTAGGTACTATCCATATAGCTATTTTTATAGTTGTATTAGCAGATGCTTAAGGAGTTGAAATGGTTTTATAAGGCATTTCAGACATTCAACCACACATTTGAATCTTGAACCAAATTCTGTGACACTATATGACCCACATGCTAGCTTTCTTAGGTCAATTATAATTTTGGTAGACACTACATTTGTATATTAACAAATATTCAGGAAACAAGGGCATTTGAGCCATTTATAATTGGTTTTATTTGGCTGGAGATTTTGTTGGCATAAATATAATTCCATCTTTCTCTTTCCCACATTTTGTTTTAAAATATAGATAAATAGGGGTGCCTGGGTGGCTCAGTCGGTTAAGCCTCTGCCTTTTGCTCCGGTCATGGTCTCAGGGTCCCGGGATCGAACCCCACATCTGCTTTCTGCTCAGCAAGGAAACTGCTTCCCCCTCTCTCTCTGCCTGCCTCTGCCTACTTGTGATCTCTCTGTGAAAAAAAAATTAGATAAATAATTATAAGTATTATAAGTATGGCTACAAATACAGAGATACACAGACATAGTTCAGGGGTACCTCTAAAACCTATAGAATATATTTGTTTCTGGGAAAGACACATAAATGGTAATTTGGTGAATTATGTCCTTATCGCAAATTAATGATTTCTAGATAAAAATAATTCCAGATGATAACTAAAAGATTAATAATTAAAAGATTCTAAAAGAGCTTGTGCTAGTTTCTCATTATTTCCAACAGCCTGGTATTCCCTGTAATCCTTAATGTTACACTGTGATATTTCTTCCCAATACATGCACTCTGTGCCATTATTTCTATGAAAAGCATCTTTTCTCAGGTGAGTTTCTCATGGAAGATGCCTGTGTCTGTCTCCCTCTGTCCCTATCTCTCTCTCTGTTTCTCTCTATATCTAGAATCTCTCTTTTCTTTGTCTCTGCCTCTCCCCACTCCGTCCCTTCCCCTCCCTTGGTAAAACTGTAAATAATAGCGAGAAGATTTGAGGAGGAGTTTAAAAAGCATTAGAAAGCAACTCCAACTTTCACTTTGCAAGTCTTCAATGAGAACAACTCTCCCAGCTGAGGCCAAGAAATGGTCCCACATAAAAAAACCCTATGGATTAATTCATGACTTTGGTGCTGTTTTCTTATTGCTGAGCCATCCTTAGCTGTGACACAGATGTTAAATTCTCAAAGTAAAATTTCAATCGTACTGAATTATATTTGCCTTGTTTTGTCACGCTTTCAGAAAGTGTCTTTTGTCTGCTTTGTCAATTTGAGGTAGCAGTTTCTATTAATGCCACCTTGCTTGACATCGGAAGAAAGAGGCTTCTACTAGCTTCCATTCCAATGCCACACCTCCTGCCGTGACCAGATGAGGTAGAAAAAGCCGGTTTCATGTTTTCTTTCTGCAGCTTGGGGTTTACTGACACTCTGTTCTGAAAGCATAGTTAGCAAAGATCAGCTCAACCAACCAAGGATATACCAAGGATATATATACCAAGGCTAATAGAAACTTCCAGTCCCCCACTCTTTCCTCTACTTAGAGATGGAAAAATACAGCCGTCACTCTTCCTCGTTTGCATTAGGTTTCTGATACTAGAGGACCAACACACATACCCAGTCTTTCAATGGTGTGGAAACGACTATCACCACATTCTTCCCCCTCATTGCCTGAAATTTCCAGGGACACTTTATAAATCATTTGAGTTCATTTTGTCACAAACATCACCCTCACCTCAGCGCAGTCCTCCTAGGATACATTCACCTTCTGAGGTCACACACCTGTTCCACTAAGCACTCAGCCTGTTACACATCAACTTCATTAATATGAGAAACCTCATTATATGCGAAAGTGGTCTCTACTTCCTCTACTTCCTAACCTTCGGACTGCTCACAAGGAGATCATGCATGTAACACGAGTACATTCTTTCACGTCACCGATGAGGAAACTGCACACAGAGCGGAGCAATCTGAAGCCAGAGGACCAAAGGACTAGAGTCCAGCTAATCTGCATGTTCAATTTGCCGTATTAAATATTACTCTCTCTCCTTGAAATTAATTTCTCAGAAACTTGTAGTTTTAGCCTCAAAGTGTTCAGTGTTACTAAGAAGTAGTCGATTACCCAGCCAATTTTCTGTCCCATGTATTTGGATTTATTCTAAATGACTTGCATTCTCTTTTCACACTGATACCATTCTCTTCAAAAATGACTTCGAATATTGTGTTTGCTCCTTTTAATGCTAAATCTCTGCAAAATACATCATCATTCAGCTGAAATCAGCTTTTTGACAATGTCCTTCCCATTTCGACTGTTACTGTGACTTAGCTGGGTAATTCCAAACCACGGTCCTTATCTCTTTGTTCAG
>CM053616.1:41912196-41928110 GCA_028646535.1 Procyon lotor | reverse complement strand
TTTTTTTTTTCAACAAATAGTGATTCATTGTCTACTGCATGCCCAGGTTCTGGTGGCATACGGTCATGACGATGACCCCATAGGGATGGGACTTACCTCCTAGAAAGATGACAAAAATAAAATTTCCCCTCTGTCAGTGAGTGCTAAGTGCTATAAAAGGGGGAAAGAGGGAGAGAAACAGGAGACAGAGATGGACCAGTGTTATTCGTGAAATCATCCTGAAAGGTACCTTGGGAATGGAGAGCTAAAGAAAAAAGGGAGCGATTCATGTGGTTGTCTGATGAGAAAGATTTCAAGATTTACTTTCACTCAGAGACCTTCTACCTGTTTGGAATATCACCATAGTGTCATCCTTTCCCGAAGCTGTGAAAATACCTTAGGAAGAGGTAGGAATTGTGTTTTAAAGAACTATCCCAGCTAGAGTTCTTTATGTGAAGCTCACATCTTCTTTTGCATGGTTTGTATTAAATGAGACATTTGTAATTAAAAATTAAGTCATACAGAACACTTACTATGTACCAGGTACAATAGACGCTTTCCTAAGTTAATCCTCAGCAACCCACTTGAAGGAAGTATTATCCTGCAGATGACGCCGCTGTGGTGGAGGGACCATAGGCAATGGGCTCACGATCACGTGACTGAGGAACCAGTGCTTGTGGATTATTGGACAATTATCTGGTGGTAAAAATACTGATACTTGAACTCAGTTGGCTCTCAGTTGTTTCACTAGGGTGAAAGACTGGGTGACTCTTAAGTTCTCAAATACCAAGAATAAGTAAAATTCTGCTACTTAAAGGAAGTTTTGAATTATCTTATCCAAGGTTTGGTCAGTGTGAGGTAGATCTAGATGACTGCTTCCAAAAAGCTGGGTTTTTTGCTGGGTAATCTATGAGTTTGCTAACACCCATAATGCCCCAAATGCTTATAGGAATTGTATTTGGGGTTTTTTTTACATTAATAATTATCTATAGAAAAAACTAACATACCTTTAAAATTATAATTATTAAAAATTACAATTTTATCAGCTAAAGATAATTTTTATGAAAAAAAACAAAGTAACCTATATTTCCTATGGAATATATTTTTGTGAAAGCATATAAATATAAAATAAATAAATGTTTACAAACTTAGTCTCACTTTACATACTTTACATTACTTATATTGAGACTGAACTTTTAATTAGTTGACATAGACCTTTATTATTATTACTGACTACATTGGCTATATTGTGTTAATATTATATTATTAAATTAATTTCATATTATTAGACAAATAAATTCTCTCCAAATTTTGTTTTTATAAAGAAAATAGCTATCCATTTTCATGTATAATATTCGTCACTTTTCAAATTACTTTTTTCAATTATATTTTTCTTAGATATTGCTGTAATCATCCTTTCCTTACAGTTACATTCCATAATGCCATAATAACACAAAAGACAGACCTATTTCCCAATTTCTGCAAAATACAGTTACACTTTTTTCCTGGGTGGTGAATACAGGTGTCCCTAGTAGTCATGGAATTAGTATTCTTTTCTCTACAAAGATACATTCATATGTATAATACATTTATCAATTATTGTTTCCATTCAAACTACAAATTTCTAGCAAATATTATTGGAAAGTAAATGTAGTTTTGTTCTTAAAACAATCAAAAATATTCCTTAATTTCGTTCCTTTAATGTCTTTCTCTTTGTCTATAGTGTCTTTCTTCCTTTACTTTAAATTCCTCCCAGACCTCACTTGCATTGTTTATGGAGCATATCACCCTCTCCAATCAACTTCAGTATCTATGTATTTCATCATCATCAGTAAGTTTCTGTCTCTTCCAATGAGATTCAAGCCAAAAGTTCTGGATATGTCTCATTTCTTTGTACACACAACTGAGACCCAAGGGACCAGATGGTAAAGACGAAATTCTTCTTAATGAGTAAAGAGCAGAAGAGGCTGAAAAATTCACATGTTAAATGTGCATTTCTCTTCCATATAACATTTAAAATACATTTATAATGATGGCATACTATGGAGGCTGAAAAATTTGATATTTTCAGGAAATATAGAGAAATCTGATGTAGTGATTTGAGGTGTATAGTGGGAGCTAAAACTGTGTACAAATTGTAGACTGCCTTGAATCCACTAGAATAAATTCCAACAAACAATCAAAACAATTTTGTAGTTGGAGAAACATCTTTCTTTAGATATACAACTGGAGAGTATTGAGGATAAAAATTTATAAACAATTTGGGTTTTTATAGAAAAAAGGGGAGAAATGAAAGGAATACAAAAGAAAGCATGGGAAGAGTCTCTAATAAAATGTTAATATTTCCCATATTCTCCTCTCTGCCCTCACCTTGAACTTTCTAAGAAATATCTTACACATTCAATTTGTTAAAAAGTCAAATATTAATCAATTAAGGATCATTATATAAATTAGACATTTCTTGAATTCAATTCCTAGTTGAGTGCCACTTAAAAGTACAAACCATTGAACTAAATTCTTTGAAGAGTTAAGAAAAAAAGTAGAATAGTATGTTTCTAATTATGATAGAATTGGAAAGATAAGACATGTGTCAAAAGAGGTTATGAGTAATAATATGAAACTATTTGTGATTTGGCTGTCCTGAAATCATATACATCTTGAGTTTAGCTAAAAATGGGGAGGTAAATATCTTTAGAGATCTTTCACAAAAAAGCAAGTAATATGTTCTAAAAGATAAGCACCAAATCTCATGGAGTTTGTACACATATTTTTGGTAGGCATTTAATTAGTGCAGCTGTCTTATTATCAAGTTCTTAACAAATCAGTAGTGATGAGAGAAACTGCTATAAGGGAGAAAACTATCAATAAAAATCTGTAATGGAAATGATAAATAGAGCTGTAAAGCAGACAAATATTGCTCAGTAAAAATGGTAGTTTTAGGCAAGCTATAGTATTATCTTGGAGAAACCACTACACTACACTACACTACACTAATAAAATTAATAAAACACTAGAAAAACTTATATCAATAGTGATTATACTAAGCCACTAAGAAAACCAATTCATTATTGTTATCCCCCCAAAAGTCTATTTTATTCCAATTGAAATATATTCTCTATTTTAAAATTTTTTGTCCACAAGGGATAAAATAGTAATAGTAACAAAAAGGTTAAGCCAAAAGGAATAAATCTCCACTTAACCAGAAAACTCATTTTATGGAATAAATTATTTTCCAAAGGAGCTTTTGAAAAGCAGAGCTTTTATTAAATGGAAATGAATCCAAATAACAATAAAATAATGATATGCCATAAGGTAAACCATGATTAAATACATAGGAAATTGCTCTAGGAGCTCAGAAAAGCATCTGTGTGTTGAGAAGTTGACACTTATGAGCATTTTCAACTAGGTTTTGAAAACCAGAGAAGATTTGGACAAGCAAATAAAAGAGAAAAAAGTTGATAGGAGGTTAAGATTGCAGGTACCTTATCAAGAATTCCAGTAAATGCATTGGGTATTCAAGAGACAAAGAGTAAAGAGAAGTAGCTGACACTGGGTGTTCATATATAGGAATAATGAGATATTACAACGTCAGGGAAGTGTTTTTGAAATGTAGAGTTGATATCCTTTGTATTTCAACACTTGGGAATGCAACGTTATTAAGTATTTTTCTTCAGTAGGAAAACTATAGAATCAAAATAGTACTGAAGAATGGAATGGGGCACCACTATTTAAGATAGAAATAAATTTAATTGGGATGAAGTGGAAATGAAAAGAATTGCAAAGAAAAAGCTATTAGTAAAGATATTAATAGCAATCCAGACATGAAGTTGAGAGTTCCAGTGAGAATGGAAGGCAAGGAATCTTCTTCAACTCACAGGATATCCAGAGGTGACACCACATGTCTTATAGATGAGGAGTCTCAGAGAAGAGAAGATGGTAATTTGTCCAAGGTCATACCGCTAGTAAATGCTGAAACCAGAGGTAGAGTCCTGGTTCCCAACCCCAGGATACTTTATATTATGATACCTACATAAATTATATTTTCTTCATTTTTTTTCCCCTCAAAAGCATTAGTCTTCAGAAACTGGGCTAAAAGCCAAGAATTTGATATTTTATTTCCCAGTGTATCCAGAATTTTTTTTCTTATTGTCACTTAACCTAACTGTGTCTTTCTTCCGCACTTCTTAAAATAAGAGCATACAAATTTTTCTGCCCGATAATATTTGTGGAGGAGAAACACCATTTTTCTAAGAATGAGGCTGTGTAAATGTGACTTGTTGCAAATGCAGCCCTATTATAAAAGACACAGATGTCAGCCAACGTTCTTCACGCTGTGATGGATTTTGCTATGAGTATCACGAGGAGAGACGTGCATTATTCACAGAAATGTGTTTTCCTATGTATAATTTCAATTTAATCTCTACAGAAATTTAGGTTTCCAGTGAGCCAGCGATAAATCTTCATAAAAAAAAATTGAGAAGAATACATATAATCAAAAAAGAATAAAAAAAAAAAAAGAATAAAAGGAGACTTTTTGCAGACCATTTCCAACCTTCTATTATCTAGTAACTCATTCCCTTTACTTCCTTCCTGTGCTTGTTTGTTCATTTGGTTCAGTGCTGAGTCAGCAATGACCTTTCTATGAAAGCCCAACTGAGTCTACTTTCTTCCCTCGAGTTAACTTATCTTTAACCCACTATCTGACAGCACCAACACATCTTACTCTCTTTAGTGGTTTGTTCCTTTTTTTTATTTTGATCAGATTTTATTTATTTGTGTCAACATAACACATTCTTCTAGAGGCACAAAGTTTGTGTTTCCCTTCAGGGTAGCCTCAAGATCTTTTCTCAGGGTTCCCTGTTGGATTATATCCCATTTTATGTTTATGGCTTCATTTGGTAATATTGTTTCATGTTGTAACTGATTTTGTACCCCCAAATTCCCAAAGCCACCCGTGCAAAGTGGATGTTTCTTTTGTGTCCTCAAGATGGTCCTCAAGCAAAGTGCACCACTGATCATCTAAAAGGGGTCAGTGAGATGGACTTCAGTGGCCTTTTCTCTGTTCTTTTAAAGCTGTGTTTTTCCCCCAGGTGCTGTGTTTCTTTAATGGAGTTTTCAATTTATTTTATGCTCCTGTCTTTTTGATCTGGGAACAGGGAGTAGGAAATAAACAAAAGCAGAGATTCCTAATAGAGCCGTACCTCGAGACACTGCTGTTAGTATTGAACCTGCTATGGTTTTATGTCTTCACCTTTATTATTTTTGCCACATTTGTGGGTTTGGTACTTAATTATCTTGAGAAGTTCAATACAAGGGAAAGGATGCCTTGACAGGTAGACAGAGCAGAGCAGTAGGGAATCTAGGAGCCGTTGGAGGTGGAGACACAAGCCAGCAAGCAAATGGTTGTGACTGGGTGATCTGTCAGCCGCTAACAGGGCCCAGGGCACCTATCTGGGGGACTGAAAATGAAAAACTGCACAGTCCTGCAAAAATAGACTAATACGACAGTTAGGTGCACACGCAGTAACTAATCAAAGACAAAACCAAACGAAACAAGACAAGAATCCAGACACCAGAGGTAGAATAGAAGTTACAGTGGATCTTATGAATATGGAGGTTTCTCAGGTGTGGAATTTGGGTCCAATATTATCAATAGTTTGCAACCAGAGACAGCTGACCGTGAGGTCCTCTGTGTGAAACTGTTCTTTATTCTCTCTTTCTCTGAGGTCAGCCTTGGTCTCCGGTCTGGGGCCAGTCTATGTCCTCTGGTGGGCTGAGAAGGTCCGTAACATAATCAGAAAAGAATGGAGAAGTGACTGCCGGGGCCCAGCTTGAGAAAAGCATTAAATTCAAATTCAAAGTTAGAGACAAAAGAGACAGGGCTAAGCCACAAAACGAACTCAGAGAATAAACAAGTACTCATGGTCAAATGAAAACATGGAAATCATTCTAGGGTTTCTGTGATGAAAACCACCATCATTTTTTAATTAGTCTCTCTGTTGTAAAAGGCTGTGTTCTGTTGGAGAAAACATATTGTTCCTTTCAATGTGACAGTACTTCAAAAACAGCCTGGCACATAACAGAGCACTGTGGTCAGCGCAGGGGTGGACAGACGTCGCCATCTTGGAACCAATCCTCTTCCCTGTACTCCAGACAGAACACAGGAGGTGTGTCACAAATGAATCTTGGGTTGCTCCGGGGTCATGTCCAGGTGGTGCAGCCCTCCAGCCCTCACGGAGGACCTCAGGAGAAACCGGGAGGCTAAGGCGAACAGGTGGTGTGCATCCCCATAAGGCACCAGTTTAACCTGGAGATATTCTTTCCACCGGCCACATGACCCTAACACTTGGAGCCTCAAGTTCCTGACGTATAAACAGAGAAATATATAAACAGAGAAATGTATTTTAGGAGGATTAAGTGAGGGGATGCTAGCAGAGTGCCTGTGGCATAGTAGATACAAAGTCAAGGGCAGCCCTCCTTACTCTGTCAGTGTGTATTGTATGGAAGGATTCAAATAGCTGTGCTCTCCCTCTGAATGACAAATGGAGCTGCTTTTGAAATGCTGGGGCTTCCTGGAAAATCCCCAAATTCAACACTGCTCAGCCTCACACGAAAAGATGCTCCCACTAAAAATCGCGTCACCAGCCCCTCCTTCTGGTACATCTTACTGCTAACAGAGCTTCTTTTGTGTGTGTTCTCTCAATGACGGGGACCCCCCAAGGTGACAGCAGTTGATCCAATTATCTGCAGAAGCTGTGTCCCTCCTCCGTCACTGGTTGTTGCGGTCGCCATTCACACTCCCGCATCTGTTCACATGTTCCCCACCTCACTGAGTGATGACTCAGCACGGCACTGCGTTAGACTCTGAGGAGACAATTGTCACAAAAACAAGCGGACAGTTCTAACTACTCACGGTCAAGTAAAGGAGACAGACAGATATCATCTCTGTCTAGAGACATATCTAAATTGTTATTTTTTTTTTTTTACATCATGGATAGTCAGGAAGAGAGCGGACTAGACCTATACCTGTCGTTAATGTCACAGATGACTCAGTCCTTCATCTGTGTCTTCCTCTCTGGATGGTCTTTATCCTCTTTTTCTTAAGATAGCTCTTTCATCTTCGGTTGTACTTTCACATTTCAGGTAGGAAGAAAAGAAGATTAAGAAACCAAAGCTAGACCAGGAAAGCAAAACTTACTGAGAAATGCCCAGCATATAGATTTAATTCTCACTGGTCACAATGTGTCCCATGGCCTCCACGATGCAAGAAACTGGGCTAAACAGCTTCTGCCTGGCACACTGGCCCTCACCCCACCCCAGAGCAACCCCAGTTTCTCATGTGAGACAGAACTGATGGGCACAGGGAAGCCAGCCGTCTCTGCCACATCGTGCATAAACCGGTTGGGCCAAGCCTATCAACAACTCTCAGTGTCAGCTAACTTAATACCGAGTGGTTAGAAGTGCAGAGTCTAGAATTGGACTCATGGATCTAAAACCCTAGCTCTACCCCTTGCCGGCTTTGTGACTTAAGGTACTTAACCAGACTGCACCTTAACTTCCTCAATTTTAGAGAGAACAATAGTCCCTTACCTCAGAGTGTCAATATGGAAATTGGTTACACGGACATCGACTGAGCCTTTAAACACTGAATGGGACCAGTAACCGTTTCTTACATTAGCTGTATTTTATATTAATCAAGCAATCTTTTTGTCTTGCTTTGCTTTCCCGCATATATTTCCCTGCTGGACAAAAATGAATGGACCATTGATGTGATTAATTCCAGTTGGCTCGGCAGCTAGGTCTTTAATCCATTTACTCTTCGGACCTATATCTGTTTTGTGTGAATGGAATAATGGCGCACTTGAGGAAGCCAAATCAATCTGTGCTACATAAAATTTCTGAGGCTGCAGAGCTGAAAAACAAGATTTGCCTCAGTGGGGAAGAAGCAACCTGTAAGGTGTGGCCCCTTAAATGGCAATGATAATACTGTGCATATTGCTCCTCTCTCTTGCCGCTCTGAGAATCTCATATTCTTTTTATTACTTTATTATTAAAAACTTATGAGATCTTAGTTAATGCTCTCTTTGAAAGGCTCTTTAAGACCAAAGACCTACAATAAGCACGATGAGGGGCCAGTTGTGGATCCCGAGTCCGGCTCTACTGCTGACCCTCTGTTGGGCAATCGACATTCTATTCTCTGGGTCATTAACTTTTCTGACAGCTGCAGAATACCCCATAGGAACACTCAGCTGCCAGGCACTTTGCCCTGATCAAGCTCATAGCTATTTCTTTATTGCATTACAGTTGCACAACACTAAACCCATGTGTCTTCATAAGCCCAAATTACTACTGGCAAGTGAGTTAGTCCTGAGAACAACAGAGAGATGTGTGCAGCTTTTTTCTTTGAAGACTGGCCTGAGCTTTGGGACAATCGAGTTACTTAAGCATCCTTTGGTTTGAAAAATCTCACTTACTAATTCTTAAGCAAAGATCACTATGTGCAAACTGCACATTACGTATCTTACAGAGTTCGAGTGTAAATGGCTAACTATTGGGGAGGCCCTACATTCCTTTTCACCCCTCTTTCAGAGAGTCATTCTATATTTCTCATGCGTATTAATCATATGTATGTGGGGAAATTCTTCATCATTAGGAATAACGGATCTCTACCAGGTAAGTGCCCATTGCCCTTGTATCCGGCCGCCATTGCTGTGAAATAAACTGGGACAAAATGTAGTGGAGTAAAATGATAATTATTCATTTCTTAGGTATTTGAAGGTTGGTGCTGGTAGCTCTGTTGATCTCAGATGGGTTCACTCATCTCTCTGAGAGTAGCATGAATCTCTACTCTAGGTGACTTTGTCCACTCTGTTCCATGTGGATCTCATCCTCTTCCTAGAACCAGAATGCTAGACGAGGCACGTCCCTCTCTTGAAAATGGCACAAGTACTAAAGTGATCAAAATTAGACAAGTTCTTAAACTCCAGGCTGGGAGGACCTGGTGCATGAAACTATCTGCCTCACTTTATGGGCTGAAAGTAAGTTACATTTTGAACCCAAATTCCAGGGATGGGGAAATAAACCCAACTTTTTTAGGAAGAGGAAATGCAAAGTTAAAGGTGGCAAATGAAAAGCTTTTGTATCAGTTTCCTTTGACGACTGTAACAAATTGCTACAAACTTGAGCCTAAAACAACACACTTATTCATTCACAGTTCTTAGAGTAGGGGATGTCAGAAATCCAAAGTGAGTTTCAACAGGCAGAAATCTAGGTGTTGCGAGGCCATTTTTCCCTCCGAGGCTCTAGGAAAGACTGTTTTCTTGCCTTTTCCAGGTTCTAGAGATGCATCTATCAGGTGTCTTGACTCATGCCCCCCTCCCACCCCATCTCCTCAGATGGCATTATAGCATCTTGCTTTGGTGATCACATACCTCTTTCTGTGTCAAACTGCCTTTTACCTCCCTCTTATAAGGACAACTATAAGTTACATCAAAGGCCCACTAGAATAATCCTGGACAATTCCCCAAAACATTCACAGTGTCCAGGGATTAACACTTGGAAATCTCTGGGAGGCCATTGTAAAGCTTACCACAAACTTGGAGATAGGGAGAGATCACGCATTGGGGTCACTACTGCAATCTATCACACACCCACTCAGATATCCTAAAACATCTTCCCATGTTTCTTAAAATTTCTGTGTAAGGCAGTGCCCCTCTCAGTAAAGAGCCTTGTTTAGCATTTAGTATTTTTAAGAATAAGACAGAAAAGGAAAAAGAAAGAAAAAATGCTACAGGGGCAGTAACGTAGGTACTAAATATTCTGTCAGGTAAAATTCAAGTTGCAAGGAAGAAATCGCGTAGCAGAATGATCCAGAGATGTATGATTCCCTTGCCCGGGAAGAGCTCATAGGACTGAAAATAAGGTAACAAATCAGTAAATTACTTTTCGTTCATCAGATATAAAATAGAAACTAGAACAGTGAAGAAAACCAATAGAAACTCCTGTCTTCAGGGGTTCATATATGTGTATTTTGACTGGGAACAGCAGAGCCTGAGAACAGAAAGAAGATGGGGGGTGGAGGGGACGGGCAAGGTGGCGAGCCCATGTTGGAGAGTGTGCACATGGCCAGCCTGTCCCTACAGGCCTGGAGGAGAGTGTGGACATAGGCTCTTCCTCTGTGTCAGGCTCTCAGTGGAAGGGTTTTGTCATAGCCTTGTCATGATGTGCCTTCTTTCAGAACAAGAACAGCTCTGGTGGTAGCGGTAGAGGAGCAGGGTATAGCAACAACCCTGAGATGGATAGTGGTGTGGACTAGAATGGCAGTGGCAGGGTTGGGCAGAGGAATGGCTGTTGTTAGAGCACCAAGGTCCCTTCCTCTTATTCTCTTTTGTGCTCTTTTGTGCTCTCTTTTGTGCAGAACCTTCAGGCATCTGCAAATGTATGAACGCATCAAAAGTGACCCTTCGATCCTGCTGACTTCCCCTCATCTTTAGGTCCTACGTTGTTCCCAGGGAGCCTAGAGAGTCTATGTGTGCATACAAGACTATGGGGAACACACACACACACACACACACACACACACACACACACACACACACACGTGAGTATACTTAACGTATGTTTGACAGAAATGGGATCACACTGCATATACTCTGTCACAACTTGGACCTTTTATTTTTTTCGTGCTCTATTTAGTAACAACCGCAAGTAGTTCAACTTTCTGGGTTCAAACCTGGCTTGTCAAGCTCTTCACTTTGCGATTTGGGCTTAATTCTTTAACTTTTTTAAGCCTCAATATTTTTGTCAACAAAAAGTGGGCTGTCGTAGACGGCCACAGAATAAAATAATACACTGAGTCCAAACCCTTGGCACAAAACCTGGAACATAATCAGGTTTCAATAAATGTTATTGATAATGCTAATGCTGCTGATAAACTTGCCTTAATGGATGTTTAGCTAAAGGAGAAGCTGTTACTTTCCATGTCTCAGTATGAGGTTTAGTGTCTGCTAAGGTTTGTGAAAGATACCTTTTATCAAATTAAGGGACTTCCTCTCTCAGATTAATAATAACTACGGTCTGTCTGCTTATTTATTAAAGTCTGAAATTACTTTGGTATTTTAAAAGGATTTTATTGTTTTTCTGATTCTTGGCATTATTTTTTTCTTTCCTGAACAGACTCCACTTTTCCTTTTCAGAATTCTAGATCTGATCTGCTTTCTTTTTGCATTGGGAGGTGGAACATTGTATCTAAATTAGTGACTAAAGCTGTACTAGGTTTTAATTGCATGTGCATATGTGTATATATCATCTCTATTGGGATTTGATGGAACAGAGTAGGAAATTATGCACTTCCTATTTATTTTTATGTTCTGGAATAGCCTGAGTGTTATCTTTTTTTCTAAAATATCCCCTTAGTGTCTGTGTAAAACCATCGATGATAGTTACATTTGGGTAGAAAATTGGTGAAATTTATCTATACATTAAATTTATTCAATATGTATGTAAAGGTTTTCTGCTTTTTCTGTATCAATCTTGGAATGTGTAATTACCTATAAAGTCACAAATTTTTGCTAACATTCCCAAAATATTAGATGAGAATGGTGTACATACTTTGATGCCTTTTCTTAGTATGATGGGTATTATGATGGCTTTCTGTAATGAAGACAATAATTAACAAAGCTTACTGAGGTCGTATATGGTGGCCCAGCAGAGACCTAAACCCCAGCAACCTGACCCCAGAGTCACACTCTCATCAACACAAAACCATTACCACATGAGTTATGTGATGCAACTTTCTCACCGTGGGCCACACAGCCTACACATTCAATTATTATTTCTTTAACTCAAGCATAATTTATGTAAGAAAACATTAAGAATATTTTATGTATATATTACTCTTTTGACAATGCCTCTTTGTAGTGCTTTATAGTCAGAATATAAGGCTGGTATTAATTTTACATTGGGGAATTTATCAAGTTTTCATTTTGCAATAATACCTCTTAGAGTAAAATGTTTACTACCTATCAATAAAATATATGATTTTAGTATTAATTAATTACTCTAAAGTTTCGCTTATTTTTGGCCCCTGGCTCTGCCTGCAGGAGAGCTATAACTCCAGCCAACGTGACTGGATATTACCATTTTCTTCTCCCTTTTCTCTTGATGTGTTCTTTTGTGCTATACTGTGGGGGCACATGAATTTTTTAAATGCCTTTCGTTGGTTGTATTTTCCATCAACATAATATACACCATCTGGTTACAATTAATGGTTTTGATTTGAAATCTATTTTAACTGGTACTTCTATTTCTCTACCAGCTGTTTTTTGTATGGGTGTGATGTTAACATTTCTCAGCATATCTTTATTACTTTCAACCCTTCCGCAGATTATTTTAGATTCTTTAAAACAACATGTCTTTAGAAACAACATGATGTGGACTTCTCTTGTGCATCCCGACCCCCACACTCCTAGCCAGATGAATCTAGAAGGAGATTAACAAATACACATTTGTTGTCATGCAGTGACTTATCTATTCTTTTTTCTGACATTTAATTTTGTGTGTTCTCTTTTGTTCTCTTTGTATTCCTCCATTTCCAAGAGATCCACTTGTTTCTCTTTTATTATGATTTTGATACTTATTTGTAATATATCTGCTCCTTTTTGTATTTGCTATATTACCTGTGGGGTTAACAGTTGCGTATTGTTGTTGTCATTCCTCTTGTATTTAGAGCATTGTTAGATTTGCAGAAAGTCTTGGTTTTCTGTTTATGGTCATGGAGGAGCATCCTAATTGATCAAAATTAATATGTAGACTCTACTGCCTTAGCCAAGGTGAAAATTCCTTTACTTGGACAGCGAGTTTGTATTTTACTAGGAAAGGGAGAATGAAACTAGACAGGGGAGACGTGACCTGTGGCATGTTTTTCTTCCAGGAGTGCAGGTGACTGTCTTCCAGGTGCCAATATCATGGCCCATGGCAAGTGTGGAGTTTGGAAGGAAAATCACTTCAAGGATTAATCTGGGATTTCCTATGAATAAACATTCACTTAGGTAGTTGTCTTTACGTTTCCTTAAACGTAAGGCACTTGGGAGGCTCAGTCGGTGAAGTGTCTGCCTTTGGCTCAGGTATTTGATCTCAGGGTCCTGGGATTGAGCTCTGAGTCAGGATTCCTGCTCAGTAGGGAGCCTGCTTGACCCTCTCCCTCTGCTCCTCCCTCTGCTCATGCTTTCTCTGTCTCTCTCTCTCTCTCAAGTAAGTAAATAAAATTGCTTAAAAAAATGGGGAGCCATCTTTTCTCAAGAAGAGGTAGACAGAGCGTCCCCCCACCAGAGTCCTTTATTTAATGTACAGCTAAACACCTGATGGTACATTGCTACTACCTGCCACTGTGGATTCTAATCCTGGGGAAACTCCCAAGATATTCTGGGAAAGTCTCATATTTCAAAAGTTCTCTCCACTCACAGAGGATAAGAACTTCTATGAGTCTCAAGGTTTTGCCAGCAAGCAGTCTGATTCCATTAGACATGTTTTTCAGAAGCTTCTTTCTCTTTCTTTTTTTTTTTCTATTTCAGTTGATGGCACTGTTCCCAGATTTCCACTGCTATGATGGTTTTATTTTATTTTACTTCATTTCATAGATATTTGGCAAGGAAGGAAAGGTAAACTCATATTTTCCATCAAATATCCTTAAATTCCTCACTTATTAAACTTTTAATTTGGTAATGTTATTTGAAAATTTATACCTTATTGAAAGTCAAAAAATATGCTAGGCCTATAAAGATACTTTTTATCAACTAGTTTTAATCTAAGACTACCAGAGAGTCAGGAATTTGAACTTGGATTCTATGCCCTTTTCATTTGAAATTGGTCTGCTTATAAAAGGTGAGTTATTCTGAAATGAGTTTTTTCCCCAAAGTTGATGTAAACAGAGATGAAAGAACTTTGGAAATTTACAGTTTTCCCATGTGTGTATGGGTTACTGAGTGATATCATAAAGTATTTAAATGTATTAATTGAAAATATATTTTATTGACATTAGGGTTTTTAGTAGTTGTTTTTAACCTACATTGTCAAAGAATTACAGTATATTAGCCACAATGTGGTTATTCGAGATTCTCATAGTAATATTTCCAACATGTAGATGAAGAAACTCAAATGCCTCATGGTTAAAGAAACACTTACTCATTGATAGAGGCCCTCTTCTAAGCTAATACTCTATAATTCTACACAAAAGAAAAATTCTGGGGCAATTTAGTGGCATGATAGAAAGATGTTTTTTCTATTAATCAATGTAATCCAAATTAATCTTGTAATCAATTAATCTAATTACAATTTAAAAATATTTTCAAAAGTGCAACAAAAACAAAGTTATGTAAAGCCCTTATTTTCTGAAGTTTTTCTTCTAAGGATATTAGTATTGGAACCTCCTTGCTCTTTTACCTGACCTTATGGACTGAAGTGAGTTTCCCGAATTCATAGGCCATAACCCCCACAAGTACCTCAGAATGTGACTGTATTCGGAGATAAAGCCTTTGAAGATATAATTAAACCAAATGGGGCCACGAGGGGTGCACTTTAATACAACGGACTAGTGTCCCTATGAGAAAGAAGGAGAGACATAGAAATGACCATTTGAAAAGCAGATGGGGGGTTGGTATCTGCAAGTGAGAGAGAGGCCTCAGTGGAAACCAACCCTAAGGACATCTGTGGGACTAGAAAGCAGACGGCTAGTCTCCAGAACTGAGATAAAATAAATTTCTGCAGTTTGAGCCACACAGTCTGTGGTATTTTGTTATGGAAGCCCAAGTCAGCTAGGACATCTGGGGACATCACTTGATATAATTAGAACAGGTACACATGTTTTAAAGTTTCTCAGGAAAAACAGTAGATGAATGGGTTGTATAAGATCATGTTTAGCTTATTATGACATTTTTTTCTTACGGTTCTTTAAAAGGTAATGCAAAAAATAAATAAATAAATAAATAAATAAATAAATAAATAAATGGTAATGCAATCTTATTTTATCCATTTAAAAATCAGTTGTACACCAATTCACCCTAGTGCAACACTGTTCTTAAACTGAAAATTTAAGAACAAACAGAAGTGGAACAAAAACTTTCCAGCAAAATGTCACAAAATATCTAGGCAAGAGTGTAATTATTCTACCCATGAGAGAGTCTCAGAAGGACTCTATTATTTGCTCTTCTATTACACACAATTCAAGATATTTTGGTTGAATGGTTTCTGAATTGACAGACCTCTGTAAAATTAAAGTAACAATAGGGAGATTGACAAATATAGAAAGATATGCTAGCATTAATGCAATATAGTAGCTTACATTATCACATTAATTTTAAAAAGCAGATATCTTAAATCATCAACCTCAGGAATTATAGTAATACATCTTGATAGGTGTACAACGAATCTTTATGTGGGTTAACAGCTGATGTCCATAAGCATCACCCAAGATTATTAAGAAGAAATATTATATTTTGTGTGCTGTTAATGATAATAGATTTTTAGAATGGTTCCATTCAAATTAACATAATTTTTGGTCAAAAGAATAAACCTTCAGTCATGTAGAAATATATGTTCTGAGTGTTTAGAATACTTTATTTTCAAAGATTTACTAATTTACTCAAAGTTCTACTTTATATGTACTATATACATATTTTGAGGAATTAAAAAAGCAATGAATATACAATACTACAAATCATAAGTTAGCATTAAAATAATCTCACATACCAAGTTTTGAAACCCACTAATATATTAAATTTTAAATACAGTGGTTGAGAAAAAAATAGAACTAAATACAACACAAGATTCTAAAGTGTCTTGTTCTGGGATTGCAAGCTTGTGCAGCCACTTTGGAAAATAGTGTGGAGATTCCTCAAGAAGTTGAAAATAGAGCTACCCTATAATCCAGCCATCACACT
>CM053616.1:41866597-41912096 GCA_028646535.1 Procyon lotor | reverse complement strand
GGAGGGGGGTGGGGGTTGGGCGAGCCTGGTGGTGGGTATTGAGGAGGGCACGTACTGCATGGAGCACTGGGTGTAGTGCAAAACAATAAATCTTGTAACACTGAAAAAAATAAATAAATAAAATTTAAAAAAAATAAAGTGTCCTGTTCTGAAGAAGCAGGAAAACAATCACCTGCAAAAACATAATGTCCATTAATGAAATCTCCTATAAATTATTATATTAAAATATCCAAATGGTGTTAAGTAAATTATGTACTGTTTAACTTGGAAGGTATTTTATTTTTTATTTATTTATTTTTAAGATTTTATTTATCTGACAAGATGACACAGCGAGAGAGGGAACACAAGGGGGAGTGGGAGAGGGAAAAGCAGGCTTTCTGCTAAACAGGTAGCCCAATGTGGGGCTTGATCCCAGGACCCTGGGATCATGACCTGAGCTGAAGGCCAACGCTTAACAAGTGAGCCACCCACATGTCCCTGGAAGGTATTTTAGATGAATCACATAATCCAAACTCTCCAACGTACATCCTGGACCTCACTTTACAACACACACACACACACACACACACACACACACACACACACAACTCTTGGGTGGGAGGTAACTGTTCATGGAGAAAACTAAGACAACAGAGTTTACCAAAGGAGCACCAAACAGAACTTCGCAGCCAAAAAAGAAAAATATGGGAGCTAGAAGACATTTTAGTGATCCTCTTTTGATTCTGTCATCTGAAAAAAAAGATTGCCAATGTTAAGTGATCTATCTAGATTCACAGTTAGGCACGGAAAGTACTAAATTAAAAACAAACAAACAAGAAAGACAATTTCATTGTCTAAAAAAAAATTACACCTCTCCTATGTTGTCTGAAATTGCACCTACCCTTATTAAATTATATCATTTTTTGCAATCATCAAGTTGCCAAATTACTATTTGCTAACCTGGAGGAAAGTAGCTGCATTGCTTGGAGGGGTTAGAATGCGAGGAAGAATGAGCAAGTGTTTAAAAACTAAGCATGATTGTGGAGAGCACAACAGGATGAGGTTGGAGTCAGGCCAATTACGAGGGAAAACCCAGAGTCTCTGTGGGTTGGCCTGGGTAGAACACAAGGTGAGAGGAGGCACAAAAGGGAAGTCAACACCTGTTAAAGATTAAGTTTCACAAATTTAAAATTCAGTGTAGGTCTAGAAAATTCTTCCCCCGACATAAGATTATAATTTTACCTCCTCCTTGGGTCTTTTTATATATTGCTATGTTAATTAATAAAAATAAATATTTATATATTGCTATTTATAAAAGGTGTATATATATATATATATATCACACACAGACACACACACACACACACACACACCTTTTCTCTGTTCTTTCATGAGGCTCCTTAATTTTATTTCTGATTCTGAGGTTCTGGATTAAGGATAGCCAACCTTCATAACCCTGAAATATTTAATAATAAGTCAGAAAGACAAAACAATACTTGAGGCAGAAGTTTTTGATTAGCTTCAATGAAAACATGGGTAATAATTTCACCCTAACCTGAAATGCCCTAAACTCTTTAAATGGACAAAGTAGGAGCACTAAAAATTTTGAGCATCTGTTCAGGCTCACAAATTCGCTGCAGCACAAAACAGATTTATGAGACATTTTCCAGCACAGAAATACAACAAACATGTATGGAAATAATGTGAACAATTTCACAAGGGCTCATACCTGCCTGGACCAGCGGATCATCTCCAGCTACTGCTTACTGTCATCATCCTCCTGTGTCAGGGACAAGTTGTTTTGTTTTGTTTTTGCTTTGTTTTGTTTTGTTTTTGAACCAAGAAATAGGATTTTTAAATAACCCAGAATAGCTTTAAGTAAATGTTTTAATGCAAGTCTGGCAAAACACGCCTAAAATCAAGGAAATGCTGCTGGATATCTTTCTTTCATCTTTAATCTTAGGCCATTTTTATTTGAGAAAACAAAATTCTTGGGAAGCCTGAGGTCTGTTTTTAACCCTATTCTGTTAAATACTGTTAATATTGATCTATTGCTGGTGAAAATGTGATAAAACATAATTGGGAGAAAGAAATAAAGATGAATTAAATTTCAATAAGGGATCTGTGAACCGGAGCCATACAGAGATCAAATGGGGTGCGTGTGTGTGTGTGTGTGTGTGTGTGTGTTAAATGCAAATCAGGCCTTTCCACTCCCCATTCAGTCAGTGGCCTCCCACTGCTCCTAGGTTTGCTCTTCCCTTGCCCTCACTATAGCCACAAAGCTCAATACGAGCTGACTCCTCCTAGCTTTCTGAGCATAAATCACAACTTCCTCTTAGTTACTCAAAATTCCTGGGATCCTTATGGCCCGAGGGCCTCTGTCTGGGCTTCTCCTTTCCTGGAATGCATTTTCTCCTATCCTCACCTACTTAACTCCCAATCATCCTTTACAACACATTTCAAGCATATGTTAGGGCATGAAAAACCTCCTGTGCTTTCTCTCTCCGAAGTTCTTCCTGCCATCCCCCATTTCATTGTGGCAATAATATTCCGACTGGAGTTGAATAATGTATCGTGTGATTTCTGTTAAAGGTCACACTCACCCACAAGAATGTACTGCTGCAAAAGCAAGGGACTGTGTTTTTCTTGCTCACCACTGGGACGTGGCTTCTGTTATACTACCTCATTCAGTGAGGGCAATCAATAAGTGCATCTTAATTTAATGAATGAAACAAAGGAACAAAAAGCAAAGAGCAACAAGCTTATAGATAATAAGGGTGCCTCTAATATAAAAATTAGCTGTCTTAACAATGGTTAGAGAACACTATTTTCACAGCAGTTGTTGTCTAACTGACCTTGGGTCTAAAGAATTCTACTATGCCAACAAGGATTGAGCTAATAGTCCTATTGCAATCTTACTGTCAATAGATCTGACCACACTTGGAATAGCATATTGTATGGGAGGAAAAAATTCCCCTTCTTTCTTTCTAGGTTCTTTGGCTGACCTAATAATTAGATTGACATAAGACAAATTAAAACTAGAAACCAAATTTAATTTCACATGTACGGGAACCCCATAAAATCTGAGACTCAAAGGCCATCAGACAATTATGCTTATAAGCCATCCTGAACTAAGGAGAAAGGGTCTAGGGTTTCAAAGGGGAAGAAGACAATTGACAGGAAGATGTGAGGAATAAATGTTTGGAAAGCAATGGTTTGCCATGCCCTGTAGATAATATCTTCCTGATATACAAAGCTCTATACCTTTCCAGTACAGGTCCCCCATCTAAATTCCTTTAGGCAGTCAGAGGAGAGGCAAAAAGCATTTCCCTGATTCTTCTTGGTCTTAATTGCCTTCTCTCAGAATGACCCTCATGCCATTGTGGCTCCTTTTGGGGTGGCGCATTCTGTTCCCCTCAATATTCAGTTCTGAACCTCAGGATTAAGGAACATATTAAAACCTGAGAAGAAGCAGAGGGTGATGTTATACGTCATAGAGTAGTAGCTGGAGACTTTGATAGATGTCTGACTAGCTATCACGATAAAGGGATTTGGATTTATTCTTCGTAACTCCAGAGAAAAAAACATTTTGGGTAAATTTTTGGTTCAAAAAAAGACCAAGAGGGGCAAGCATCTGCCTTCCACTCAGTCATGATCCCAGTCATGATCCCATCAGCCCCACATCGGAAAGTAAAAGAAGTACAAGAAGCAATCTAGATTATCTATTATCTTCTGCGGTATCACGCTCCTGTCCCAGGAAGTCTAGAAGCACAGGTTGGGCTGGATGACTGGAGCATGGGCCAACAATCAAAGGTGGAACGGATGCTGGGGAGAAGAGCTTTTTTTTTTTTTTAATTTTTATTTTTTTTCTAACAGTCATTTTAATTTGACATGAGATATGTCAATAATTCTTACAAGTCCTAAGGTCATGATAAAGGTCTTAACAGCATGCTAAATCATTGCACATATCAATTATTTGCACCTCCCTTTCCTGCCATGAACTACTAGGAAGAAAGCAAATTAATAATTTAAACAAACACCCGTGTTAAAAGTTAGTTTGCAAAGAGAAGATACTCAAGTGCCTTCACAGAGTTTGTACTATATTTGGGTTGATGTCTTCTCAAATTTGTCATTTAAAAAAGGTAACTGTACTAGTTTTGCTTGAAGAAACTTTTGAGAATTTTACTAATGTGGGAACACTATTTTGAACTAAGTCAGTTGATTCCATATGGTCCTAGAGAATTACCCATCATTACCATATGTTAATGTCTAGAAATTACTGTTGAAGTAGATTTCTTCACAAAATTTACAAGATGCTTCAGAGTCTGGAATACCCAATTGGCTGAATTATTAATCTCACACTGAAGCATTCATATCAGGGAATTTCTACTTCTGCAAATTAAATTAAATTATGCATGCGTGTTTCTGTAAATGTGTGTATATATGTGATTTAACACAACGGAGGCTTTAGTTTGAGAAAAATCTGGGGTAAACAAGAAACTTCCAATTTTAAAAACTTTTAATTCGGACATGCTCTCTTTATTCTCCTGAGAACTCTGTTCGTAATTCCCAAAAGTGGGCTACTGTGGCTAAAGGAGATATGAGCATTGTAGTTCATTATAAATGTTTATCAACAAGCATAAAGTGTGAGTTACTTCCATAGGTTTTTGGATGGAATATAGTAAGACTGTGAAGGACTTCTCAATCTGACATATAACATGTTAGTACCTAGACCCATCATCTAATCTGCTGGTGTGTTTTGAATAGATGTTAATTCTGATCTTTTTGTCTCCAAGAATTTATACAAACCTTTCAAAAGTAGATCCACCTGCCAATTTATTCTGTCCAAAAGAAAGCTTGGCTAAATTTAAATTTTTTATGGATCCTTTTTTTAAATGTAATTTTATTTTTTCAGTGTTCCAAGATTCGTTATTCATGCACCACACCCAGTGCTCCATGCAATACGTTCCCTTCTCAATACCCACCACCAGGCTTGCCCATCCCCCCACCGCCCTCACCTCCCAAACCCTCACATTGTTTCTCAGAGCCTTTCTCACCCACTGAAGGAATTATTTCTCAAATTGACATTTTATTTCTTTTTTAATGAATCCATTCATATATATTTCTTCTTTGCCATACTGTTATTATAAAGACAGTTATCATCACCATTAGCCACGACTACTAGCGTCATCTAATTATCTCAGATTTTCATTTGACGTGTTTATAACTATGTGCATGATATCCCACATCCTTTTTGTTATTTTCTCAGTCCTACGTCCAGATCTAGTCTTGGTTTGATCAAGATAAAGCTTTGATTTTTTGTTTTTCTTTTCTTTTTTCCTCAGGATTTTGAACAGCTGTATTACTCTTTCCCTTTGGATTTCTTCCCTCTATGCCATTCTCTAACCATGGCTTACAAAGTTAGCTTACGGCGGGGGGGGGGGGGGGGGGGGGCTGTTTTTGTGTTTTGGCTTTTTTCTCACCCATCTAGCTTTAGGTGACTGGTAAACACATTGGCTTAAAATTCCAGAATTGTAAGGGACCAGAGGCATGAGAAAATACCAACCAAAAATGAGGACAGATTTCAAAAGTACAACTTATAGAAAGTATGCACAGGGATCAGGAATGCATTTGATTTGTTGCTTTGGAAGGTGTTTATACAAAGGACTTGTCCTTTTTAAATGATACCTGACATTTAAGTAAGGGCCGCTGGTAGCCATAGAAGATTCTCCATACTCAAAGCAAAGGGCAAAAGGCTGTGGACTTTGAACTTTGAAAAACCCCCTGACCACCTAGTCCTGGAGACTATTTGATATTCTCTCTATCTTATTGTGGCTTCAAAAGAATACTCGTCCTTTTATCAGGAAAGAAAAAAGAGTGGCTTAGAACAGTACTTTTCAAACAGTGTTCTATGGAGCCCTAGGATTTCAAATCTCCGCATCAATGTGGATGAGGATGAGGACAGGGATTTGTGTTTACTGGGGGAGGAAAGTCAGTGGGTGCCAATTAGTGAACACAGGTGTCTTAATCACAAAGAAAAACTTTTGCAAACTCAGGAATCACTTGGTGTGCTTGACACAGCTCCTTGTTCAATAGTTCAATAGTTCGGTGCTCACACTGCCTCCTCTCTGAGCTGCACTTTGGCCTCTTCTGCATTTGAGGACATATGATTAAATCGGGCCTACACACATAATCCAGGATAACGTTCCCATCTTCATTTCATCCGTAACACTCATTATCCTTTGCCATGTAACACTTCGTATTTATAGATTCTGAGGATTAGAATATGGACATCTTGAGGGGGGCAGTCATGCTATTTCCTACCACCACATTCTATGGGGTTTCTTTTCTTCGCTTTGAATAATTCTAGATTAGCAAAATCAAAATTTCATGGCACATATCTTTTGTCCTTACCAATTTAAACATTTTGTAGATAAATGATTTTCAAAGGACAAAAGAATGCATTAACATAAAATGTGCAAATTTGTGTGTATTTATACATGTGTGAGTGTTTAGAATTTTATATATATACGTACCATTAAACTCAATGAATCCAGTGGGCATATATTATGGGCAAAGCACAGTACTTGTGAGTATAAGTAGCCTAGACACAATCTTTGTACTGAAATTACAACCCAGTGCAAATGAAGGATCGAAAACACACAAATAATTATATATTAAACATCGGAAATTTTTGGAGCATATTAAAACAAAATGTATTCAAACTCTGTAATGATTGTTTAGCTTATAATTGGGGAAATATGATGTTTGACTTTCCTATTTTTTCTCCTTTTGTTTCAAGCCTGCGCTGAATACAAGTTTGATTTTGCAGATTCAAAGGAAAATAATATTGAGTGAGAGAAGTGTGTTATAACTATTTGGACAATATTTCATTATAAGATTTGGCAATTCTTTTAAGGTTAAGTGAATAGTCTTTGAGATGATATCCAATCTCACTACTTCTATAAATTTATGTGGTTTGTGTTTGCTCTTTAAGAAACTAGATAATAACATTGTCATAAAGTTAAGAAAATTATGAGACAGGGATGTGGGTGCATTAAATTTTTCAAAATAAATTTTATTTTATTTTATTTTTTTATTTTTTAAAAGATTTTATTTATTTATTTGACACAGAGAGAGAGAGAGATCACAAGCAGGCAGAGAGGCAGGCAGAGAGAGAGGGAGAAAACAAGCTCCCTGATGAGCAGAGAGCCCGATGTGGGGCTCGATCCCAGGACCCTGAGATCACGACCTGAGCTGAAGGCAGAGGCTTTAACCCACTGAGCCACCCAGGAGCCCTAGATTTTTCGAAATAAATTTTAGAAACATATTAATATAAAGTAAAAATTCTAAGACCAGAAGATGCTGATAGTGTTTGCGTAGAATTTTGTAATTATTCTAAACAAGGAAAAGGCAGAAATATGCAAAACCTCACCCCTGAGTTTAAGGCTGATAGTCAAGTATTTTCCAGGTAAAGAGAACTACTTGTCCTTCAGAAATTCAACATGGACACTAATTCCTATTCACTTCCCATGAACATCAAATTTTATATTGGCATAAATGCTATCTGGACAAAGTAAACATATGACTATATGTTGACCATATGTTGGCTTATAAAAAGCTCCCAATTTTATTAGATCTTACCAATTATATTTTTGAAACATAATTTAAAGCAGCTACTAAAAAATAAAATTTTACTTTTTCTGGTTATAATTAGACGTCTTTTAAACATAAGTACTGATAGTACTACTATAATTTTCCCATCATCAGTGGG
Organism: Procyon lotor; assembly: GCA_028646535.1. Classification (NCBI taxonomy): domain Eukaryota; kingdom Metazoa; phylum Chordata; class Mammalia; order Carnivora; family Procyonidae; genus Procyon; species Procyon lotor. The sequence goes on along the minus strand of CM053616.1, from coordinate 41,904,343 downwards.
AATTTTGATGTATAGTCTTCCAGATTTTCTCTTTGTAGACACTAAAAAAGAAAGCAATATAAAAATCACATTAAAATCATAGATCTCTGGGGCTCCTGAGTGGCTCAGTGGGTTAAAGCCTCTGCCTTCAGCTCAGGTCATGATCTCAGGGTCCTGGGATCGAGCCCCGCATTGGGCTCTCTGCTCGTCAGGGAGCCTGCTTCCCCCTCTCTCTCTGCCTGCTTGTGATCTCTCTCTCTGTCAAATAAATAAATAAAGTCTTAAAAAAATAAAAATAATAAAATAAAATAAAAGATCTCTGAGTTTTTACTGATAGACTTCTGCCTAGGATGCCTTCCTTTCTAGAACACCTTCCTAAAAATGTGTTCTGTTATTCATCTCTCATTAATGCTTTCTTCCATGAGATTCCTTACATCCCTGTTATTAAATGGAGACTTCTTTCTTTCTCTAGAAATACACTTTAGCTTAAAGTGTCTCAATAAGGTTTACTGCAGTGGTGAAAGTCTATTTGTGGGCATTTCTGAATCTAAAAAAAAGCCAGTGGGAAAAATATTTTGTGTTACATAAAATAATTAATCTTTCCAATTTTACACAACCAAAATGAGAAATTTAGTAAGGCTGATCCTAAATGAGATCTCCAGTTGCATAAAATTTAAAGCTATTTGAACTCTGTTCCCCTGTGCTTTTTGCACGAGTAGGCATGCATACCCACACCCACGACAAGAAAAATGAAATCCAAAGCAAACTTTAGAATGCAAAACTCCTAGGAAAATTTAATTCCATTTCCCAAAAAGTTGTTGTTCTCAATTACAACTTAATCTGTTGCATTATTATTTGTTGTATTAAATTTCATTGACTTAAATTGAACTGAGTACCCCTAATTCTGGAAGAAGGACAGCATCACACATAATTCAGGAAGCATCTGAGCTTTTTTTGAGCTATTAAGTCAGTCTGAACCTTGTAGGGGACCATTCTCCAGTGAGATTATCTGTACTTTTCTGTGCATAAGCTTGTGGAAGGTAGGAATTTTAAAGTTTTCATCTTTAAAGCCCTTTCTTTTTAGCAGAGATTTAAGTACATAGAAACTCAAAAAATATTTGCAAATTAAATGTGGAACACAGAATCACAATTTATTTTAGTTGTCCCCAGATATTATAATCAGAGTTTAAAATTGTTATCATTGAGAAGGTTGAGGAATTTCACATTTTATCAAATTCCTAAGCATAGTTCCAAAGCTTTTTATGCTCTTTTTATTTTGCCCCTAGCCGAGAAAAAGTCAACCAATGCTGCAAATCTGAAGATAAATGCTTGACATTTTTGTTTAAAACTTCTGGACTTCAGTGCATTATCAGACTAATGGGGGGGGAAAATACTTAATTGGTTTTACTGGCAGGATCAAGACTCCAAAAGTAAATTTCACCAGAGTCAAAATAGTCTGTGAAAGATTTTCTATAACCACAGTTGTAATTAGCATTTGGTTATGAGGAACCAATCTTGGATTTATGTGCGGTTAAAAAAAAAAAAAGAAAGTAAAAGAAAAAAAGATGATTGGTTGTAGCTGAATTCACTATGGGTAGGTTTGTCATGAGCTGGTAATCCTAGGCTTGGGATAGAAATAATATGCGACATGGTAGTAATTAAATATATTGGAAATAGCAGATTGATTAAAGGAAGAGTGGGTTGCCCAGAAACAAATAATAAAAATGTGAACATAATATCTTATCAAAAGTTAGTTAAGTTTCAGGGCACCTGGGTGGCTCAGTGGGTTATAGCATCTGCCTTCAGCTCAGGTCATGATCTCAGGGTCCTGGTTTCGAGCCCCGCATCAGGCACTCTGCTCAGTGGGGAGACTGCTTCTCCCTCTCCCTCTGCCTGCCTCTCTGCCTACTTGTGATCTCTCTCTGTCAAATAAATAAATAAAATCTCTACAAAAAAGTCATTTAAATTTCAACTGTCTTCAATCTTATACAAAAATATTGTAGCAAGCCATAGTTCATATATAGAGATTGAGGAATTATTTCCAAAAGTCAGAAACAATAAGAAATTTAAGATTGTCCATAAAAACACAAAGCTTTAAAGAACAATATACCAATTTTCACAGGTAACTCTTCTAAGGTTAGATTGTTGTTTATTCTCTTAATTTGACCCCCAGCTCTGATATCAGACATCCTTGTATCTACTCATGCATGTGCTGTAGTTTTGATGTATTTAATTATGAGTGTGGAAGGGACAAAAAAAAAGAAGTGGGACAAAGAGAAAGAGAGATTTTTACTGTTTCAGCAATCCAAACACATGAGTCATTTGGATCGCTTGCAAATTGTGCTACATCCAACAAAAGCATAGACTCGGAGACTGTAGCTTAGAGACATTTTCCCTTTTCCATTTTGTCTACAATTCTTAAAATACAAGCTTACTCATCTATCCAAAACATTGCATTCTGATACTAATTTATTACAGTCAAATACAAGGTAAGATCATGTGATTAAAAACTAAAATAAAATTAAATGCACAAGTCTTCCTTCCGTTACATTTTGAGTTTTTCAACCATTTTCAAAGAAGGGAGAAAAAAATAGCAAAATTATCTCATCTTACATTCTAAAATTTGCTGCCATCAACAAAATATTCACTTTCTGACTTATCAGACTTTTTCTTACTAGTTTCCCAGGTTGTTGGTATTAGTTAAAAGATAGCCATGTAGAAGCTATGGTTTCTACTAGAAATAGAACTATTAAGGAATTTTAAGATGCTAGGCAGAATTTTCTCTCCAATAAATCAATAAGAAATGTCCTCCCCAGTTAAAGAGAAATGGACATAACCTCAGAATGGCAAACAATAATAAATTACAACGGAATCTTTATTTTGATCCTTATGTAACACAAGTAAGAATGAGTGGTAAAGTACAATAATACCATAGATTGTGGATTCTTCTGTTTATTTTTTAAAATAAAACACTGTATCATAGTCACGTAAGTAAAATTTTCAATTTCACCTTCTAAAGATCCAAACATTTTCACAAAGAAAAGACAGCTGACCCAGGCACTAAATGACTGGTGCAGTTAGCTACAAGTCAATGCACCATAAAACCCCTATAGAGGGCAGCAATCTTGTGAATGCTTCCTAATTAAGATACTTTGAACTATGCATTGAGTATGTTTTTCCCTTTTATCATACCTCTGCTTATCTCCTCTGGAGTGGTTCCTTTAAGAACCCACCAATATAATCTACCTGACTCCCAGTCACTAACTTATTTATTTATTTTTTTTTACTATCATCTGTAAACATTGGGGAACACAAGCATATACACGTGCGTGCACATGCGCGCGCGCACACACACACACACACACACACACACACACACACACACACACAGGGCTGGCCTATAATTTACCCATGAATACTATAAGTAGCAATCAATAATCAGGAGCACTGGGTGAACCGAGATGCCGAACCAACATACAGTCAGACCCCTCCCTTTCGTGATAGTTATAGTCCCTCACTCTCTCCGACTCTGACTCTGAGTCCCTGTGTCTCTTTCCCCTGTCTTGTTTTCTTTTGGTGTCTCTCTCACATATATACAAGCACAAAATTACATATCTCTGATAGGTAAGTGAATATCTCTACATTTTATGAGATTATATCTTCCTCTGTGGTTGAATAATACCACGTACTATTCTTTCATTTCTAATATCTTTGAACTATTGCCACAATGGTACTGGTCTACAGCAGGATGCCAATTAATGCTATTGATCTGAATGGTTCCAGACACAAAAGAATGCTTGTTGAGGTCCAGAAAAATGTGAAGTACAGGACAGAAAAAGAGAATTATTAGTTTTTTTTAGTAGCGACTATATTCTAGATACTATACTAGAGATGCTTTATGTATTTATTATAAGTCTCAGCATGTAATACAGGATATGTGTTAATTTTACCATTTGACAAATAAAGAAATGGGCTCATTATGGAAAAATAAACAAGCCATCCAAGTCAACCTTGTTCTGGGTCGTAGGGTCAGAATTTTAATTCACAGTGCTTTCGCACAAAAGCTGTTTTATTTCTATTAATGGGAGAGAGAGAATCACCCATAGTCAATTTCCACAGAATAGCTCTATTCAGCAAGAAAAATTGCATATTTGGGGTACCTGGGTGGCTCAGTTGATTAAGTGTCTGATTTCTGTTCAGGTCATGATCTCAGGGTCTGGGGATCAAGCCCTGTGAAAGGGCTCTGCACTCAGTAGGTGGTGTGCTTCTCTCTCTCCCTCTGCCCCTCCCCCTGCTCATGTGCACTCTCTCTCTCAAATAACTAAATAAAATTGCAAAAAAAAAAAAGAAAGAAAGAAAGAAAGAAAGAAAGAAAGAAAGAAAGAAAGAAAGAAAGGAAAAGGAAAAGTGCATATTCTATGAGATTGTAGTTTGAAAATTATTTTATTTGAATTTTTTTCAGTTAACAAAATTCCCAAATATCAGGACAAATGGATGAAACCATACATTTAGTGGACGCCTACTATAAATCAGGTAAAATTCTCCCCTCTCTCCCACTTATATACACCTAGTTATTCTGCATCTATTTCTACAGGTTGTCCTTTCTGTCATGCTAATATATATAGATTTGCTCCTTAAAAGTCAGCGTAGAGTTGGTCTGAAAGCTTCCTAGGTGAAATCTGAAGCCAGCCCTTATACAAGGACTGCAAGGAGAGACCAAGAAAAGAGGCACCTCTCCAGATCAGTAGCTAGCAATTTTCATAAAGAAAGGAACTTAAGTACAAGGCTCATCTTGGGTGGCCACAAGAGGAGTAGGTCTCAACACCAGAGTCTTAAACATTTATAAAGAGGCTCAATGGGCTCCATCATATAATCAGTCCAGATGGTCTCAACAGCATGTTGCTTTCTCAAGGCTGTTCTTTTGAAAACAACTCCTACTGTGGGAACAGTGGGTGAAATGTACATTCCAAGAACAGGGGATGAGGTGGAAGCCTCTGATTGGGTACTGCTCATGAGTCAACCAGCAGTCACATCCTCTGGATGACCTCCTCCAACAAGCCACCCCATATGACTGACTGTTGCAAACTTATCCTCCATGCTCTTCCACAATGAGGCCTGAGCCCTCAGCAAGGTTAGCATGTTTCATTAGCATGGAGGTGGTTCATTTTGGAGCTATCTGGCCATATTGGAGGCAGATACCACAGAACCAATAGAGGGACATGCAAGAGTAAACATAGATTAAGATAATAATTCCCAAAATAAGTAACATTTCTTTTTTCCGTCTATCTAGAGCCCATGATCTGAACCATTGATTCAGTAAGTTCCCTAGGGTAGAATTTGGATCATTCAGGGCATTCACTTATATCTTCATGTGATTTAATAAAGATGACATGTTTGCAGACTCATCAGCTGTAAACACACAACATTCTGCTTAGACAATGGCACAGATGACTCCTTGAGAGGCAGTAATAATGTCTAAGGCCATCCTATTTTTGGAGGATAATTTCTCTCTTCAGAGACATCTCAGTGTTCAATAATGATAGGCTTTGCCTGCTGTCATTTATGGTGTGTTGGGTGAATTTAGTAAGTTCTCCTACATGTGCTATACCATCTTCCAGGCAAATGGCAGGGACAAAGATGGTGGCCAAATGATTATACCAGTGAAAACAGAACATACCCATCTGGCCTTGAGGAAGGGAGGTTGGCAACTTTTGTTACAGAGGGGCAGATTCTCCTCTATGCCAGAGGAAAACCCAGGGTTTAATGGCCCAACCACCCCAGGGGAAGCCATGGCCAAAGATTGTGCCACACAACCACTGGGTCTCATTCAGGACTACCTGATAAATACCTGGACATCTTGAATTAGTCTAGACACAATACCTAGACAAATAAAGACATACTTAGAACAATTATTTACGGGGAGGGGACCCATATAATTATCTTGCCAATCCCTGATTGGTTGAGAACTTTGATGGATGGCCCCAGACTCCTTTGGCAATTGCTATGCGTATTATTTAGAACACATGGCATTAACTAAGTCACTATATTTCAAGAATAATCTGGTGTTACTGACAGCATGTCAACCCACCCAGCACTCTTCCTATGCACCCAATCTGCTGCGTCTATGGAAGGCTCAATTGCTAGGGTTCTTACCTGGGCTGGGGCATCAGCGTCCTCATTTCCAGTGGGTGTCAGTGCCTCATGAGCTGGATTGTGGAAGACAGTGAGGGCTGCCTCAGGCTTTTGCGGTTGAACTTAAATGTTTTTCCACATATCCTAACCCCACAAGGGCTTATTTATGATCATCCAGGTTTCAGTCTTCCATTGTCCAAGATGTAGGGTTAATCCCTTTAAAACAACCCAACTATTAATGCAAATGGTTAATAGTCAGGGGTCAGCATGGGTATGGGTGCCCTGTATCAGGTGATGGGGGTGAACTGGAGTACCTTGGCTTTGATTCCTGCAGTGAATGTGTCCTCATCAGGTCCTTCAAAGACAGAGATGTAGACATCCTATCTCATTCCCAACTTCCTAGGGGTTCTCCCTAGGAGATCTCCCTCTCCCTGGGAGATCCGCCTCACTAGGGCAAGCCTCCTTGAAGGCTAGAATAATCCAATCTATGAGGGAGTGAGTACTTTGAAACCCCCAAGCACTGTGTAGGAGCTGACAGAGGGCAGGGTGTGTGGTGATGCTGCTCACTGCCTCTGCCTTCTGCCCATTGCTACCACACTAATCACACCTGGATACTTCTCTGGACTTGTCCTGAAACTTGGTAGCTCTATCAATAAGCTCGGGGTGCATATATTCTCTCCTCATGAGTCTTTCCTGAATGGGGCACTGCCCTATTGGCTGGGGTTGCTGTGGCTCCTTTGCATTAGGAGTTAGACAGCATTTAACTTTTCATCTGTTTTACTCTCAATCACCCAAACATCCTCCTCCTCGTTCCCCTCACTTGCCCAGGGATTCCCCCTCTTTTCCCAATCATGGAAGAGAGATTCCCAATCAGGCTTTGCCACAAGTGCTGGGACCTTAATCCAGAGTTTGCAGCCTCCTACCTTTGCGAAATGGCACCCTAAACTCTCCAACTGATCATCCTGCTCTCTTGTCTTGGCCGCCATCCCCAAAGCCCGTAGAGTGGTGAACACTGCAGCTGCTGCTCTGATCACAGCCCTTTTGCTCACTTCCTAACTTGAACTTCAGCCTCTATGTGGTAGGATTCGATTGAACCACCCACACTCAAGACAGCCCAGTGCACAGCCCCAAGAGTCCCTTCTCTGTGGCACTGTGATCTGTGCAATTTCTCAAACAAATGTATCAGACCGCATGGTGTTTTCAGGGTCTCCCCATACTCACACAGTGGTCCCCAAGCATCTGAGATAGGGACTACCCCTCCCACAGAGACGTCAGTGGCCAACCCAGGATTTCCCTGTGAGTGCCACTTTCCCTAGGGCCACTTATTCCATTTTCCAGCTGATTCAGCAATTACTGCAATTGTTTGTTTGCAAACTTTGGAGCTCCCTGGGTGAAGTTTGATACTGGTCTCATAAATGGAAGGTGGGGAGAGAATGGAGAAAGAGGCAGGCCACTCCAGACAGTAGGTGGCAGGTTTAATAAGCCAGGTAACTTATTAATGAGACTTGTCTTGGATGGACACAAAATAATTATATCTCTGCACCCACCTGACAGAACCTGAATAGTTCATGGAGAGATCTCAATAGGGTTTAATCATGTGTTCAGTCCAGATGGTCTCAACAACAGCTTATCCCTTAAAGTTACATCCTTGAAACGGCTGCTAGCTTGAGACTAGTAGGTGGAATCTACATCCCAAGGACAGGAGATGGGCTGAGGAGCTATCAACTGCCTGGGTCTAGCTTACAGGTCAATCAAGGGTCACATCTTCTTGATGGCTTCCTTCAATAGGTAAGGCATTGGGTAAGTTGTTGGAATGTCAAAATTTGTATATATCTGACTTTTAGTTCCCTTTTCTGGGGATAACTTCAATAATAATACATACATCATAGTTCTATGAACTGAAACAAGACAAGATTTGGGCATGCGATATAAAAAAAGACATAGGGGCCCTTGGATAAAGCTCCCTTGACTATTTTGAGTACTGAGGTTAAATCAAATGCTGAGAGCTCCAAGAATGGGACCACAATTTTTAAAAATAAACTCCATTCTAGATGTTTTAATTGGCAATTCAATCTCTTCTTCTTTGCTTTTTTTTTTTTTTTTTTTTTGGTAGAAGATAGGCCATTTTTAGTGCTTTCAGGGTAGGCTTCTGGGAGAAAAATTGGTTTCTCTTGATTCATTGTGTTTTAATTCTATGATCTATGAAGACATTCTGAGCTTTCCAGAAAACTGTTGTGTCTGAGTATGCATGATTTCTTAGTCACTGTTTAGTAATGCTTGAGCAATTATACCTTGGGTGGTGGGGAAGCTGTGTAAGCTCTGGAAATTAAGGGGATAAAGGTTATATCTAACCATCCATAACTCTATACCAGGAAGTCATGCCCCAGGGATTTACTAGTATGGTTACCTGACCAGGGGGAGACATAGAAAGCATATGTTGGAAACAATCTTTTCTGGCTGACCATACCTTGCAACATCTTACTGTGAAACTTCTGGCTGTTCTTGGGATGATGCAAGAGAAACTTATTTCTTGTACCTACACGAAAAATTCAGTTTTCCTTCCCTCTCACACACATGACCACAATCTTCCTCCCTCTCCCACCCCCCTCATTCTTCCCCCAAATCCCTCAAAATGAATGATATTTAGAGTAAGCAATTACCAAGGAGATTCATTTTCCTCGGGAATTACTACTTATCAAGAATTATGTATAGAGAAGCTTTGATAGTTAGGTGAGCACAGTTTAATACTGAGAAATCACCAGAGGCTTTAAAAAGATTATCCTGGATTTTTTTTTAAACCTTAGAGATATATGGCTTAGTCATCTCGGTAGAAATATCTTATGGAAGAAAAGGATAATTTCTAAATTCACCAAGGATGAAAAGACTTTTTGTCACTGGACGCTTGTGAAAATTTTGACCGTTCCTCCTTTTTTCACTAGAGGAAAAAAAAACAAGGAAAAATGATTTTTATGACTTTTCCAGAATTTCAGAGTAGTTTCTTCCACAGATGAGATCATCCCCTAGTGGTATTTCCATTCAGAAAAACCACAAACATTTTTAAGTCTTTTTCCTCATATGAATTTTAATGGAAAACAGTGTCAAAATAAAAGAAAGCTCATATGTAAGCTGTTTTAGATGGCTATGAGACCCATTTCATGGTATTTGTAAGTCTTTGGAACTGCTCTTTTAATTTGGCCTAAAGAATACTAACTTTTAATTGATTATTAATAACTTCTAGTTAGAGGAGGGTGGAAATAAATTGCTTCTCCACCAAATATATGACAACTTGCGTGACCTCCTGTAACCACATGTGCCTGCTGAATAAGCCATGTCTGGTTCTGGAGCGGGAGATAGAACATTCATGTACGGAGGTAAAAGGGCTGTCTATGCATCTGTCGTGCTAGGCTTCCTTCTCTCTCAAGCCTTCTTCTATTTCATCTTAATGCTGTCACTGAGACAAAAATAACCATATGACTTGTTTACATCCCAGCTGTTCCACTTGGATCTAGGGCTTTTCAACTCTCAGACTGTTGTAATCAACTTTCCCACTGTAAACATGGATGGTTTGATGTCTAAAGACATCAGTGTTTTCTATCTTAAATGTGTAATAAGCCCGCAGTCAAAAGCATTTACATATTATATGCTTATTACAGACTTTTCACACATTTTTATGCTTTGTACTAAAGACTAGTTCATTTGGAAAAGCAAAATAAGAACACTTTGTGCATTTCTCAGCAAGTTAACCCAAGCTCAGCAGGTAGTACAATGGTCAGATAGAATCAAGATTGACATGGAAGCTGGTTAACCCACGTCTCACAGATTATAGCCCTAGAAAGAGGGATCCCAACTCAGCCTTGTTTTCCTGAAAATGTGTAACTGTGATGACGCTATATATAATTTTGAATACTACTTTATAATATCATTCACTTTCTGATATAAAAATGAATAAATGTATTATTGTTTATAAATATTGTACATCTGGCAAGTTCCAGAACCCAAGGACTTATTTTATTCTAGGATGTTCAAAAAGTTGTATCTTTTCATGCCATATCAAAATATAACTGGGACAATGCTCTGTGTGCCAAACCAGACCACTAAAACATTTGAACTGTGCTCACAGCAGAAAGTGCCTGCGTATCTGTTGGAAAAACTTGTGTCAGTGGTTAAAACTGGGAACTCTGAAGACCAGGATTAGTTTTGCAGCCCATACTGAAATTGAGCTGAACGTAGAGATAAACATAGGTCAAGTGCACCACAAATTCATAAATCAGGAACAAATGAGGGAACCATGAGCTATAGAGAATGATTGATCTGCTGAAGTTTGACTTTTATTAAATACTCAGAATGAAATGCGGTGAAGTTTACTTAGTCCGTGAGGCCAACTGGTAAACATTTTGCTCTCTGCTAACTTTTCAATAGAGGGGACCTTAAAACTTATTTTACATGTATTTTTCACAGAAATCTGCAACGTCAAAGCAGTAAGATAAAACAGCTCAGTTTCTAATTATAGACTAATCCAGGTGTTTTCTTAATAAAAGAAGAAACATTATCTTTATCAGATAATATTAGTATTTCCAAGCTGAAAGGAAGTCCTAGGCTCATCCAACCTCCTTCCATTTTTCTAATCTAAGAAAGTTGAGGTCAAAAGAGCAAATGACTCACTTCATACAACAGAAAGAAGTGTTAGAACAGAACTTAAAACCTCAGATACCAGTTTTTACACAGATCTGTCCTAGCTTTGAGGCCACTGATAGTCCTAATATGCTGCAAAAGATAACTTTCACTCAACCTATTAAGAGTTTAAGGTTCTACAGCAAATTTGGACTACAGAGGAAATAAAAGTGTTATGGACTGAATGTCTATGTTTCCCCAGATTCAAGCTCTGAAGCCCAATGTGGTGACGTTGGAAGACACAAAGGCAGTACTCACATGATGGGATTAGTGCCCTTCTCAGATGAGGAAGGAACCCCAGGGCTTCCTCTATCTGTGGTGTCAGGACACAGGAAGAAAAGAGCACTCTGCAAGTGAAGAAGAGGGCCCTCACTACTGACATCCTGACCTCAGCCTTCTAGCCTCCAGAACTGTAGGAATTAATGCTTGTCATTTAAGTCACCCCAGTCAATGGTATTTTGTTATGGTAGCCCAAGAAGACTAAGACAAACAATGTTCCCAGAAAAGTCTGTGGTGGCCTAAGAGCAGCATGGAAAGTCTCCTGCAAGTATCTACCCAGGTCTCTCCCATCCTCCCTGTCCCAGGAGTCTCCACTATTTCTGGCACCATATTCAGGGCTGTACATCTGATCACACTGACTGATTGGATGCCCTAAAGCACTTGTGCTCAGCATAGCTCAGTGTCCTGGTGAATACTGCAAAGCTGTTGAGCACCAATAAATTTCTGTCCTGAGAAGTGGCAAATTGAATCTCAAGACACCATCTATTTGGGTGTACTTCCAATAAAAAAATATTTTCAAAATAATTTTGTTGACCCAATACCTAAATAAAAAAAAAAAACAAATCAACGTCCTTTTTATGTAACTTGGATTTGAAAATACTCTACTTTTTAAATTATTTATGGGAAGCACATTCTCCTGACAGAAATGTAAGACTATTCTAGCTTTATGCATTATAACCTGTAGTTCAGTACCACTGGGATTTGGAAAAAAAAAATAGAGAGAGAGAGTTTTGAATAGATATTAGTTAAATCTTGAACATGGAAAAATTATTTTAAAATTGTTTTTTATTTGGATTTCTTATTCCAGATCTTGGTATATTTACATGTCACAAATGTTTATGGGATGAGTGTTGTGTATAAAACACCATAGTAGGCAAAGATTTAAAATAAAGATAGAGACAATGAAATTAAATAATAGATATTATGTAATCTAACACAGAGAGGTACCAATATAAATGGTTCTAATTCAAAAGATGCTGTCACATACATTATATAATAGATGCAGAATAACTACCATGGAAATAAAGGGGAAAGTGAGACTATTTCTAAAGATGTTTGGTGGGGGAAATATTGAGAACTGTGGAGATTATCTGACAAGAAAAAATAGAAGTGGAAAGAAAGATGACCCAAGCTTGAATAAGCCCAGATATGTTTGTGCATAGCTGTGTAAAAATATGTGTGTGCTGGATACAGAAACAGAGGTGAGCCTGGAAAATTAAATGCATGCTTACATATTTATAAAATTATTCTTTCTCCAGGCTGAGTTTAGACATTATTCTTAGTTGCTAGGAAGAGAGAAATTTAATCAGATTGTTTATCTAAACAAATGTATGGTAGAAGAAAAATGATAATTTGTGTTTTAGGGATAATAGTGATGGGAAATAGTTTTTTAAAACGTTTATTAAGTACCAACCAGATGTCAATGTTCTAGGCCTTGGCAAAATAACAAAGAACAAAATATACAAAATTTCACCTGAGAGCTTATATTTTGGTAGAGATAGTCAATAAAAGAATACTAAAAGAGATAAATTCTATATTAGTAATTTAAGCAATAATAACATATAATAACACATATATAAGAATATAAGAGGTTAGTATAACAAGTAATAAAACAGTAATAATAAAGGGATACATTGGATTAGAATGTTAGAAATATTCCCTTTTTAAAGATTTTTTTTTTCTTTATTTGACACAGAGAAAGAGAGATCACAAGTAGGCAGAGAGGCAGGCAGAGAGCGGGGGAAGCAGGCTCTCTGTTGAACAGAAAGCCCAATGCGGGGCTCGATCCCAGGACCCCAAGATCATGACCTGAGCCAAAGGCAGAAGCTTAACCCACTAAGCTACCCAGGTGCCCCAGAATGTTAGAAATACTCCTAAGGAGGGGTGCCTGGGTGGCTCAGTCATTAAGAATTTGCCTTCGGCTCAGGTCATGATCCCAGGGTCCTGGGATCGAGCCCCGCATTGGGCTCCTTGCTTGGCAAGAAGCCTGCTTCTCCCGCTACCACTCCCTCTGCTTGTGTTCCCTCTCTAGCTGTGTTTCTCTCTGTCAAATAAATAAAATCTTTAAAAAAAAAAAAAAGAAATACTCCTAAGGAATAAATCAAGGAAGAATATTGAGTTCAAGGATTGAGGATACAAATTTAGGGTATAATGAATGTTGTCAGAGGCAGGTACATAATTTACCTTGAGCAATTGGAAGGACAGAATTGTCATGAACTCGAAATTGAGAAGGCTACAATTAGCACAGATTTGGGGTGCAGAGATCAGGAACTGGTTTTGGCAACATTACTGATATATGTCTATTAGACTTTCAAATTGAGATGTTGAATAAGCAGGACTTTAGAGGAAAAGGACAGGCTGGAGATTTAAATTTATGATTAATTAACTTAATTATGTCATTTAAAGCCATGGGACTAGAGGAAATCCTCAGGGGAATGAATGTAGATAAAAATGAGAAAAGTTTCAAGGACTGCACCATGATGTACTTCAAGACTAAAGTGGTCAGGAAGATGAAGACAAGGGCAGTGAGGAAGGTGGAGAAGCAGTGACCAACCAGTAGGGATGGAAACCAAATGAGTGGCTGCAAGTGTAGAGAAGAAACTGTTTCAGGAGGGAAGAGTGGTGCAATGTGCCAGATGCTGCTGATAGGTCACATAAGGTGACAACTGAGCATCAGTCATTATATTTAGCTAAAGAGAGGTTTCTGTTGACTCGGACAAGAGCAGTTCAAGGGAGTAAGGGGGATTAAGGATTACTGGATTAAGAAAGAATTCAGTGTGTCTCATTTCTCTGAAACAATCCAAGTTTACACTAAATTTCAGTAATTATTAATAGCATTTCCTTTTATTCTCAATAATATTCTGCTTACTATAGGGGAAGGAAAATAATTTTCCCTCTACCCTTTTAGGTTCTTGGCTGATGCTCTCCCCACACATCCTGCCGACATACACAGAAGAAAAGATTAACAAGAGAAAAACTAACAGAAGTTTAATTACTTGCATACCTCCTATATACAAGGGAGATACCTAAGGAAACTGAATAACTTCCTGAAATGTTATAAGCCACCACCTTAAAAGCCATCTCCAGCCAAAGACAAAAGAAGATATTGGGGAGGAAACAGAGCAGTTATGAGAAGTTACCCAGAAAAACAGAGAAACAAGCGTAGGTTTGTTATACAGATTTAAGTTCATGTCTTCTCCACAGATAAGTTTCTAGGGACTTAGGCTTCTTCCTTTTCTAGGTACAGAGAGGGAGCCACCCCTAGAAGTGGTAATTATGTTTACAAGGCAAATGTAACTATCTCTTACAAAAGGGTAAGCTCTACTCTGGTTTTCAAAGCTTCTCCTGTATCTGCTATTTCCTTAAAATACTAGGCTCAAGATAAACCTTATGCCAAAGAGATATTCTTCAGAATGCTATGTTTTGATTCATTTCACTACCCAACGAATTAAATCATCACCTTACTTAAATAAAGAATGGGAGGAAATAAATAGGAGACAACGAACTTAACACAACTTTAAAAAAAAAAAAATTTATGTATTTATCTTAGAGAGAGAGAGCAGGGGAGGGGCAGAAGGAGAGCGAGAATCCTGAAACAGACTCCCTGCTGAGTGCAGAGCCCAACATGGGGCTCCATCTTGAGCTGGGATGGGATCCGACCTGGGATCATGATCTGAACTGAAATCAAGAATTCACTGCTTAACAGACTGAGTCACTCAGGTGCCCCAAACTTATGCAAAATTTTAAAGAAGTTTTACTGAAAAGAAAAGGCGGAAATAGCTAGAGAAGTGTTTTATGTTGATGGGCACTTTCATGAAGAAAAAATAGTAATGTGGCATAAATAAGATAGAATTCTAGAACACTGTCTGCTAAGAGAGGTGAAGATCTGGTGCATGGAGGGTGGGTCAGGCTTATGCAAGAGTGCTGTTGATATTGAGCAATAGGAGAGAGGATAGAGAAAATTTATGAGCTGAGATAGGAAACACTCTGGACGTGAAAGTGAGAATGGGGTAAATGAAGACAGGAGAAGAGAGGAGTTTTTAAAACTTGTCTAGAAGACTGTAAAAGTGCACAAAGATAGGGAAATGTAGGAACAGTGGTGGATAGTGATGTGAAATGTTATGGTTGGGAGCGAATGCTCAAAAAGAATTCTTGAGACATATTCAGTGCTAAAAGGATGGTTTTATTAAAGCATGACCATACCCACGGGCAGAAAGAACTACACTGGGATTGTGAGAAGTGACTGATTATATACATTCAAGCTGAGAAAGGGTTAGGGATAGCAAAAGTCTCTAGGGAATTTGGAAGCATGGTTTCCAGGACCTTGAGGGTTTAGCTGTTGATCAGATAAGGTCATTTACTACTATCTACTAAAACATTAGTGATGTGACCCTTCAGATGTATATCAGTAGGCCATATTTTTGAAGGATGATTGCTAACAAATGTCTTAGGGGGATTGAGATAAAGGAAGTTTCCAGAGGGATTTTCATATGTTAAAGTTGACTTATAGGATCCTGGAGGTCAGGCTAATGTCAAGCCAGGGTTGCCTTCTGAGTCTAGGAAAGTATTAACATTGAGGCTGCTAAGCTTCTTGTAGAAGGTCACTCTGCCTGTCTCCAGTACTTGTCAGTGGACTGCAAGTTGTAAGGAAGTGTGATTTTTTTTTTTTTGCTTTTGCTTTTGTTCCTCACATCAGAAAACAGTAAGGGCCCTTTGGTCCAAGTCAGAAATTCCTTAGAGAATTATCACTATAGTTCATGAAAAATAACAAAGAATGAGACAGAAGAGTTAAAAATGTAGAAAGGAATCCAACCACCTTTACAGAATAGATTTTGTGGATGATGAAGAATGAGAATCAAAATCCCTTCAGTGCTATCCATGATGGAGAAGGATGGACCCTTTCTCTTAAACTTATGGAAGAAGTCTTAGGTGAGATGCTAAATTAACTGTGAAAAGCACTTACTTTGTAGTGCTCTTCATACTTGTAGAAAGTATTAATTTTTGCAAATACAGATTTGAATACTTTAGTTATAGCTAACATCTAGCATAAAGTTGCAAACAATAGATATCCAATAAATGTTGAGTGTGCAGAGTTCAAGGTCAGACTGCCCCAAAGTGTGCCACTTTGGCATTCTGATTATTTTAAATAAAAGTCACTTAAGATACAACCTGTATAAAAAGGACACCCAAACCCTCCTCTATTCACCTGAAAACAGGAAATAAATCTCACATGTGAAGGGTACCCTCCCTGGACCAGGAGCTAAAGACACATCCTAACCACCAAAGTTAGAAACTTGGAAGCCTAGAAGGCCATGTAAATACTCACTGTTACTTTTTACTAACTTACTACCACAGCCCAATTCTGTTCAAAATTCCTTACTAATCGAAGCTCCCAAAGTTAAGTTGTCTTTGTCCTATGAATTCCTCATAGATTTATTGTCTCTTTGTCTAAAAAGTATAGAAACTGCCTGCCGTAGTTGTTTCTTTAGGCCTCAACTTCATTATTGATCTACGTGCACACAATACAATTTTGGCTTTTTTCTCTTGTTAATCTGTTTCAGGTAAACTTAAATCTTAGTCTTGCTGGAAAACCTAAATGGTAGAGGAATAACTTTCCTTCCCCAAAATTGAATAAAGCAATAAACTCATATATAAACAAGTACATATACCTATATAGTAAGAATATAGCAGAAGGATATAGAAGAAGAATGTAGAAGAATATAGAATACAGAAGAATATAGCAGAAGGAAGAACTTTTGTTTTTCAAGATATTTGCTGCCCAAATGAGGTAAAAGAATAAGGAAGTATTGTAAGTAAAACAAAATGAACACTCTTTATTAGTGTATTTTTAGAAAGAAGAATATATATTTTTAATACAGCTGCCTATCTACCTTTGTCTTAATTTCATTCAATCCTGTCTCCTGGGATACCAGTGGTTATATTATAAACATAGTTTTATGAATACAATAAATGATTCCAAATGTGAAAAGAAGATATACAGATTATTCTAAATAAATAAAATCACTGGATGTGATTTTTAAGTAATTTCAGTAATACAGAGATTGCACTACAAACCCTGCAAATATAGTATTAGACATTATTATTTCTAATTTAATTTATATATGCAATCAGAAAAAAATTAAGTTGCAAAAGAGTATCATAGCAATACTACATTACACAATTACACAATGCACATTAGACCATACACAATTACACAATACACATTACATAATACATTGATATATTTATAATTATGTTCAAAATATATGTCTGATCTGTAAACATGAGCTGATTTGTTAGAGCAAAAGTAACCAATTATGATTTTTCATCATGGCAACTTCCAACAACTCCTTAAAATGGGTTTAACACTTCACAAACTTTAGTCAGCTCTTGCTGGCCCTCTGTACAGAATGCATTGCCTCTAGAAGCCCAGCTCTGACTGACACGAATGATTGAAAAGCTTTAATTACACCCCTCTAAGCCCGACTGGTTCTATAACCACAACTCAAGAAGAATATATTCTTTCATCCCCCAAGGACACGCTTAAGACCTCACAGAGGTCGATGAGGCTTTTGTGTAAGGAGTTGCAAGAGGCAAATTTTATTTTATTTTTAAGCAAAAGCGTCTTTGGTTTGCTACACTGCACTTTGTTGCATTGCTGTTCCCATGCTAATAAATAACTGAACCTTACTCGCCACAGCTTTTTCCTAATACTACAAAAGAACACTAAGATCCTTCAGAGAGAGACGTGCCCTAAAAGCCTTTATGAAGTCATTTTTGGCTTTAAGAACTGGAGGATTAGCGCTAAGAATTCCCCAAAGAGAAGAAAAGACATTTCTGCTCCAACCTCCCCTGAGGATCTAAAAGTCTTCAAGGAAATACCACCCAGAGGACCCATCTGGCAGACAAGGATGGGCAACTTCTTCTGAACTGTGTTCAGCCTGCTGGGAAGTGCATTGTTCTCATCAACTATTTTCTTCCCTGACCCCTTATCCTGTATATTATGTAATTTTTTTTTATCTTACCAGCACAACCAGGTGAAACGTATTTAATATGTCTTTGACTATAAAGGATTAAAAGGCAAAAGAGTGACAAAAAATACTTCTTTGATGTATTTTTTATATTTCTGAAGGCAAAATATAGTGAAGCTGAAATGGGTTACTTACTCTTCAGTCCTAATCTCTGACAGGCAGTCTTTTTCAATACAACTCAAATATGGAGTTAAAACAAAGACGGGGTGCAGAGCGCATGGTAATGGTTTTCAAGATCTTTGTCTTCTCCATTGATGTTGCAAGCCCTGGTTAACCTGCTCACAACGGGTGCTGGCTAGCAGTATTTGTTAACAGGCTTTGAAACGATACAAACCATCAAAGTGTAAATGGATTTTTAAGCAACTATGTTTTAAAATTTCAAAAAATATGAAATGTTTTTGTTAAAACACAGTTTTAATCAAGACTTAGAAAGCCTATCGATGCATTCTTAGGGCTTTTCAAACCTGGAAGCAATCAGTTTAAACTGCGGCAGAGTTGAAAAATAGCTCTTTATTTTTTCCATTAGGCTTAATTGAAATGGTTTCATCAAATAACCATATTTATTCAACCTCTGGTGCTTGGTTTACTTTAGAGATGAGCTGTGCGGTTCCTAAAGCACCTGCTTTCAGAAAGGAACTGAATGTCAAGTGCACAGGAGTCAAAATAACTCACACACAAACACACCCGGCAAAATAAAATAATAAAATAAAATAAGTTTCCTGATCTGTGATCCAGAACCAGCAGGCCACTGGACTAGTCATAAGCCATCAGGGCACAAAGCCAGGTGTTGTATCAAGAGATAGAAGCCCCAACCAACTGCATTGCTCAGAATGGCTTTACTCCAATGCTTCAAAAGCAATACTGACAACTGAGTCTTTGGGTTCGATCTCTTTCTCTTTCCTTGATCTTCTTTGGAGAGGCGTTAATGAACTGGCAGTGGTAGTCCAAACAGGGGAAGTGCTAAATGTCAACAAAAAAGCTATGTGTGGGCAAAGTGTAATACCAAAGGTGAAAAGACTCATGAGTTTGCTAAATGTTCCTAATTAGTTAGGAACTTACTGACTTGCATAATGAACCTTAGATGTTAGCACCAAAATGAACAGAGAATGAATTACAACAATAGCATTATTATGGCCATTTCAAGACAAAAAAAAAAAAGCCAATCCAATAATCCAATGTCTTCACTGATACTGAAATGCTGCAAAAACACATTATTATTAATTATAATTATTCCATATTATTACTAGTATTAGTAATCATACTGGCTCATAAACCAGGCACTATGCTAAAAACATTTCGTGTGTTATCTCACTTGATTATCAGAACAACTTGAAATTGGGTACTATTATAATCTCCATTCTTATAGCTCTAATTTTATAGAGCTACAAAAACTTCAAGTTCAGTGGCAGAATCAAGTTTTAAATTTGCACCAAAGTCAAACAGCCAAAGAAGACTTTATTCAAAGCTATTGCAATAGGAGAAAGAGGTAAAAATCGAGTCTAAACTCAGTTCCATGAAAACAGAAGGCCTAGAGGGTTTTAAGAACTGGGATAGGAAAAATATTTTTGTTCATTGTATTTGCTGATTGGTTTTCCAAAAAGTACAGTAAACCTTTTTATACATACAGTAAATACATACATACAGTAAACCTTTATGATAAGATGCAGTTTTATAGTCTGGAACAAGGAGTTCTCTGAATTAAGCTCTTTCCACTATTTGCAACCCACCCAGAGACTAAGAGGTTGGGGCACTACCTTCTTTGACGATGACATTTCAAAGGGATGGTTCCCAGGTTCTTGAGAGAGATATTCTGGTTGTAAAACTGGCAAGAGACTTTAAAAAGATTTACATCTCAAGGGGGCAGAGAAAGGATTTACAATTATGAGTTTTCTAAAGTAACTGCTATAACCACAGGGAGGTCAGAGGTGTAGAATCAAGAAGTCTAAAGTTTCCTCCAGCGGAGGGGAATTTTAAGGCTGCCTGAGTCAGTGATTGGATTCAAATTTATTCCTTCCCTCAAGATTCCCACTCCTGCATGTGTAAGAATCTGTAGCAGAGGGAAAAATCAACAAAGAAAAAATGTTTTTAAACCCCCTGTTTATTCCTTTGCGTCACTGAGTTTCAGTTTCTGTATTCCTAGAATGAGACCTCTCTAGATCTTTAGATTGTGAATCATACCTTGTAAGACCCTGGAGTGGGGGATGTGGAGGAGCTAGGAGATGCCCAAGGTTTGTGGGGAAGTTAGAGGGTGGGCAGGCACATCCACAGGTCCTTGCTTCAAGGACTTCAAACTGTGTGTCAGTTTTATGAAGTGGACTTTTGCTTAAGGCTTCATTTGGAAATAAAAACAGGGAAAGGGATTGTCTTAGCAAGATAGAGCGTGATAGCCACAAGGCAAGATCACCTTTCATATACCTTATATATATATAACCTATTATATATTATTCTCTAGGCCAGCAGAGATTTCAGGACCTCCAAAGATCAAAAACATCCAAGGAGGAATAAGAAAAATTAGCACTTCCTTCTCCTTTATAAAAACTGCCCCATATGAACATATGGCTACTATATGGTCACAACCAATTCATTCTCAATCATATATGTAATATGAAAACATTAGTTACCTAATTCCTACCTTCTTCCCATCCCCCACACAAATGCATGTGACCTACATACACCTGGGTGTGCTAACCATTAATCACAAAATAAGGTGCAGATCCATAGGAGATGACTCCTGTCTACATAGTGTTTTAAGTGCATTTTTCCCCATACCTTAAATGCAACATAACATTCTGCATGGTGGCAGCAGTTAATCAGTGTTTGCCAGATCCTGATAGAATAAAAGTTTGATTTATAAAATATGAAGAAAGGTAGTGTGGCTCATGAACTCTTCCAATTTAATTCACTTCGATTCCAAAGTTTTATTCATTGTGGATTTTTTTTTTTTAATTTTATTTATTTGACAGAGAGAAACACAGCGAGAGAGGGAATACAAGCAGAGGGAATGGTAGCGGGAGAAGCAGGCTTCCTGCCGAACAGGAAGCCCGATGTGGGGCTCGATCCCAGGACCCTGGGATCATGACCTGAGCCGAAGGCAGACGCTTAACGACTGAGCCACCCAGGTGCCCCTCATTGTGGATTTTTAAAAAACACATAATACCTTCTAAAATATTTAATTCAGTTTAACTCAGCATCTCCTCTTCCTTTCAACACTCCTCAAGAGTTATAATCTGGGGGAAAAAAAAGACTCATAATCTGTGAGACATACACTGTAACAAATACACTAGATATTTTTTCATGGGGTTGTCCCCATGAAAAATTGGGATGTCCCCACTTTTTTAATCTCCTAATTGTCAGATTTGACTCAGAAATATTTTCTCATAAGAATTAAGATTATAATTGGTTAAAGCTCTAGATCAGGCCACCAATGTCCATATTTGAGCTTGTTTTGTTCAGAATACATTTCCTAGGGCTGCAGAAAAAATTCCATTTGTGTGTGTGTGTGTGTGTGTGTGTGTGTGTGTGACTTTGTTATGGTCTGAGGCAAGCACTTCAGCATGTGGGAAATAAAAAAGATTAAGTTATAGAAGAAAGGACCAATTCAAGGTGAGGAGAGTAGTTGACCTCGAGGAGTTTGTAAAAATGTAGTGCTGTTGGGAATGTGACCTTAACCTTGGCCACCCTCATGGTTACCATCCATATTCATTGTTCACCGCTGCCTGTGGGGATGCCTGCTGAATGTACTTTTCCGAGGCTCCAGCTATTGCTTTAAAACAGACGTACCCTCTCCACTGTCCCATTGTGGAAGAGAACAATTTCATATCTTTCCCTTGCTTGTAGCTCCTAACAACAAGAAATAGCTGTAAAATGATTTTTTAAGAGCTTGTAATTATATTGTGCTTTACAACGTGTAGAATAGTATGTGGTCCATCTTCTCCACAGAGAGGAGAGTACCTTTCAGCAGGAAAATTTACTTGTAGATGAGAATATATTTTTATAAATTAATTGTGTGCTGATAAACTTGCTGTCAGGGGGGAAAAAAATCCCACTATTTATAACATTTAATGATTTCCATTTTCCATGCTGCAAGCATACCCACTCTGGATGGTTTTATCAGGGTATTGTGACTGAGTTCAGAAAGGGGCTACTACAAGGCTGAACTAGCTGGCTCTTCAGTGGTTTTAATGATAAGTGAAAGTCAGGAACCCAAATGTATTTATTTTTTCTTACAATGTAATTCAGACCACATTATTTCAAGAAAAAAGTGGTTGATATATGAGATTTTAACCTTCAGTCTTTAACCTCCCTTTTAGATAAACTTCCCCCAAAGTTTATGTTCAAATATAGAAGAACATCTTTATGTTGTTGGCTTTTTCATATAGAAATGACTTTAATACTTGATGGTATTGGCAACAGGGATGGATTAGATCTGCAAATAGAATAGTGAGTGAAATTTCAGCCTGAAGATAGAGCAGCCTTTGAGTTAACATGCATTTTGTATACTTAGTGTACCCCTCCACCCACCCATTTCCTGTCTTTCTGTGAGCAAAATCTAATCATCCACCCAATATCTTAGAAAGATAGATTTGGATGGATCTGCCTTATCAAAGATAGGAGCAGGAATGTCTTTGACCCACCAACAATTCCCAACCAGAAGAGACAAGCCGTCCCCTGGAAGATGTTAGGTCAATAATTAGACTCAAAGGCTTAAGGCTAAGGTAACATTTGGCTGGTGTATGTGTTTTCCCAGTGGGCTCCTTCCTTATGCTTTCAGGTCTTAGAGTTGAGGTGCCACCACTAGGGTAACACTCCCATTAGAGTTAGCAACACTGTTCTCTGGATGGAGACTTCACCTTTCCCTTCAGAAGAGAATGCTATTTATCTGATGAGAGTGCCTGGCTAGGCCCCTTCCTCTGGCTGCAGAGACAGCACCCAAGCACAGGTGACATTCTTCCAGGGATCTCCCAACTATCTTAATGTTAATGCATTGCTCCAGGGGAAAACAACCTTAACTTGATAATGGTAAGGCCTTCATTATCTTGTAGGTCTTCTTTAGCATATGGAAGTTCTTTTGAAACCTCCCTTTTCCTTACAGCCCCCAGCTCCTGAACATATACACCACTCTTGAAGACCCCAGAATAACAGCTATTTCTGCCCAATAGTCCTGCCCCATTCTTTAACAGGCCACCATTTTGCACCAAAGAATTCTTTCTTGGTCATGGGCTCTGGACCTCACCCCATCGAACCTCATCTGTATTCCAAAACCACATTACTGTGAAGCCCTCTCCTCCAACATGTTTTTGTTTGTTTGTTTGTTTGTTTTGTTTTGTTTTTCCCTCCATAATAAAGCTGATCCCCACCATGCCATTATCTCTCAGTGGTTCTGAACTGTAGTTGTCAAGAGAGAGACACAAAGCACAGCTCAGAGATATTATGGGTTCTGTTCCAGACTACCCCAATAAAATGAATATCACAATAAGGTGAGTCAAATGAATTTTTTGGTTTCCCAGTTCATAAAGTTATGCTTCCATTATACTGTAGTCTATGAAATATGCAATGGCACGATGTCTTAAAAAAAAAAAAACCCACAATATACATACCTGAATTTAAAAATGCTTTATTGCTAAGAAAAAAAAATGCTAACCATCATTTGGTTTCAGCAAGTGATAATCTTCCCTGGTGGAGGGTCCTGCCTCAATGCTCACGGCTGCTGGCTGATCAGGGTGGTTGAAGGTGAGGGTGTCTGTGGCGATTTCTTAAAATAAGACAACAAAGTTTGCAGCATAGACTGACTCTTCCTTTCACAACTTCTCTGTAGCATGTCATGCTCTTTGACAGCATTTTACCCACAGTTGGCCTTCTTTCAAAATTGGAGTTAATCTGGAGCCCCTGGGTGGTTCAGTCAATGAAGGGTCTAATTCTTGGTCTTTGGCTCAGGTCATGATCTCAGGGTTGTGAGTTCAAGCCCCCACATTGAGCTCTGCACTCAACGAAGAGTCTGCTTGAAGGTTCTCTCCTGCCTCTCCTCCTACTCCCACTGTGTGTGTGTGTGTGTGTGTGTGTGTGTGTGTGTGTGTCTTTCTCTAAATAAATCCTAAAAAAAAAAAAAAAATTGGAGTCAAACCTCTCAAACTCTGTCTCTGCTTTATCAACTAAGTTTAGGTAATAATATTCTAAATCCTTTGTTGTCATTTCAACGTCTTCACAGCATCTTCACCAGGTGTGGATTCCATCCTAAGAAGTCACTTATTTTTTCTCATCCATGAAATGTAACTTCTTATCTGTTCAAGTTTCATCCTGAGATGGCAGCAATTCAGTCCCACCTTCAGGCTTCCTTCACTTCTGAGTCTTATTCTTTTGCTATTCTCACCACATCTGTAGTGACGTCCTCCACTGACATTGTGAACCTCCAATTTGTAAAAAAAAAGTATTATCTCCAAACCACCAAAGAGCAAAGCACAATAAAAGGAGGTAGGCCCGTCACTGATACTCTAACACCCAACAGTCTACTTTTTTATTTCCCTTGTTATAGGGAATCATGTCTCTGTCATTCACCTACCTTTGTTTCAGTGGAGTTTGAAGAGGAAGTAAAAACAATAGCTTTGTTCATGCTTCAGTGTTTAACCTGCTAATCTTGTCACTGAGAATTTAAATTCTTATGGAACAAACACATTCCCTAAAACTAGAATTTGATTAAGCACTGATGAATAACAGCTGATTAAATTATATCCGTAGACTTGTACCTTTTAAAACCCTACTCTATTAACTGCATGACTCAAACTGTGGTATGGAAATGGCTTCATGGTAATCAGTGTAGGCGTTCTTGTTAAAGATTCCTATTTATATATATTCATATATGAACTTTTTTTTCAGAGAGCTTTCACACGCTTTAACTCATCGAGTTGTCCAGGGATGCTGTGAGGTTAAAAACAAGTTATAATTATTCTCATTTCACAAATCAAAAAAAAACTAAATTGAAGATAAATGAGTCTATGGTTTTCTCAGTTCACATGGCTAGTCATTCCCAGAGATGGAGTCATTATTTAGATTTTCCCACTCCCACTTCTGTGTTCTTTCTACTGCATCACTATGGCTTTTAAATAAGGCAAACATCAGAAGTCATGGGCTACTCATACACAGAACTCAGGAAATGTCAGTGCATAAGAGCAACGATCCCTTGTGGAAGGACTGACGTTGAGATGAGAATAAGATACTCCTCTCAGACACAACCTTTTACGAGACATCAGAAAACACAGTAATCCAGAAAATAATAATTTAATGTTATATACATTTTTAAAGATTTAATTTTTTAATTTATTTATTTGAGAGAGACCCAGACATAGCAACAGAGATAGTGAGAGAGAGAGAGAGAGCAAGAGTAGGGAGGAGAGGGAGAAGCAGCTCCCCACTGACCAGGCAGCCTGATGTGGGGCTCAACCTCAGGACCGTGGGATCATGACCTGAGCTGAAGGCAAGCGCTTAACCAACTGAGCCACCCAGGCACCCTGGTTATATTCTTAAAGTCAAAATTAATGCAAAAAAAAAATCAATGAATGAATAAAATATAAAAATGTAAATAAAAGCAAATTGTGTGCTTGTTTTAAAGTCGGCCTAATGGTGCTGTGGAAACAGTCCTCTGACCTTGTGTTATTGGAACAGTTTCCAATTAGCTTGTGGTCCCTGGACCCAGTCAGGCAGGGTTATGCATGTCAGCCAAGATGTCCAAACAGGTTAGACAATGTGGGTCTCATGTCTGTTGATTGTAGTGTTTATATTATCCTTTCTTCTTGGGTTTAAAATATGCGAGGTGAGCGCCTGGGAGGCTCAGTCCTTAAGCAAGCATCTGCCTTTGGCTTGGATCACGATCCCAGCATCCTGGGATCAAGTCCCATATCAGGCTCCCTGCTCAGCGGGGAGCCTGCTTCTCCCTCTCCAGCTCCCCCTGCTTGTGTTCCCTGTCCCGCTATCTCTCTCTGTCACAAATAAATGAAAAATCTTTAAAAAAATAAAAATAAATAAAAAAAATATGGGACGATATTTTGATAAATGCCAAGGGGGGCACACATTTTTCCATTTGATTTCCGCTGTAATGTGTCTCAGCGAGGCAGTGCTTAATGGGTTAATTCTTGGTACACGGAGAACTTTGGAGTTTCTAGTTAGATCTGAACAACAAAGAGAAGGCAGATGGAAAAAGGATTAATCTCTAACGTGAAAGAAAGACATCAGTTATATATCCACTTCAATAATGTCAGTCTCAGGGTAAAGTAATGGCTTCGAAAGCTGATTTGACTTCTGAGCTCAGCAGTGGCAATTTGGCCAGTCGGGCTCCCAGCTCCCGGGAACTCGCTGGAGAAAAGGAATGGCCAGGGGAAACATTTCAGGCACCGAGGACGTGAGATATAAAATCCTTTTCAACATGTTCATTTGGCTCACGTAGTCCAACACGGGCTGTAGACTGAAAACCCTTGTTTCTGCAAGTGATTTGTTTATTCCTTAGAGTTGACATGTGGCATATTTTTATTTTTGCATACGTGATTTTGATAGAGAATCTTGCACAAGTTTTTTTTTAATTCTCTGGACACCCCTCTTCCAATTATCCAATTTTATGTCTAATCAAAATAAGTAAAGTGTCATTGTTAGTGCCACTGTAATGAGAAAAAAAAAATTCCTGGGGTGCTTTTTAATAATGCAGATTCCCAGCCTCCCCTCATGGCTATTCGGATTCCAGAGGTTTGGGATCAAAACCAGTCATTTGCATTTTTAACAAGCACGCTGATGATTGTAGTGTAGGTCTTGACCCCCAGGTCAAGCTCCCTGAGAAGCCAACTCTGCGTCAAAGATTTGCTTGCAGAAAATTTGTTGGAAATTGCTCTCAGGATCAGCTCCTGTGGTGAAAGAACAAGTGAGCAGAGAGGGAAGATGCCCGATGGCCCCGGCCGGCCTCTAAAGCTGTGGAGCGCAATGATTCTCTTAGATATTGGAATCAGAGTCAGAGGCTGGGACCTTTTTCTCTCCCTGCACCAAGCCGTCATTCTTTAGAGGCTGTTGCCGAGAAGAAGCCCTGACACTGTACAATGCGGGGTGAAACCTTTCCTGAGAGCAAAGCAACTGAAAGGGGCTGGAGAGACCAGCATCCCATTGCCCAGCCAGCACTCAGGTGGGGCCACGTGGTAAGTGCTGGCCAATGGGCTGTGGTCACAAGAGGTACACTCATGTTTTTTAAAAAGATATGTTTATTTATTTTAAAGGGAGGGAGAGCACGGAGGGGAGGGGCAGAGGGAGAGGGAGAGAAAGAGAATCCCAAACATATTCCACACTGTGCCCGCTCAGTCTCATGACCTGATCAGGACCTGAGCTGAAACGAACAATTGGAAGCTTAGCCAGCTGCCCCACCCCTAAGCCCTGAGATGCACTTGCTCTTAAGCTAGGTAGTTGAAGAGTAGGCCTGTGATCCTTTAGCTGTCTCTTCTGACCACAAATAGGAAGCTACATATTCCAGATAGTGCAGCTATAATATTACTGGATCTCGATCAATCTTGGCTTCTGAATACCAGTATAGAACTGATCACCTGAGCCAACCCACAACAGGAATGTAACATGAATTAGAAAAAAACCCAGTGGTCTCAAGCTTCTGGGATTTCAGTATTAGCTAGACTAACCTTATTAAAAACAATGGCCAGATTTCAATTATCATTGCATTGCACTGGTATTGTGTAGTGTGATATTTACAGTTTGACTGAAACTAAATATTAAGACTCTGAGCAAATTCAAATACAAAATTTGTTGTAAAATGTGTGTAATTTTGAAAAATAAATGTAACGCAATAGGGCAACTTCTACTGATAATTGACCTTAATGCAAATGTAATAAGTTTTCTTTGCAGTCAAAAATTTTAGGACATTTTAAGAGTGAGAAATAAGCAAATATTGTACGTTGGGTTTTAGGAAAATTTCACTAAGATTCCACTAAAAAAATAAGAGAACAAATTAAATAATTTATCTTTTTGATAGAGATTTTCCTCTCTGTACCAGTAATCATGGGAATACCTGTTCTACAATACACAAAATATAAATTGAGTTAACCAAGCATACTCCTAGTTAGAAAGCAATATGTTAAATTTGTAGCAAAGCCTTGCGCTCAATTAGAGGAAGACTTAAATTTTTTTTTTCCTGACAAAACAAAAACTGCTTAGATAATTTAAGGAGAAAAAGAAAAAAGAAAAGGGAATATGAAACCATAAAAGGAAATTATGTTATAAAAAGAGAGTAAAGATCTTGGCCATAGTAGCCAAATTCCAGCATGATGATATATTCATTTTGGCAATCATAACATCATTGGGTTTCATATATGAGGTTTAGAGTCTCTTTGCTTATGTTTTCAAGAACTAGGAAAGGATTTGGAATTGAAACAAATTGAATTAGGAAATCCAGTGTAATTGGTATCTTATAAGAATAACAAAAGCTTAAACAAAATATAAGAAAATAAATTAATCTGAATAACATGATAAAATATTAGCCACTGTAGTGCATCATAAATTTATGACTGAATATAAATAAGAATGAGATAAAACAAAATCAAATTAAATATGGATAATGCAGTGATAGACCTTGGACTAAATGGTAGTCTTCTTCTAATTGAGGTCATTTTACTTCAGATACATCCCACTTTGCTAGAAGCCTGTGGTGACAACCGGAGAAAGACCAATTCACGTGGTCTAATCACTGGGAACAGTGGATGACAGAGGACACAAGCAGGAGGGTCCCAAGACCCTCTAATGTGATGTGTGGATTCTGGGACTATTTTTCACTAAAAACCAAAAGGCAAAGAAAGTTGTGTTAGAATAGGAAGGGGAAAATATATTTAATTTTGGACAGAAAGACCAACTTCAAAGTTAGCACCTAGGTAATCAATCTCCTTTTTAAAAAATCATAGAAACTGACAAAGAAGCAGAGACTGCTTAGAAGTTTTATTCATTATAGGGCCAAATTTCTTCTAACTCAATAGCAGTGTCAGCATCTGACCATTTCAGAAATCAAAATACAGGATTCCAACATACATTTTTAATGGCACAATTCTACCCAGGATCCTCTGTAATTTGAAATAGAGTAGAGGAATTGCTATTATCAATGGCAACTCACCTTTTTAAATGAGAAAACAGTTATTATCATCGTTGATTTATTATAATAATACATTTCACAAATACATGTCTTTTATTTTATTTTATTTTATTTATTTTATTTTTAGAGGGAGAGCAAAAGAGAGAGCACATGGGGGTGGGAGCAGGGAGGAGTAAGTGGGGCAGAGGGAGAGAAAGAATCCCAAGCAGGCATCACATCTTGCAGGGCTTGATCTCACGACCCTGAGATCATGACCTGAGCAAAATCAAGAGTCAGTCACTTAACCGACTGAGCCACCCAGGAGTCCCAAAGACATGGCATTTTAAAATATAGTTGACCATGAGAATACCAATTGTAAATCCAACTCTTATCTGATGATATTATTAGATCTTCTACTTAGCTTGTATATAGCTTTTACACACACACACACAAACACACACACAGAGCACACACACAGAGCACACATAATATCCACATAAATGAAACTTCATATACATATAGAAGTATATGACTCCACATCTGCATGTGTGTGTGTGCGTGTATACACACAAACCTAAATAGTAGATATTATATGCATGTGTGTATATTCCAAATATCATATATATAGATAGATAGATAATCGATCGATCAACTGATAGATGATAGACAGGTCTCCCAAATGTTCCTAATGTAATCTCAGCTAGAAGGAAATTGTGGGCTCTTACATTCTCCTATTTTCCCTTGACAAATAAGCTCAAGCCCTTAGGGACTGTGTCTGAGACACAGCTTCATCTGAGATGCCAGCAGCCTAATTATAACTTATTTTTACCAGGTAATTACTTGGTAAGTTATTTTTCCCTTCCAAGGTATCTATTTTTCAAACCAAAGGATATCTTTTTCATTTTATGTTCTACAGAACCAGCAAAGCACCAGATATATATGAGAAGAACACAAATTTGAATTGGTACAAGGAAGGAAGAGCTAGAGGGCGGAGGATGGAAGCGGGACAGAAGGCTTTCGGAGAGCTGCCTGGACCATCCAGGGCCCTCAGGATTCCCATCTTCACTAGTCCCTAGACTAGAATAAAACTGAGGAAGAACGACAATACTCTGTGAAGTTTCTAACAATTCCAGAATTCTATTCAGTCTCTCATGATGCAGTAGAAGGAGAAAGACAACAAGACATCAGAGCCAATAATTTCCTCACTGATTAAAAAATAACCCAAGCCACTTAGGAAGAAAAAAAAATCTCTCTGCAAGGGTACATCCTTCTGCCACAGTCTGCATCTCCCTGTTTCATATCACTGATCTTCCAAATGGTCATCTCTCTTTATTTACAGTTCTCTCCTCACTGTGAAGTTTGGAGAATTGATGGTGTAAATGGACACTGCAAACTTGAAAACAAAGCCTCACATTTTCTAGTTCCCTGTGAGGGGAAAATGTCCTCTCTGAATGTGATCATACTTGCCTTGTTCAAAATTAATCACTTATCATCCTACTTGAAAAAGTAAATAAATAAATAAAACCAAAACCCAGAAAATAGTCCCACAACTACCAGACCCAGGCAGCAATATGGGTCAGTGCATGTAGAGATGGATTTGATTAAGCCATAGTGGATCTGTGGATTAGATTCAGGAACGTCAGAGATGGCCGCCATGACAGCCACCATCATGGGTGTGCTGATCTATGAGGAAGCATTCCAGTCAACTTGGGAATGAGGTCTTGTACTTCCTCCAGGCAGCAAAGGGCTGAGCTGAAAACTCTCAGGTCTTGGATGGTTCTTCCAGGGCCAGTGATCCGTCAAACTAATAGAATCATGGCACGGCGGACTTCTGTGTTTTGCCTGTTGTATAAAAGCTTGTGCAAATTGGATTTCCTTGCATGTCATTAAACTATTTGACAGCCTGTGACCAGTGAAGTTGCAGGAGGTATGTTCACCTGCTTGATAATTCAATTTCTCACCAAATATTGGCAGATTATTGACAGAAGTAATTTTGCTGGTGATTCTAAGGGACACACGAATAAAACACATATGTAAAATTTGTGTTTTGTTCAAGCTGATAATATGTAAACATAAAAAATGATATATTTCTAAATAATATACATAGACATAGATACTCATCGTAATGAAAGCTAGATCTATGTACTATAATGAGTCTGGATTAAGGCACATGGGAATTCAAACAAGGATTCTATAGTTTTCAGTTTAGAAATATAAATTAAAGTTTGTGGTAAATATAAAATTTGAATTAGAGAGAGGAGAGAGTCTGCATTACAGTTTAAAGAGAAAAGGCATTTTGACAAAGAGAACAACAGGGGGAAAAGCACACAGAAAAATTTCATATTTCACTTTTGATTCAAAATAACTTATAGTTCAGTATGACTCGAGTCTGTGCTTAATATAATGACAAGTGATGAGAAAACCACTTACATAGGTTTTTGGGTTCAAAGCATGGAAAAATGACGAATACATACGGACATCATTCTATAGGCAATGGGGAGACATTAAATAATTTGAATAAGAGAGTGATCTTCAAGAAGTCAGTTGGCAGCCAGTCTTTGGGAAGGTATCCTCAGAACAGGGAACAATGAGAGATGGATGGAGCAGTTGGGAGGATACTGTAGCTCCCTGGGGTTTCTGGAAGGAGGCAGGAGAGTGGTAGGCAGATGAGGGAGAGGCATTTTGGTTGTAGAATAAATGGATACCCTGCAAGTGAACGGAGGCAGGACCAAATAAGAAACAGTCAAAATGATAACAAACAAACAACTAAACTGTGGTCCAAAAGGTATGTTTTCAGAAGCAACAGATTCTGTCCAAAGAAGTGGGATGTTCCTGAGAGATAAAAGAGATCCATTATGCCACCAAAAAACTCAATACGAGGGTTACATTTGATTTTTTTAAAATTAATTATTGCTTTTGATCAAGGAATTAAGAGTTCTATTTGCAACATTCCTGTCAGTGGCTTTCTGCCATTGGAAACAGGCATCATTTTGTATGAGTTTCCTTAAGATTGGATGGAGTGAATAGGGGAAGAGAAAGTTTGATTTTCTTCTGAACTTTAAAATGTAACAAAAGTGCTCCTGGACCAAGACAGCAGCCAGTTTCATCAGTTTCGTGGTTCATGTTTGGGTCTCTCTATTGGGTCTCTCTATTCTGTGTTCTCACACACTCTTCACCCTCCCGGGCCCTTCCCTACAGGACGCTCACAGGCTATGTTTCCTTGGAAGCACCCAATACCCTGGACTCTTCCTAAGTTGTACATCTCCGCCATGTGTCTGTTGTGCTTCCAGGCTTCCAGTGACGTAAGAGCTAGTTACAAGGAGGCCAAACAAATAACCACTTATTGGTTAAAAAAAAAAAAAAAAGGAGAGATTGAAAGGATATGTCCTAAAATGCTAAGACCAGTTATTGGTCGGTGTGGGAAAGGAAGGTGTGGACTATACGATGTGTGTGTGTGTGGGGGGGTGCGCATGCCTGTGCACTGTGGGAGCTATAGGAAAATTTAAAGGCATAAACATCAAAACCAAGCTATTTTAAGAAAATGCAAAAGCAACTTAAGAGACATAGGAAAGGGATGGAGGCAGTACTGACAGAGCGTGATGGATAAATCCACAGATTTTTGCTTTAACAATCTGGAAATGCTATTCTAGATCTTATTGATTTTGTTGAAGTAGAGCAAGTTATTTAAACTGAATAATTCTGTCTCCTCATCTGCAAAATAAGTAAGATAAATAGCATTAATCCACACTTTCATTTGAGAAGATGATTAAATTAGATAATGCACATTTTTCTCTTAAAGACACTGGCTAGTACATGTTCAGTAGTCAGCCAGTAGCTTTTATCTTCATCATGGTGGATTGCTCTAATACTCCTTTTGCTTCTCTCTTTCCTTCTTCTTCTCTTTTTTGGTCTCAGAGGTGAAGGATTAGTTTTGACTTGTTTGCTCTCACAAATTCTCCCCTGTGCCAAATGGCAATGAGATAGTCAGAACCATCCCAGGCTTGTGGTAAAAATTTCCACCATCGAGTAGAACAGAGCTAATTGGTTCCTATGGGACTTATTTTCCACAACTAAATTATCTGCCTGAGTATTGTGATATCTGTTTTTTTAAGAAAATGATTCATTATACATGTTCATTTGAAATAGCCAAGCTATAAACATGTTTTATACAATTCATGTTTTAAAATCAAATGAGTTTACATTTATCTTTGTCATCACCCAGTACTTGTTTATAGGCACACTCAATATGCATACGTTTGTAATATTGTGGATAAAATTTCCCACTCTACAGTTAACCTAAGAACTATGCCATGGATACTCCATCCTTTTTTCTTTATGTTAGATGCTGTGGGAACTACAAGTGGAGCCGAAAACCTGTACTTCCTTCCTTTCAACTGCCCCGACACCACTTGCTTCTCTATTTACAGCTGCCCTGCTTCCTGCCAAACATCCAATGAATTTCAAAAACCATCTTCTCCAATACACAAACTCATGAACAAATGAACTAGCTTGTATGTAAGGTGACTTTTTGTCACTGTTTTATAACTGGGCGAGTATACTGTATACATACTTTGCTACCTCTCCTTTTTCCCTGGGTCAGGCATGGTTCTAAGGCATT
The DNA here is from genome assembly GCA_028646535.1 of Procyon lotor. Lineage (NCBI taxonomy): Eukaryota > Metazoa > Chordata > Mammalia > Carnivora > Procyonidae > Procyon > Procyon lotor. The sequence goes on along the minus strand of CM053616.1, from coordinate 41,870,541 downwards.
GTTTGTAATGACTGATTAATTTCCCATTGCCCGAATGGACCACATTTATTCAACAGACATATTAATGGATGCTTACCATTTTAAATTTTTTGCTTCTACGAATAATGCTGTGATAAACATTCTTAGAGTTATTATCCACGTCTTGGACTTCTGCTTCTAGGAGAAGTAAAATCTGGATAAAATAATATGATTGCTTCGGGAAAAATGTAATTGAACTTAAGAGTTTTATAGAAAAATATTTTGAATGACCTGGTAGATGTACAGAGTAAGGGAGGAGACCCTCATAAGGTAAGTAGTGGTCAGTTTCAAGAGCAGAAATGCGAGGAGAGGCAGAGAGAGGAATGGACCTTATGCTATTCTAGCTTGGTCAGAACAATGATGATACTCAACTCAAGGAAAAGTAGAGCAGTGAGAGTAACACTAAGAAAGGCAGGAAACATGGATATTTAGGGTGTGACTTATAGCTCATGAGAGCAGGAGTAAGTGAAAAACACAAATAAAGAGATTTTGTTGGGTTTATCCACAGATTGTTTGAATAGAACAGTAAGGAATTTGGACCTTCTGCTGCTGCAAAAGGGAAATGAAACAAAGGATGTGATTTTTGTTTTATAAATGAGGCTATCATTTGAACAAACATTTACCATAAAAGAAACCCAACTAAAAGTTCTTATCAGTTGTCAAAGAAATGCAGAGCACACCATGAGCATGGTTTCTGTTTCTCATGATAATACACTGTAACAGTATAGGAAAGTAATGAATTTCACGCTGTTAGAAAACGAGTCTCTGTCTTTCTGTAATGCAGATTAGCAGTTTATAACAATAGCATGAAAATTTCACAAACTCTTTCAGCCATTAATTCCCCTTCTAGGAACGTGTCTTAATTAAATAATTACAACTTTATATGAAGGTTTAGCTTTAAGTTGTCTGATTGCCACTTTTTTTTAATAATAAAAAATAAGAGCAAACCAAACATTTCAAAATGGTGAAGAGGTAAAATAAATTATGGTATACTCAAGTAATGGAATATTAAACAGTCATTTAAATAGTGTAATAGAAGATTCAATTGTATAAAATAAATATACCAAAAAGTGAAAAATGAGTTCCCCTAAGTTTTAGCATTAACATTTAAAATATAAACCTATGTAAAATAAATAAATCTATATAGGAAATATACATATACATCTGTATTTGTATAGATGTATGTGTATGGGTTATGTTTACCTCTATATGTTACATACACATATATTATGTATGTATACATATATGTACACATTATATGTATATTATATTTATAGAGAAAAAGTTGGAAAAATATACATCAAATCAACTTCTTTTCCTTTTTATGACTCTTTATAATTAAGGTATGTTGCTTTCAAAATCATATAGAACCAATGACTGCTATCTATAAATGCATTTTTTAATATTTTATTTATTTATTTGACAGAGAGAGATCACAAGTAGGCAGAGAGGCAGGCAGAGAGAGAGGGGGAGGGCAGGCTCCCTGCTGAGCAGAGAGCCTGATGTGGGGCTCGATCCCAGGATCTAAGATCATGACCTGGGTGGAAGGCAAAGGCTTGAACCCACTGGGCCACCCAGGCGCCCCTATAAATCCATTTTCAAATGTAAAAAATACAAATACTACCCTGTCCAATGTGGAAACTTGTATTGGGAAGAAACTAAAGGTGAGGGGCCATTTAGTACACTCTCCACATGACAAATACTGATAGACTGAATTAAGTCCCATTAGGGGAGTTGAAAAGGAGAAGGTAGTAAAAAGTATGGTAAGACGGTGCCCTAAAAATAAATTTAATTTAAAATTAGTCATGATGTTGCATGGTGACAGACAATGGCTACACTTGCAGGGAGCAGAGCATAGTGTATAAAGTTGTTGAATCACTATGTTGTGAACCTAAAACTAATGGAACATTGTGTGTCAATATACTCAAACAAAAAAATTAAAAAGATAAAATAAAATTAGCAACTTGAGAATTGAGAAAAATCAAAATTGCTTTAAGTTGTAGGACACTGGGAACAAAGACTTTTCCATCCAGTTTTGTCAAAATATCATATGCTGTGACTCCTATACCTCAGCTCACTTTTGGTCTCTACATTTGTATTTCCATTTTGGTCAAATGGTGGCCTCTGTCATTTCTGGCAATATCTTAGTGTTCACTGACTTTGCCCTTATACCCAGGAACATGTCATTGAATTCGGACCAGTTTATGCTAATGGGTATTCATTCGCAGGCTCTCTACCCTGGCTCCTGTTGGGCCAAACTCAGTAAACCTTCATATATTTCATTTCCTAAAAAAATTTTACCCGTATTTTATGGGATGCATTGTATTTCCCAAAAAGATATGTTCAAGTTCTAACCTCCAGTACCTATGAATGTGACTTTATTTGGAAATAAGGTCTTTGCAGATGTCATCAATTTAAGATAAGGCTTCCCCTGATCCAGTATGGCTGGCGTCTTTGTAAGGGGAGAACACTGTGTGAGGACAGAGAAATGTGGTGACGACAGAGGCAGAGATAAGAATGGCTCCGCTATGAGCCTAGCAGCATGAGGGATTGCCAGAAACCACCAGAAACTACAAGAGGGGCAAGGAACTGACTCACCTTTGGAGCTCCCAGAAGGATCCAACCATGCTGATGCCCTAATGTTGGATTTTTAGCCTCCTGCCCTGGAAGAGAATACATTTCTTTTGTTTTAAGATACCCTGTTTGTGGTAATCTGTTAAGGGAAGCCTTAGAAAACTAATACACAACTATATAAATTCTACAGTTACAGAACAAAAGGAAAATAAACACCCCAAATTCCATGACAAAAAGAATGATATCTATCTTGCTTATTGCTATTCTTAGTGCCTGTCATACAGTATATGATAAATAAATATTGAGGCAGAAAAATATGAATATATGTTCTGTATATTCCTCTTGTTAGACCTAAGTTGGACGGAAAAGAAAAAAATTTCCTCAAAGCTGACATGTAAGCAAACTAAAGAGTAGCTAGCAAAATAGCTACAAAATAGCTAGCAAAATATATATAATAATGCTAATAATTATTTTATAAAATAGTAAATATGTTGAGTCAGACAAAGGCAGACAAAGCATTTGGGCAGAAACTAATCTTTAACTTCGCATTGAAGAATTTCATTTGGTTTTTTTTTCAACAAATTATTGTTTGTTCTTTCTGTGTAATAAAATGCCAAACATGCCTCAAGAGCAGGTAGGGCAAAGTCAGTATGAACTGAAAACTGGGTAAGGAACAAATAATACAGATAATGGGAACAATATGAAGCCCAACACAATACAGTGGTGGGTACTGGAAGGGAACCTTTGGAAACACGTTGATACTGGCCTCAAATACAAAATCAGAAGTAGGAAAACGAGAAGGGACTTTTTTTTTTTTTTTTGCAACAGCAAGAGGATTTATTTCTAGCTACCTGGGGCTCTCACTGGCATACACGACGCATCGCAGTGCTAAGGTGGGAAGCCCTGCCTCTCCCCTTCGCAGCATTTTTATGCACGAGTAAACAAGCACATATGTCACTAGACATGTAGGCAAGTTCCTTATTCTTTATACGGCAATTACCTAAATCTATGCATTTTATTGGTGCATTTGAACAACTCAGGGGCTAGGCAGCACACAGGGAAGCTAAATTCCAGGAATAGTTTCACGCCCATACCCTTAGGCCTGTCTTTTTCTGGCTTAAAATGAAGCCTGTCATGGAGGAACGGTAATCTACTTAAAAACTGAACTCCACATTCCCCTCTTTTTTTCTTGTTAACATGAGGAATCCTCCTCATGTGGAATGTGCATCATGATTTGGATGGCACTGATTTTGTCCTTGACAAAAAGACAAAAGTTAGGAAGCTCAGGTCGGGGGTACCTGAGGTTTTCATTTACAAAGGTGAATTTTACTAGGTCTAGTCGAGATACTGAC
>CM053616.1:41808501-41866097 GCA_028646535.1 Procyon lotor | reverse complement strand
CAGAATGACCATTGGATTCACGGTGACTTCTTTTTTTATTAAAAAAAAAAAAAAAAGGAAATGACAGACAGTAATGATGGTTGCACAACCCTATGGATACAAAACCACTAAGCAACACTGACTTGGACGCTTTCAAGAGTGAAATTTATGGTATATGACGTATCTCAGTACTGTTAATGGGGCACCCAGGTGGCTCAGTTAGTTAACCTGCTGTCTTCAGCTCAAGTCAAGATCCCAAAGCTCTGCATCATCCTTGTTCATTGAGGATCCTGCTTCTCCTTCTCCTTCTGCCTGCCATTCCCGCTGTTTATGCTCTCAATCTCTGTCAAATAAATACATAAAATCTTAAAACAACAACAACAACCCAACAACAAGCTATTAAAAAGAGAACTCCACCTTGAGCTCCATGCATAGCAGGGAGTCTGCTTGAGATTCTGCCTCTCTCTCTGCCCCTCCCCCCACTTGAGCCCGTGCTCTCGCTCTCTCTCTAATATAAGTAACTAAATCTTTAACATAATAAAACAAAAATAAAGAGGGCATTTGACTTTTCCTCATAAACAAAACAAGTATCTTTTGAGTCTCATCAAAAAGATATTGTTCACTTTGGTAACCTAAATAACCAAAAATAGCTAAGATCATATTTTGAAAACTGTGGAAGCAGATTAAAACAAAATATTGGATTTTCACACGTATATATTGTGTATGATGACAGATACAATCAGGAGAGGTTTGTTAAAATTGTTACCTGTGATGTTGCTATGCAAATCAGCCAATTTTATGGGGGGGGGTGGAAATGAATGTTTATCTGTGTCTGACTCAACACCGCTCTGCGCTGTCCTGTAATCAGATGCCTGTCTCCATTTATTTTTATAACCCTTCTCTTCATTTTCTTCATGGTTAAATTGTATGATATGTGTTGTTCTGCTTCAGGAAGACCCATCTGTTGTGTAATTATCACCAGGGGCTAACCATTATCTCAAGGTGCAGAAATTCAGCATTATAGGTAATATGAATGCATAATTTATTACACCTATGTACCTAATTGAAAACTCAAATGTACCCAGTAAGAACTCTATTTGATCAAGAATTCTCCGCCTTGAGAAATGGCATGTTTCTTTCAAACTTAAGAGCAAAACAACTTCTAAACCTCAAAATTTACTGAGCAATTTTTTTAATGGGTTTTTTTTTTTTGGTTTTGAAACAATTGCACTTGATTCAGAATAACTAACGATAGAAAAATAATGTCTGTGAAAAAAGAGGAAATATTATATTCATTGGCAAACAGTAATTTCTGACTTTGAAGCTTTATTACTGTTTAGAAAGTAGGAAGGGCAATTATAATAATATGTGATAATGCCAATCAAAACATAGGCAGCAATGCTCACCATAATGGGTTGCTTTCTTCTTTCTGAACTGCATGAGCTAGAGGGGAAAAAATAATAATAAAGATAATAGTTAACTACTATTTTATTATGTCATATTCTCATTTTAGTCCCTAGACATAGATTTCTGTGTCTATTAGCCAGCTTATGTGTCAACAGAAATGTTTCATTTTCATTAGAGAATTTCAGATAGATATATGAGCTTTTACTTACAAAATATAATGATGAAAATAAAGCATATTCATTTCCATCTGGTGCATTGTCTTTTTTAAAAATAAGATTTATTTATTTATTTTAGAGAGCATGAGCGGGAAAGGCAGAGAGAGAGAGAATACCAAGCAGACTCCATGTTGAGCGTGGAGCCCAGTATGGGGCTCAATCTCACAATCATGAGATTATGACCTGAGCTAAAACCAAGAGTTGGACACTTAACTGACTGTACCGCCCAGGCGCCCCTGGTGCATTTTTTTTAAATGTTCCTGCTCCCCTAATAACATGGTTTCCAAAATCCGTAAGATCTATAAAATCAACAATTGGGCCTGCTGGCTCCAATTTCTCTTATAAGTTATTAAAACCTACCCCTAAATAACAAATTATTTTAAAGTTTTATATTATGATATTTAATGTACCCAATAGAAACATGTACCTGGTCTGCTTTTGTTATGCTTTTCAATTCTGAAAGCTACTGTCAGACTGGGCACGTCTAGTTCAGATATTTACATTTAGCATTCCTTGAAAGACTTCTCTAACCCCAGAACACACATAGATAGCAAGAGGTTTAATTGAAAAATGATACATGGTTCACATCATGCCATCCAGGAAATGCAAATTACCACAGCAATGAGATACCTCTCCATACCTGTTAGAATGACCAAAATCTGGGACGTGGAAAACACCAAATGCTGACAAGGATGTGGAGCAATAGGAGCTCTCATGCATGTTGGTGGGAATGCAAAGTGGTATAGCCAATTTTGAGGATATATCAGCACTTCTTGAAAAACTAAACATATTCTCATTTGATCCAATAATCACACTCCTTGGCACTTACTCAAAGGTGAAAACTTATGTCCACACAAAACCTGCAGATGAATGTTTATTGCAGCTTTATCCATAACTATCAAAATTAAGATGTCTTTCAGTAGGCGAATAGATAAATAACCTGTGGTACATCCAGATTGTGGAATATTATTCAGCACTAAATACACACACACACACACGCGCGCACGCACGCACGTGCACACACACACACACACACAAGCTGTCAAGCCATGAAAAGACATGGAGAAAACTTAACTTCATGTTAAGTGAAATAAGTCAATCTGATAAGGGTACATACTATATGATTCTTATATGACATTTCTGAAAAGGAAAATTATGGAAATAGTAAAAATATCATTGTTGTTGTCTTTGAGTGGGAGAAGGATAAACGGGTGGAGCACAGAGGATGTTTAGGGCCGTGGAACTACTATGAGTGATACCATAATGATGGATACATGCCATTATACATTTGGCATAGACTATGCAACACCAAGAGTGAACCCTAGGGTAAATCAGTGTAGGCTTATCCACCATGACAAATGTGCCACTCTGGTGACTGATGATGATAATGGGGGAGGCTGTGCATGTGTGGAGGCAAGGGGTCACTGGGAAAATCTCTACACTTTTCTTTCAATTTTTCTGTGAACCTACAGCTGCTCTAGAAAAAGTCTTGAAAAAAATGCGTACCTTTAAGTATATTTACTTTAAAAGTGTAAATTTATAATAAGTCATATTGTGCTTTTACTATGGACTAAGACAGAATTTGTGTAAATATTAACTGAGGGGTTACTGAAGAAAATATTTATGATCTAGAAGTCCAGTGGTTCTCAGAGTATTGTTCTGGGATGACCATTATCAGGGTACCCAGGATTCTGTCCAACTCTAGAATCTCCTCATATCCCAGGCCTCAGGAGCAGAGACTGCGGGCTGGTGATGAACCATCTGTGTTTCAACAAGCCCTCCAGGTGGTTTCCACACACACTGAATCTGAGGACTGCTAGTCTAGTGTATGTTGACTTCTGTCATTGTTCACATCTAGTTGACTTCTGTCTTCTCGGTGCAACTTTCACAAGAATGATCCTTTCCCTGTTTCAGGAACAAGGTAGCCCTATGTTATACTCAACTGCCCAGCATTTGTTGAACCTTCCCCCAATATTTTGTTTTATATAATAGTTTCATACATCATGTGTCCCACTCTCCCAAGTACTAAATTTGCACACTTCCTTGCAGTGAGAAGGCACGTCGTCTAGGTATCCCAATTAGATGCCCTCCAAGGGGAACTGGGTCTGAGAATGGACAGACTGAAGGACAGCCACAAATAGGTCAGATGCTGTGTGGGCAAGCACAATGTTGCAACGTCTGGTTCTTTGGAAGCTGCTCTGTAGCCTTGGCAATGCCCAGTGGTAGTGACGGGGTCTTGCTAGAACAGCCTCTCACCGTGTTTTTGGTCCACTGCTCTGGACTGAGTAACACGAAGCCTGATTCTCTGCCTCTTCTGGAAATCCTGTGAACTCACCAATTTCCTTGCACAAAAACTTGCTTTTTAACCTTGCTAGAGTGGATTTTGTTCTTCCCAACTAAGAATACCAAATGAGGAGAATATTTGCTATTATTTATACAAAATTCTGTCTTTGGCTGTAATTGGCAGATACACTTTATAGCTGGCATCAGCTATATTTTTTTCTCGAAGTGGAGTTGACATATTAGTTTCAGGTGTACAACAGAGTGATTCAACATAGCTGTATTCTTAAGTTCTAAGGGCCTCTTTTCTTTAAAGCACAGGGTAAGTGGAATCCTCACACTGGAGTGATTGCTGCCAGTTACTCCTGACCGAGGAATAGCTTTTGTGTATGCAGAATGCACTTTGGATTTCTGTTCTGTAACTTCGTCAGCAGTCTGTCATCTCCCTGAACACCTCGATTTGTTTCTTCACGTTGTTTACTGTTCTCGCTTCAGTTACCTCAAAATTGTCCTTGAGTGGTTCTTTGTGGGTGGGATGATTTTATGGTTCCTGGTTTTTCGTCAGAAACAGCTTCTAAAATGGGCCTGACCTTGACTGTGCACCGAGCATAAGTCCACATGTGCGGGATTATTTCCTCCATACCCACATGGCTCATTCCCCCTCCATCCTTGCCTGAAGCTACCGGGAATTTATTGTTCAATCATTTCATATGCGTTTTGTGGTAGTGTGTGATTCCTGGATCGAACCTATTTCACTGAAAAACTGGAAAGACGGGGCAGTTGGTAGGTTGTATTTTGAATTAGATTTTAGAAATATTAAATTTTGTGATATCAAATAATTGGTTAGTCTTTCTTTGACCCTGATTTTGAGAACATAAGGAATATTCAAATATGCCAACATCAAGAAATCAAAAAGTAATAGGAGGATAGATAGGACAAAATCAGGGAGAGATGATTTCATATTACCCAAGAAAGACAGGAGAATTTAAATGACTTAATTTAACACAACAGAGCCATTTTACAAGACTGTTGGAAGATAAATTTATATTTTAAAGGCCTATTGCATGGATAGGGAAAAGTAGACTCAGTGGATATAGAACACTAACTTTAAGAATTTGAGTGTATGTACTTATTAACCAATAAATAACGATAAAGGGATGATTCTAAGACAAGTCAAATGCAAGACCTGAAAATCCAAATATACATCTGACATTGAAGCAGCAATTATAAAAGATACACCTTTAAGATAAATTAAAATTATTCTTTACAGCAGAACTATTAATAAAATCATAATTTATTCATCTGTTTGTTAATCTTCCTCTGGTAAACGCCAGTCATTTTTTGTCTTCACTACTATATGCTACGGTAAAGAGTTACAAAAGCATATTTTATTACCAAATAAATGGCATGTTTATGAAATGAATAAATATCATTTTATGTAGGAAAATAGAAGTAGTTTAAATATTGCTAGTTCTAAGGGCAGATTGCATTAAAATGTTCGGAAGTACCTTATCTCCATAACCTTATCTCCATAACTATCAGACCATCCATGCTCTCGTCTCCTGGCTGACTAAATAAACAATTAAGATCGAATGGTTTCCAGTACTTGAATCTGTCATCATATTTCTTTTTATTGAAATTGCAAAATGATGGAAGGTCTTCAAAGCTTGTAATATGAAGTGCTAACTTTTTAATTATAAATTAAATCTACATCATTATAGATGCATCTGGCCATATATTTTTTCCTATGACTTTCTTTTACTAAATTATGTTTTTTTTTTAGGATAAAATTGCACATCTATTTCAAAGCAGCCTCTTGGCCCTAAAACCAGGAGTTAGAGCAATGACATAGAGCAGAGAGGATTTGTTTTAGAAATGGGTGGTAAAATCAGTCAGACTTTGTGGTAGATCAGGTGAAGCCAGTAAATGTAAACTCTTCACAGATGGGAATAAAAGAAACTACTTAAGGCAGTGTCCAAATAAAAAAGGAAAAGCAAGGTGACATCATTTTTACTGTGAAAGAAACCTCCATGCATTCACATTCAGGTCACAGATCTGGTAGAGAAGGACAGGTCAAAGATAGAATGATAGTTAAGATTTAGCGATGCCTCCTTCTAAGTACTTTAGAAGTCTCTCATTTAATGCTCACCAAATGCCATATCAGGGAAGTGATATTTTTATCATATTTTGCAGCTGAAGAAACAGAATTCTAAATAATATGCCCAAGTTCACACAGCTAGTAGTGGAGACTGACTTTGAATCTGGGTTCTTAACAAACTCACCACCGTGTCCCACTAGAGAAAGAAGAAATAACCAATGAAATTACGGAGATGTGATTGACTGAAAGCACAGATAATGATTTGTCCTGACAGGAAGTTGCTCTGGGACCAGAGGAAACAGCATAAAGATAGGACAGATGCAGACAGAGGTTAAAAGAGGTTAGACAAGAAGTTAAAAAGTACTTTGCTGCTAGCTTTCTTTTACTTGATAAAGAAGAAAGAAAAGCTGTACCTCCAGTTCTGAGGCACGGTAAATATTGAAAGGTTACTCTTAAAACATGTGCTAAAGGAATAAGCTACTTGATTTCTGAGGACAGAATAGAAACTATCATCATATTTCTATTGATCTCATTGTGCAAGAACTCGAAGGAATTATTATAAAATGGCCATGTGACAGCATTACTCTATATAAAAAGTAGGGAAAATGAAGACTCTTATTTTTTTTAATCCAGGCTAGCTCCAAATAACATAGAACAGATGGATTACCTACTTCTGAGTTACATTATATAAATTTGATTTTTTTTAATTTTATAAAACAAAATCAGGTTTCAAAGAATACAAAACAAACATAAGAATTAAATTACATCTTCATATTCTAAGGAGTAAATCCAAGTAATTATAGAGAAATGTATATTTATTACTAATAAATGTAATTCCATAAAGCTGAAAGAGACTTTGGCATCAGATGACCCAAATGGTTCCCTTCTCAGAAGAGGAAACTAAGATCCTATGAAATATATGACTTGCCAAAATTGGTACAGTTCACTAGGAAAACCAAGACTTCATATACAGTATCCCTTTTGTATTCAGGATACACTATCCCTTGTGTATGTGGTCAGAAGAAATGTTATCTCATATTCTTTTTTTTTTTTTTAAGGACTTTATTTATCTATTTGACAGAGAAAGACACAGCAAGAGAGGGAACACAAGCAGGAGGAGCAGGAGAGGGAGAAGCAGGCTTCCCACTGAGAAGGAAGCCCGACGCAAGGCTCGATCTCAGGACCCTGGTATCATGGACTGAGCCGAAGGCAGATGCCTAATGACGGAGCCACCCAGTTTCTCTTTCACTCGTGTACTCTTTACATCGTCCTATCATTCATGCCACTTAATCTGCTACGTAGATGTGTGGACTACTAATTGATCCTAAGGGGTATGATAAGGGATGAACATTTACAGGATGCACACTGTTAGCCAGGATCATTGCTAAGCACTTGTATTTGTACTTTACCATACGTAATTACCTTAAGTATTTATTAATGGATCTGTTTATTTTCATGGTTGAGAGAAGTGTGGCTGAGGGACATTAAATAACTCACTTGGGGTCACATATGGTCATTTCCCTCCCATCACACTGGGAAATACCAAGATGTCTGCATCTGGTAAATATCTAAATTTTTTTTTTCCCAGTGTGACTTCCTATTTTTTTCACTTTTAAATAATATCAACATGGTCCCAGAAAGTTTAATCTTCAATTTGGATAGTATGGACTACACAGAAGAGTTAGAATGTAGGTGTTAAAGAGAAATTAAGCTTAACTGCTCTTATCCTTGAGCACTTCTGGAAGAGATCAGGGAAGCACAATTTATGGCAAGGAAGCACACAGTGGAATGAGGTGATACCACCTTCTCACAGGGGCTTGCTGCCCCCAAAACCACTCACACCGGAAGGATACCACATGTCCTATTTCCTCATAAGCTTGCTAGCAAAGCTCATTTTCTTAGGGAATGCTAGTCTGGCATTTCCTAGGTCACATGTGTAAACTTGGGTGGCAAGGGAAACTGAGAAATGCAGTTTATTAAGTATGTATGGAAATCTCAAAACACAAGGAAGGATTTCAACATACTTTAGGTAGCCCAGACTTAAAAATGTTTGCTACCATCCACCCATAAATTTCCCAATATAAGAAAACACCTTCTTTTATACTTAGACAATGCAGGAGGGTCTGGGTGGCGTAGTTGGTTGAGCACCCAGCTCTTGATTTCAGCTCAGGTCATGATCTCAGGGTCCTGGGATTCAGCCCAGCATGGAGCCTGCTTAAGATTCTCTCTCTCCCTCCGCCTTTCCCCCAACTTTCTCTCTAGAAATAAAAAATTAATAAGAATTATACTCAAGCAATGGAAATAATAGGTTCTAGTCCCCCAACCTAGAAAAATATAATTTTGCTTGTAAGAATGAAAAACAAATGCATTTTCTTACCATATGAAGAGCCTCACATCTCATCAGCCTGTGGATCTGCTTCAATTTCAGATTTCTAATAATTATTTCTTCCTCATCTAGTTGTATCATATTAGCACTTCAATATTCTGTAACATGAAAGAAATTTGAAAATTTAACCAGTCCACAAATATAATATAATTTTATTATATTATATATAATAATATAATCATTAAGGGAGGGCATATAATCATTAAGGGAAGAGAGCGGGAAGGATATTGGTCAATGTGTGTATGTACATATAACACACAGCAAAGAAAAGAGGAAACAAATGGGCAGGAAGTGTCATTGTCATTTCTCCAGTGGGTTTATTGGAAAATCATAGTTGTTATTTGTAATTAATTCTTCCACCAACTATTCCATGTTTCCACTTCCTGGACTCTTTATCCCTAGTGGATCTGAGTGTATGGTTGTCCTGCCTGCAATGGTTGTTGAACTCTTGCATTACCTATTACCACTGAACATGGCAAAAATAAGAGGCATTCCTAGGAGTCTCTGACTTTAAGACGTCATCGTTTCTAGCCCTATAGTATAGCAGCAAACCTATTACTTTGTCACAGTTCCATATAGCATGCTGAGCAGCCACAGATACTCCCAGAAACATTGGGTCTGCGGGCGTAAGGGGACCAAGTGTCCAAACTGCTTGCATTGCAGCCTACACTGGCTAAAGAGGCTTCTGTTTCTCTTACTTTCATTCACAGATGAGTCTTTAGAAATGCCCTGATAAAGGGATTGAAGCAGTTCATCCAAATGGTGATATAATGTTTCTCCAAGATTTAGTGTAAGCTCCCAATCTTCATGCATCATGATAAGTGGTCAGGATTATAAGAATTTGCATCCCATCTTTAACTCTGGAGGCTACAAATCCTGAAATTTCAGATTTTATGCACTCCAGGTCAAGATGCTATACTCTAGTGGATCAGTATAAGGTTCTGTAGGGTGCTGAGAACACCAGAATCCCTGCAGACTCAATTATGGCAGAGTCAGTGAGGCATATCCATTTTCCACAGGTGCAAAATTGCTACCAAACTGACATAAGGAACATGTTATTTCCTTACTCAAGGTATGAGAATATCAACAAGCACGTTGGTACTGATAATCAGTTTTAGCTATTGGGTTTTCATATTTTCAAAACCTATTCTTTCTTTTTACAGCTTAAGAATTTGGCAGATCAAAGAGTTGTAAAAAGTGTTGTCATCAGAAATATTTTAGATCAATGCCTTCAATATTATTAGGATATGCAAGATTAATTTTTTGCAAACTCTTCTTTCATTCAAATTCTATAAAGTATATATTGTGTTTAAGTAATGCATACTCTTCTTAACGTTGGTATTCATAATTTAACAATAATGATTATAATAGTGAAGTGTCATTATAAAGTACAGTTGATTAATGAAATAATTTTATATACAATAAAAGTATGAATTTTAAATATAAAACTGGCTAATCTGATTTCCAAAGACAGTTTTCAAATTAAATCTGTTATGTAACTCAAAATTGGCCATATTTTCTCATTCAATCCATTTAATTCATATTTGAATATTGCTAAACCAATATAAAGGTTATTTGGCCATACTGAATAATTAATAAAATGGAATATTCCAGTTGAGTAGTGTTATAATTGACATTCTAATAATAAGTACATATATGTAATATATATTATATAAATAGTGAATATAACCTAATTTATATTGCTTGGTATATGTAACTGAATGATTAGAACTATTTAATCCAAAGTTTGTTCCATTCAACAGTGAAAAATATTCAGTCAGATTGTTAGTTTAAATTAATGAGTCAATTTAGTCAAAGTTAGTGGGGCTTATCTAGAATAAAATTAGAATATTCAGTTTCCCATGAAACTTCATAGGTATTTTTTATCAAGTGATTCTGCACTTCATGTCTTATAACTTTAAACATGGGTCATTTTATACTTCATCCTGACACAAAACACATGGGGTAGATGCACAATTGATAAGGATCAAAATGATGGCTAATAAATCTACCTTAGTTTAATATTCCATAGTCAAAAGAAATTTCACAGAGCATTCAATAGCATTTGGCTATATTTTTCATGGGTAGAAAAAGTAAATATTTTGCAAAAGCATTATAGAACTTTTAAACAGATATAAGAAGGATTCTCTAGGAAAACATGCTTCTCTAATGAATTATTATTGTTTCCTCTTAGACATCATTAATGCCAATGACTTTCAGAGACTTATGTACAAACACATTTAAGTTTTATTTTGAAGATATGTTAAGAATAAACATTAACATTTTAATATTTCCTTCTATATAAACTTCTGTGGAAATTACATGCAGAAAAACATTGCCAGGGGAATTAAAATTGTAAACTGTGTTATAATTAAAGAGAGACAAGGTAGAAATTTTATCTAGAGAAAGCAGCTGGCTGTGGTTCCGAGTCTTGTTCTCAGCTTTGCAGATCCAGGAAACCAATGCATCAGAAGAAAGAACTCAGGAAAATGGAATCACATTCTTTCAGGAATCTTTTTGGTAAGACACACATGTGTATCTTACCAAACACACACACACACACACACACACACACACACACACACACACACACACACGGAATGTACTCCAACTCAACAATTTATTTAGCAATAGTTATGCAAATTTAATTTTTAAAGGTCGGATACTTAAGATATAAAAAAAACTAACTTGTTAACATTTGTATAAGCAAAGACATTAACTACGCATTTTTAAATACCTCAGATTCTGTAACTTCTCCTCTTTCTTTAGCATACAATAGGAGAAGGGGAGGTCAAGGCCAAGGAAAGAAAGAGACACACAGAGAGAGAGAGAAACGGATTCCTGAGCAAGAATCTTTCTTCCTGCCAGTGTCAATAGGGGACTGATGCCCTTCATGTTTCCACAGCTTGATGCATTTTGTAGGGAACAAGTAACAGAGCGGCTGCCCAATAACTGAGTAAACAAAAGAACCCAAGCAGCTTTTGGCAATATTAGTTTCCCTGCTTTACCGTACGTAGTGCTTAGATCCACTTCGCAGGAATTGCCAGGAAGCTACCACTGATGCGCATTAATCCCCAAACCAAGGGGACTGAATTAGTCTCCTAAACTAAACTTCCACCTTGGGGTTCCACAAAGTCCCCGGGGTTCAATGAAGTACGTTCTTTTCAAGAATGCATTTTATCTATTTTAATTATCTTACACACATACTCAAAATGTTTAAAAAAAAAGACTTTTTTCAAAGTAAACAAAAAAGGCAAACTTAGAGTATGAATGCTTTTTTCTTATTGAGACAGCAAATCTAGATATTTTATCCATTCTTTGAAATTACAGAAATATTTGGATGAACATGACATATATGTGTATATATATGCATATATATATGTGTTTTCATATGTTACCACCAAACTGGTTTTATTTTTTTTCCGAAAAACCAACTCTTCCTCTAACATTATCTTCTTTGCTTAGTATGCGTTATGTTTTGCCTTCTTATCTTTGTCAGAGTCCTAGGATTTTGATTTGTATCATCCCTTTCCCTGTGGAAGAATCCCACATCTTAATTTTTTTCTTCAATATATGTTGTAGCCTTCACTACTAATGAGAGAAACCAGCTCTCCTTATGTGTCTTGGGCCTCCTAAAATTCCCTTCTCGGTACATTTTTTTTTTATCAACACTGATCTCCACCCTGAAGCCAGAGAGATATATTCTAAAATATTAACAGGCGGAATATCATTCCAAGTCTGGCATCCTGCATGTAGCAATCGTTCTCAAAGCATGTTTCTGATATCAGCAGTATCAGGATCACCCGTGAACCGTTAGCAATGCAAATTTTCCAGCCCCACCCAGATTCAAAACAGAAACCCTAAGAGCTGGGTCCAGCAATATGGGTTTTAGGAAGCCCACCGGCCATTGTGATGTGTGTCCAGTTTGAGAACCACTGGTTTATGGGACAAAGTCTCTGTTTCTTAGCATGATGTAAAGTCGTGCTGCCCATGGAAAGGCAGCATGTGGGTCAGCTTGGGGCTTGTAAGAAGTCCCTCCCGCACCAACTCAGAAACAACTAATACAGTGTGTTTACCTGGAATTGCACACGGATCTAGGGTGGCCAGGCCTGTGTTCTAGTAAGCTCTTCAGGTGATGGCAATGCTTACTTAAGTTTGAGAAGCACCGGTGGGAAGATCTTGCACGCCTCTGCCTACTTCTACCATTTTAGCTTTCTGACTATCTCTTCTCAAGCGCAGAAATCCAGCTTAGCAAATGACTTGTGTTTCCTCGAAAGTACAAGTAGCTTCAGGGCTCACGTACCGTTGTCCACACGTGTCCCTCTGTCTGTATTGCCCTCACCAGTCCTCCTGGCTAAATCCCGTGCATTCCTCTAGACTCAGTGGCCCTCTTGCCTCCTCCAGGAGGCCACCCCTGACTTCCCTGCACTCTTGTGTTTTTCTTCTCACTCCACTGTAGTCGCTAGGTTGGGTGTGTATCTCCCCACCAAAATCTAAGCATAAGGAGCAAATTTTAAAGATTTCTCTAAAGATAGTATACTTTCCATATGTGGAGAGAGAATGCGTAAGGGTTATATAATAAGGCAGGGCTAAGTAGTATAAAGATCACTCCTGGTGCTGTTCTGCACGGTGGGTGTGACTTCGTCACTCAGTCCTGGAGTCTCAGGTTTGCCATCTGTGAAATGGGAAGAAAAATTCCTGCCCTTTTTACCTTAGGACATTATTGTGTGACTCAAATAAGATCCTTGATGTCAAAGTGCCTGTTAGATACAAAATTTTACGCAAATATGTAGAAGACATTTTCACATAGTGTTTTGATTAAACGAAACTGCCCTTTATCTTCCTCCTGAAGTATCAAATTTCAGGCCAACCATAAAATTAATTGATCATAGATAAATAAAATTTCCAGAATCTTGGTGTCTTTATCTTCAAAATTAAGACATGTTACCACAAGCACACAGGTGTCACATGAAAACAGAATGCCTACTAAATGCTATAGTGACGTTTAACTTACTCCAACATTGTATCTTGTGATAAAGCATTTTCATAGATAATACCTTTCATTTGTTTGTTGTCATTAATAAAACAAGTAGAATCTTTGTGTATGACTTTGGAAGATTTCCTTTTTTTATAACATTTATATTATTTAGCTTTCTAGATTACATATCTGAGGACAAAAATTGCCTGCCCACTGGCCAAATATCGCCTATTCTGTCTGGCCAGCAGAGTATTTGAAAAGGAATACGATATATGAAATCTGTGTTCTTATCACTTAGAGCACTTCATTATTTGACCCCTGAAAGTGTGTGAGTTCTCCAAGGTACTTTATGAACATTAGATGAATGAAAACAGAACAAATGAACAAGTGAATGTCATGCTTCTTCAATTTCTTCCTTTTCCAAAATAATAACTTTTCATTATTTTTTCCTTTATCTATAAATTTCCTTGGCTGATCCATACTCTGTCGTTAAGAATGATTTTCAGTTTGGGGCTGTGTTTTTTTTAAATTTCTCTCTCAGCAATTATAGATTTTTATCCATGACCCTGCCATTTGGTAAATGACATTATTGTGCTTATAAATGCTGAAAAGCTGCTCCTAATCTCAGTGTTTGTATTTACTGTCTTTGCATCCTTCGTCCTCATGTATAATACCTAAATTAAATCCCAAAACACAATGGTTAACTCAGTACTTTGGGTCTAGCTTGGTAACCTACACTATTTCCACTTACTGTATTTATTTGTTTGTATTTCTTTATCTTGAATAAACTGTAACTTTTTCCAGGATAGCAACCATGATTTACACAGTTGGAAAATCTCTAAGAGTGTTGATAACAGATCTATTCCACTGTTTGGAACATCTTAGCCAAGCAATAAATATTTGTTAAATTAACTCAGCCACTGTTCTCTTAGCACTCCTTCAGACGTCTGCATGGACTGTCGTTTTGTTTGAATTGATCTGACGAGAATTTATATCGCTATATAGACAATTTCTCTAGGATACTAAAAAAAAAAAAAAAAAAAAGCCCCACATCTGGTCAATTTGGTGGGGAAAAAAAACAAAACGGGCAAACAAAACACAAGTTCACATTGTCAGTGCAAAATTGCCAATATGTTCTTCATTCTTTGTCTTCTCCCAAAAGGATGTTCTGGCATTATTTAAACAAGAGAAGAAAGAAAGAAAGAAAGAAAGAAAGAAAGAAAGAAAGAAAGAAAGAAAGAAAGAAAGAAAGAAAGAAAGGAAGGAAGGAAGGAAGGAAGGAAGGAAGGAAGGAAGGAAGGAAGAAAGAAAGAAAGAAAGAAAGAAAGAAAGAAAGAAAGAAAGAAAGAAAGAAAGAAAGAAAGAAAGAAATGGCACATAGGCAAATCAGATGGCAAATCATCTCTTTCCCCATTCCTTCTTCAGTCCACTCAGCAAGGTGATTTGCCTTGCTAAGAAATGGATCTACTGTAAAAAAAAGAACTGCAATCTTCACAATGATTCTAGGATCTCATAAATCATAATAATTAGCATGACCTCCCTTTCTAATTCTATTAGATCCAAAGGAACAATTTCCTGTGATAGATCCACCTCTATCATCCCTAACAGCATCAATGGACAAAGCTATAGTTAGCCTTATGAGGAGTTCAGTGTTTTGTCCTGAGGCACACTTGCCTTAAGCTGAATCTGATGGTTTCTTTCCAAGGGTCTGAGTCCTTCCTTGCTTCATGGCTACTCTAACTGAATGCTAACTGTGATGGAATGTTTACATCATGTATGCAATGATTCTTCTTAATTTCTTAAAACTGCTTGGTTAAAAGTCTGCTGTTGCTATTATTCCTAAAGTTCTGTATATGTCATGATCTTTTTTTTATTGTTTACATTGCAAGGGTTGTATTTGGAATAATATTAGTTTAGAATTTTCGAATTCTCTAAAATAATAGGATAAGCGAGGGGAACAGTAATCATTTTCCCGGTACAAAATAGGGGGATAGCTTATATTATCATGAAGGCCCCTTCCTGTTCAAAAATTTTGGGATCAAAACCCAGGAAAAGTTCTAGAACTAGTATATGATACACATCTTACAAGAAACTTGCGTATCCAGACCCTTTCCCAGAAAGTTCTCAAACATGTCATGGTTTTGACCACACAACTCTGCCCATTTGGTCATAGCAGCCTGACCAGCAAGATCACAATAGGACTTTTGGCTAGAGTGGGCCCCAGACAGAATAAGTTAGTGAAATCCAGTGGTTGGCGAGTTCAGTATTTGCCATTGTAGAGGGATTGAGTTAGTTGCTAGTATCAAGAGCCATAAAAGCAAAAGAATACTGTCAGAAAACCAGGAAATGGAGTTGAATTGTCAATATATCTAAGTTCTAGGCTTTCAAAGTGTCTTGAACAAATTTCAACAAAACAAACAAAATTCCAATTTCCTGTGGAGTTTATAAAATACTTTCCTTTTTTTTTTTTCCTTTGTGGAAAATACTGTCTTCACTTTCATATCTCCTACAACTAAGGCCTTAACATTTGAGCTAACTTGAATATGTCAACCTTTTTTTATAAAGAAAAAGATTCTAAATAATAATGATGTAAAACTATTTATTTTAAAAATATTCTTATATTATTTAACAATAGGTTAAATACAAGATACTTATAGGAATTTAATTTTACTTTTTATTAGACAAGTTAGAACATCTACACAATTCTTATTTTGTAAAGTTTATTTTAAACTATTTTCTTTTCAAGTTCATTATGTTTGCCAAGTGGAGGACAATAGTCATATAATACCAGCCAACTGGTGGAGTTATATGAAAGCACTTTTTAAAAACCAAACTTATTTACACAAAGTTCTTTCCTTTGTCTTCTAAATAGTCTATATGGTTTCAGCATAAGCCAATAGTCTCAAAAGTAAAGTTTTATTTAATTGAAAAAATATGTTATGTGTGAATTTTCTTCAAGGGTCTCTGAAGAATTATTTGACTGGTTGCTAATACCCTTGACTTTTTTCAAATGTATTTAATTCCACTGATATTCAAAACTCTTAAGTCCTCACAAAAGCAAAGTGTCTGTAGTTAGGGGCGCCTAGGTGGCTCAATCCTTAAGCATCTGCCTTAGGTTCAGGTCATGATACTGGGGTCCGGGGATCGAGCCTCACATCGGGCTCCCTGCTCGGCAGGAAGCCTGCTTCTCCCACTCTCACTCCCCTTGCTTGTGCTCTCTCTCTCTCTCTGCTAAATAAATAAATTTTTAAAAAGTGCTTGTAATTAAATCAACAATATATAGATCATGTGATTCAGTTAGATTACAAATTAAGTATTTTATATAGAAAAGCAAGAGTGCTAGCTTCAGCAGCCCATTTACTATACAGAAAAACAAGAATATATTTGTAGAAAATGAGGGAATTACGGGTTTTTTTCTTTACGGCAGCCTTTTTTTTCAGTCTTTTGATTATACAATACAAAAGGCTTTAAAAATTTAAGCAGTAATGCAGCAACTGGGCTGCTCAATCAGTTAAGTGGCCGACTCTTGATCCGCTCAGGTCATCATCTCAGGGTTATGAGACTGAGTCCCTCACCAACTTGGGTGGAACCTACTTAAAATTCTCTCTCTCCCTCTTCCTCTGCCCCCCATGCTTTGTGCACATATGCTCTCTCTTTCTCTTTCAAAGGAAAAATTAAACAGTAACTTAAAAAAACTGGAATGAAATATTCGAAGCTATTGAAGTATATTGGGTTTCACACCTTAAGAAATAATACATACTTAGGAGTAAAAATAAGTCCAAATTAAATGTACATTGAATAATACTATTCACAGCACAAGTATGAAATGCAAAGATAATGGAATCTGAAAAGAATAATAGAAATTAAGTTAATTAAGTGAATTTAAAAAACGGTAGCCATTTGGATCTACTTTTAAAATTCTTTAAGATTTGCATATTTTTTTAAGTAGGTCTACATCCAGTGGAGCCCAACGCAGGCCTTAGGCTTAGGACCCTGACATCAAGACCTGAGATCAAGAGTTGGCGACCCAACCAACTGAGCTACTCAGGTGCCCCAAGACTTGCATTTTAAATTACACACTTAAGAAGGTTTTTTTGGTTGGTTGGTTTGTTTTTTAAAGATTTTATTTATTTATTTGACAGAGAGAGAGATCACAGGTAGTCAGAGAGGCAGGCAGAGAGAGGGGGGAGCAGGCTCCCTGCTGAGCAAGAGAGTCCAATGCAGGGCTCCATCCCGAGACCCTGAGACCATGACCTGAGAGGAAGGCAGAGGCTTTTTTCACCAAAAATACAAACAAGAGATATGTAAAAATAATTTCAAAATTTAGAATTTACACATGACCTTTTGTTCCATCCCATTGACCTCCCCATGGAGAAACTCTCATTATCCTGCTAAGTCAGGATCCTGATCGGCTCTCAGAACATGAGCTGTAGGTTCCGGCAGAGACTCTAATGATAATTTACTGTGGAGCAAAGCAACTTCCTTTACACAAGTTATGAAAACTTTGGTGGTCTTCAAATCTTTCTGTTAAATTGGTA
Source organism: Procyon lotor (assembly GCA_028646535.1). Classification (NCBI taxonomy): domain Eukaryota; kingdom Metazoa; phylum Chordata; class Mammalia; order Carnivora; family Procyonidae; genus Procyon; species Procyon lotor. The sequence continues at coordinate 41,848,216 of CM053616.1, read as the reverse complement.
TTTCTATCCCTTTACATGGTATACTAATTAATGACAGAAGAGTAAATAGCACATGCACAAATAGTATAAATGTTGACTTTAAATGATGCTAAAGATGGTATTAGAATTGACTTTAAGGGAAATAATAAAAGCTAATCTACATAGGGGTGAACTTCATTTTCTTTTTTTAATTTTTTAAAAATTTTATTTGTTTGTCAGAGAGGGAGAAAGCAAGCACAATCAGGGAGAGTGGCAGGCAGAGGGAAAAGCAGACTCCCCTGCTGAGCAGACAGCCTGATGCAGGACTCGATCCCAAAACCCTGGGATCATGACCAGAGCCAAAAGCAGATGCTTAACCGGCTGAGCCAACCAACTGCCCCATACTTCATTTTCTATAAGTAACATTGCTTACAAAACGGTTACTAACCTAAATGTTTATCTCTTCTTTAGAGAACTAATTTTTTGATGTTTTAAGTCTAATGTTTTGTTAATATTTCCAACATCCTTTATCAAGGATTCTTTTACATAAGGATTATTTTTTTCCTTTTTAAAGAAAAAATCACCCTAAAATTTAATCTAAATATACTATGTAATGTAAAAATTTAGCAAATGCACTTACTAAAACAGTAACTAACATAACTGAAATTATTTTTAACCTGTGACTCGGTTCTTAGCATCTAAATAAATAGTCCCAACTCTTTCTCTTCTTCCTCCCCAGGAAGTGTTATTCTAAAGAGGCTGTATTTCAACTTTGCTCATCATTTAACTCTCTCCTGTCCCCCCACCCCGAGTTTGGAAATGCCGTTGCTGAGTATGCCTCTGATCACTTGGCACAACTTCATGTAAAATCCATTATTGGCTCTATGATTATACCTCCTGTTCTTGAATAACACCTTTCCCTATGAAAGGTGCTCTCAGATGCTATCACATTCTTTCCCTCCTCTTGTCCTCAAGGACCTCACAGTGATTCTTCCTCATCTGTGGAATATTCCAACCCAGTTCCTGCACACATCCACGTGGATGAAGAAGATTCCACGGCTTCCCTGCTCCTTGAGCACCACATCCCAATGAACTTCTTTTCTAATCTTCTCTACCTACAGCCATGCTTGGGAGCTTTCCATCACACGAAGTTACTAATTTCTACAGGCTGCTCTGGTTTTCCTGCTGTCAATCTTATTTCATTCTAACTTATTCCCTGTCAGAGAAATTCTTTGGAAACACATATCAGGACTTTCCAGTTCCTGCTCAAAATTGCCTCATAGCTACCCATCACACCAAGAATTTACTCCTGTGTTCTTCCCAATGGCAACAAGCTATGCCCTGTGTGGTGCTTGGTTATGTCTTCAAGTCCCCATGCCCACATTCTCCAAATGCACCCTAGCCGTGCTGATTCCTGTCATATCTCAGCCCACTCAACCTTGCCCTGTCTCTGGGCCAGTGCACTAGTTGATCCCTTGGCCTGACATTCCCTTGCCTCATTCTGTAACTTCTTTTGGTCTCTGCTCAAATATCATCCCTTAAAGAGGTCTCTAAGTTAGCATTCAAGGGCTTCTGTTACTCCCTCATCGGCTTTATTATCTTAGCATTTCTACATACAATTTTATGTAGTAACATAATATGCTTATTTGTATGTGGGTTTATTGTACCATTTGAAGGCTCAGTAAGCCTCCATGGAAACAGGAGTTTTATTTGTCTGGTTCCCTCACCTACCTTGAGCCCTGAACCTAGCTAGAATTAATTAAAAAAAATTGTCAATGCAAAAAGGAAAAAAAGAAGAAGGAAGAAGAGGTAAGAGTGATGGAGGAGAAAGAAAAGGACAGAATCTTATTTTCTGGAAACACTTCCTCTTCTTCCAGCTCACATGTGCAGTTATTTTTCTAAAACTATTTTTTTTTTAATCTACACCAGAACATCAGTGTATAAGTGTACCACATTCATGGCTCCTTCCGTATGTGGCTCGGTTAAGGATGTATATAGCACTGTTGCAAACACCAGTCTCTTTGTACTGTGTTCAAGGCATGACCTAACCTTAGATTGACTGCTTTGTCCATGATTGCATCCATACAACTCATCACTTCTGTAGAGAATAAGAAAATAAAGCAAATGTCATTATTTTAAATATTCAGGGGATAGAACTGACAGAATTGGGTGCCAAACTATGGGAGATGGACACACGAGAGATAAGTGCCATTCTGACTTATGTGACTACACTTTGGGCCACTCTCTAAGATACAAGTGATGGAAGATGACCAGGTTGGGGTAGGAAGCATTCACAAATTTGAGCTTGGTTTTGTGAATTTTGGTTCACTTTCAAGACATTCAGCTCGTACTAAGAAAACATTTGGTTACCTTGACCTGACTATGGAAAATGTGGGAAATTATCAATGGATGGCTATTAAAGATATAATCATGTACAAGATTGTATGAGTGGTAAGGATAGAGTAAGAAGAATAAATGGTCCAGGAGCTTAGAGGACCTCTGCATGTAATGGCTGCTAAAGAGATAGAGGAGAGAGGTGGACAGTTGCCCATGTAAGTGCTTGTTCCAAGAAGAGAGCACACAACAACATCAAATGCCACCAAGAGGTCAGGTAAGATGAGACCTGGAAAAGGTCTATCGGATTTAGTGACATAGTGTGAAAGGGCTCCTCAGAGCAAGCTCTTTCAGGGAATGGCAAGAGAAGAAACCAGTACGGATTGGAATAACAAGTGAGTGAGAGGTGAGAAAACCGACATTAAGTGCTATGCCAGGAGAGAGGATAATTCTCAGGACCCCAAGTAGAAGTGAACTTCTCCCACACTGTAACCTGACAGAAGACAACAGTAGATTGTAAATCTTGCTGCTGATCAGTCTGGGAGTTCCAGTGTATTGATTTTAACTTTCAAGGAAGAGGAAATAACTTCTGCTGAGGGTAAGGAGGAAGATGTTTGGAAGGGGGAGTGGGGTCCCAGTCTAGGAAAGAATGAAAAAGGCTTATATTAATCATAGAAAGAGAAAAGGTCAGTTGACCCTCAAGAAGGACTGGATCACCTCTGCAAGGCAGGGGTGACGGCCCATGTCTTCTGTCCATCTTCACTGACACTGGTCTAGCTCAAGCTACCATATGTAGCCAGAAGCACAGCTATAGACTCACTGTCTCCCTGTACACTCTATGACCCCTTGCTAGTTTGTTCTACTCAGTATGGTCAGAGAAATATGCAAAACACAAATTTGATATTCATGTAACTCTGTTCAAAAGTCTCAGTGGTTTCCTATCATTAAGATAAAGACCAAAATCTTTAACACAGAGAGTATGATCATAAAATGTATCATCTGGGGCTCCTGGGTGGCTCAGCCAGTTAAGTGTCTGCCTTGGGCTCAGATCGTGATTGTGGGGTCCTGGGATCGAGCCTCACATCAGGCTCAGTAGGGAGTTCAGTAGGGAGTCTGCAGTCTCTCTGTCCCTCTCCCTGCTCGTGTTCTCTCTCTCTCTCTCTTTCTCTCTCAAATAAATAAGTAAAATCTTTAAAAAAATAAAATAAAATAAAATGGATCACCCAATGAGGAGCCTTTAAAGGTTGATAAGGGGCACTATTCATAATTAATAGTGAGGAAGTTAGTGTAAACAGAAACAGCCCTGGGCAAAATAAGATTGAGTGTTCCCCTACACATTAAACCTTCCTTGGTTTTTCTGCTTTATACATCTCCACACTTTCTTCCACGTCACATTGTCCTTGGTTTTTCTCCTATCCAGATAAACAATTCTTTCTGTTTTTCTTATATGCCTGCTTAATTTTTTTTTTTTTATGCCTGCTTAATTTTTAAAGCCTTTATCACGTATAGTAGTTGCAGTGCAGGGAAGGTATAGGTGAGTTCACCTGTACAGGGACTGGGCTGCCAGTCCTAAGTACACTAACCCATAGAAATGACAGGTTTTTCATGAACGTGGATGTGTAAACAAGATTCCTTATATTTCACTTGTGGCCAGCAGGGAAGGACACACCCCATAGTACTCTGGAAGCCTCTTGAGGTGAGATAATGTAGTTGAACATAGCTATGATATTTATTGATGAAAACCTTTAGATTTTATTTATTTATTTGAGAGAGAGGGAGAAAGCACAAGCAGGGGGAACCCTGAGGGAGAGGGAGAAGCAGGATCCCCACTGGGGAGGGAGCAACACAGGGCTCAATCCCACGACCCTGGGATCCTGACCTGAGCTGAAGACACACACTTACCCAACTGAGCCACTCAGGTGCCCCTAGGGCCTTTAGATTTATAAAAAGTTTATAAATGGGACAAGGAAGTAAAATATTGAAGATCTTCCAAAAGTAATATTATTGTCTGAGATGGTAAATCACCGAGGGTCTCCTGGTTAATGGAGATGACTTAACTTTTATTTATTTATTTATTTTTTGATAACTTAACTTTTAAAATATATGATGTAAAGTTCCTCCGATTATGGATGGTCTGATTTCCTCATTGCCTTCACAGCTCATTGTTCAGAATCCAGCACAAAGAGTAATTGCCATTTTCTCCAGAAAGACTTCTGTAACTATTGTTCTGTATTTTTTGTCCACTTTCTCAGTACCATGCAAATGTTTCCTTGTAATTCATTTCTAAATTTTATATACATTAGCCCTAATATTTCAATGGAACTTTTTCTCTTGCACTAGAATGTAAACTCAGTGACAACTAGAACCACATCTCTCTTCTTCCTATTAGTAGCAATGCTTGCCACAAGGCTTGGCCCTTGGTAGGAACTTATTAATACTTGCTGAATAAATGTGAAAATATGCTTGGGAAAAATCAGTATACATATTAGGTTTTTTATTTTTAATGGCCGTTTTGATATAATGGCAAGTCATAGTGTTCTAGAGAGTTTACTGTATGATCAGGTAAGAAAATTATAAAAAGAAACGACCTGTCTTTTTTTTTTCTGCAACCATGACTTTTATACCAAAAAGCCCTAAAACAAAACCTAAAACCAAATGGAATCATAATACTGACCAAACACATAATTCCTTTCTCCTCTCATTCTTGACTCACTTCCCCTGAGGGACTTTGGCTGCCATGTTGTTAAGAAAATCAAGTCACCTCGTGGAGAAGTCCATGCAATGACGAACTAAGACTTCTGGCCATCTGCCAGTGAGGACCAGAAACTCCATGCCAAAGGCCATGTGCACGAGCCTTCTGAAGAGCAGCCCCTTGAGCCCCATTCAAGTCCTCCGAAGACTGTCAACCCTGGCCCACTCTAATATCATTTTTTAAAATGTTGTCTTGAGTTAGTTTTGAGGTCCTGGCTAGAGGCCAGTCAGTCCCTTTCATGAGTGGCTATGTCTACACCCCAACCATCCCCTTATTGGGATCTCATACTCCAGAACACTATACACCCACCTTAATCACTTCAAGGCCAGGTACCAGACTTATGGGCTCCAATGCCCAGAACCCAGGAAATTATTTAAACTGCCCAATCTTTTTTTTTTTTTAAAGATTTTATTTATTTATTTGACAGAGAGAGAGATCACAAGTAGACAGAGAGGCAGGCAGAGAGAGAGGGGGAAGCAGGCTCCCTGCTGAGCAGAGAGCCCAATGCAGGGTTCCATCCCAGGACCCTGAGATCATGACCTGAGCCGAAGGCAGAGGCTTTAACTCACTGAGCCACTCAGGTGCCCCTAAACTGGCCAATCTTAAACTGGCTCACCCTGTGTCATTCCTTCCTTCCCTCAAAAAACACAGGGAAGGCTTTTGCCCTCAGTTCTGTCTCCGTCTGTCCTGTGACTCACCCTGGTGCCTTCCCTGAGTGGCCTTGCTTGGCATACTGTTTTCCCCAGGGAGCAGGGAATAACGAAAGTCTAAAACCCTTTCCAGCTCCTCTGTCTTGATCTAAGCTGGGCCTCACCCTACCTCACTCAGTGTCACGTGGTTAAAATACAGACATCTTGACTGCGGCCTCTTGAGAAACTCTGGCTAGAACCATCTCGTTAAACTCTTCCCGGCTGTTAATCCTCAGAAATTGTCTAAGAAAAGAAACGTTTGTTTGTTTTCAGCTGCCAAGTTTTGGGATAATTTGTTATGCAGCAATAGATAGCAATATCCAAGCTAACATTCTTCAAAATTGGCCTGATATTTGGGCTTTAACCCCCTCTCTGTTAAACCAAATTCCATTTGTCTGAAGGCTGATTTTCTCCAATCTCTCTCTCTCTCGTATATATATTCTCCAGAAAGAGGAATGTATCTGGCAAGAGAACTATGTTTCTAATTCAGATAAAATTTTATAAATGATATCCTTGGAAATGATTCATCCATACATGTGCTTCCCAGATTTTTATATAATCAAAACATTTTGCCATAATTTGATTTCACCACAGTTCAATTCAATAAGAGTTAACTGAGTGAAAAGTGGCTGCCTAAAATTCTGGCTGGAACAGATGGGAATACAAAAAAAAAAAAAAAAAATGCACAATTTCTGGTCTCAAGGATATAATAGTTTAATCAGCTAGTTCTCAAATGTTATTGGTAAACTTGATAAAATGCAAATTCTCATATCCCACCAAGATTCTTATTCCAAAAGGATCTCCAATGGACACAGAAATTTAGATTTTTTAAAAGGTTTCTGAAAGAATTTTGGTACAGATGTAAACCAGATAATTCCTTGAAATTCTGCTTTATTTTAAGAGGCATATCGGATAGTTTTTTTAGGAGTTAATTTAATATCAGCAGAAACAAATTGAAAATATGTGTCATTGGATTTATTTAAAGCTAAATCACATTTTCAACAATGCAAGGGCAAGACTGCAGATCTGCATTAAAAAACCTGAGGTTTTGTTGGTCTGTCTCTCTTTCAGACATTGAACAAATTATTTTACTTCTCTGGGCCTCGGATTCTTTACCTGTAAAATGAGGGAAGTGGGTTAGCTGTGTCCTTAAAATACTCTTGGTCTTTAAAATTAGATAAATTCAGAAAGCAAGTTGCTAGACACCAGTGTACTATTTTTGTCACATTATCCTAAGAGATGATATTTTCTATCCTGAATTTTTCTTCCTCCGTTTTTTTAATACCGTCAGATCTGAGAGATATTGAGGGTTTAGGTCCAGACACCCTAATAAAGCAAATATCTCAGTTAAAGTCAATCAAGTGAATTTTGTGATTTCCTAGTGCATAGAGAAATTATGTTTACATTATACTGTAGTCTATTAAGTGTGCAATAATAGCAGGATGTCTAAAAAATGTACATGACATGCCTTAATTAAAAATACTTTGTTATTAAAAAATTCTGCTGCACATCAACTGAGATGTCATAAGCGTTTGCAAGTCAGCAAGTCATAATCGTTTGCTGATGGAGGGTCCTGCCTCGATCGATGCTCTTGGCTGCTGGCTGATCAGGGTGGTGGTTGACGAAATTGGGGTGGCTGCAGCAGTTTCGTAATTAACACGGCAAGGAAGTTGGCCCCATCAATTAACTCTTCCTTTCATGAACAATTTCTCTGCAGCACGCAATGCTGTTTGATAGCACTTTACCCACAGTAGAACTTTCGAAATTGGGGTCAATCCTCTCAAAGCCTGGCTCTGCTTTACCAACTGAGTTTATAGACTGTCCTAAGTCCTTTGTTGTCATTTCAACAATCTTCACAGCGTCTTCATCAAGAGTAGATTCTGTCTCGGGAAACTACTTTCTTTGCTCAGTCCTAAGCAGCAACTCCTCATCCTTTCAAGTTTTGTCATGAGGTTACAGCAATTCAGTCCTGTTTTCAGACTCCACTTCTGATTCTAATTCTCTTGCCGTTCCCGCCCCATCTGCCGTGACTTCCTCCACTGATGTCTAGAACCTCCAATTTGTAAAAAACTCATATTTGTGAAGCATAATAAGCAAAGAGTAATGAAAGGGGGTGAGCCTGTGTACAAATTTGAGTGATTCAGATATCATTCACATGATTGTTCAAAGAATCAAATGAGACAAATTATGTAAAATTGCTTTTTAGCCATGGAAAGCCTTCCCAGAGTACTCCCCGGGCTCTGTCCAAGGACTGCCTGCCTCTTCTCACTTAAACGTCACAAACTGTCCTTTGCAGTTAGTAAATTTCCAACCCCATTTCTACAGATGAGGACATCTATATTCAGAAGAGCTATGTAACTGGCCCAGGGCCTCAGAGCACGGACTCAAACCCAAGACTACCTCACTCAAAAGTCTAGGTGATTATAGGAGAGAATCACTTTTTAGCCTACGTGTCTGCTGATAACAATCTTGATGGAGCGACCACAAACAAAATTCCTGATTTCCCCCCAGCCCTTCAATCTGCATTTCCGGCACAAGCAATGACTTAGTGCCCTCAGGGGCTCTTACCATCAAGGACTTAGGAAACCACAGTTCTGTCCATCTCTTTTTTCCAATTTCTTACGTTTAAAATGATCACTAACAAGAGATGATTTTCATCTTGCTTTTTGAGGTTGACTGAATCCTCTGATAGAAAGCGCTGGCCCAGGGTGAGCCCTGAGTCAGCGGGATGACCCCGTTCTTTCCTCCTGAGTCTTCTCGGTGGCCTGTGTGGTGGCCGGCTGCGGGGAAAGGCTCAGTCTCATCCCCAACGGTCCCTAGATAAATAGCTGAACCACCACATTCGTTGTTTTTGAACTCCCTCATTGTCTATAGGAAATCTCTGGCTAGCTGTGTTGGAAAGTCTGTAGACAGGTCAGCAAGAGAGGATCCAGGATTCCTTTCTGCGGTAGTCAGCCAGCTTGCTCAGTGCCTGGCTGGACTCCAAGGATTATAACAGAAGGGATGCAGCTCTGAAAAAGTGCAAACATCCTAGAGATTTCTCACAACGTTTCGATTTTTATCCATTTTCCCATTTCCCGAGTCATTACTAATCTCTCCATCCTCATCAATTTAAATGTGCTTTTGAAAATAATGGGCATCAAGCAACATACAGAGGAAACTTCAAAGATATTTAAACCCTAGAAAGTAATGATTAAAACACAGAAACAATTGAAGTAATAATTCCTACCTATTAGCCTTTTTCATTATGGCTTTTCTTTGCATAAGATTAGATAAGTTCCATTTGGCTGATAATTTTTTTTCCCAAAGAGGTTCCCCCCAGACAAGGCCAGCACAGTGCATTCTTGATTGCTTAGTGATTATTTATTGAATATGTGAAGGAAATAAAGTTTAACAGCTTTCTGCTGATATAAATATTATTATTTTAATATATCATCAATCTCTGTTCCAGACTGAGAAGGGTCGTATTAGTAGATCACTAAAGAGAAAGAATGGCACTTTTTTCTCCTGCATTAAAATGAAAGTTGATATCCTGGGATGGAATTGGTCTAACAAAGATAAAATCAGGAAATTAATTTTCAGAGCATCCAGCTTCTAAATCAAAAGTCAAAACCTTCCCTTGTATGATCCAAATTCATCTCACATTCATATTTTATTTGGCCTTCATGGTGTTTTAAAAAAAAAAAAATTAAGCCACTAAAAAAACTCAAGCTATTTCATGTATAAATCCAGACTTCTGGCTTTCTTTGCAAAAATCAGAGTATTTGGCTACTTAGGGACCTAAATTCCACATGACAGCAATCAACTTGCTGACTTCGCCTACATACATTACCCAGTAAGACAGTGTGGTGCCATGGTTGGAATGTAGGTTGAAGGATCAGACGTTGCATGCTCAGTAAGTGTCACGGTTACCATAGGCATTAGGATGTAAACATTATCTGCAACGTGATGATCACTCTGTACTAACTCTACACAGGCCTATGACGGGGAACTTCTGCTGTGAATATTATAATGCCTTTTCTCCCTCCTCCTTCCTTTCTCTATAGCATTATCCAAGAGAACTTCTGCAACAAAGGAAGTGCTCTAATCTGTGCTATTCAAAATTATAGCTACTAATCACAAGTGTTATTAAATGTCCAAAATGTAGACGGTGCAACTAAGAGACCACATTTTTAATTTTATTTCATTTTAATGAATTTCAATTTAAGGAACAGCTACTCTGGACAACACAGCTCTCTAACTTCACTCACATATACCTTTTATCCTCCATCAAACTGCTCTTGGGATCAGAAACTAATTCATGTTCTATTGTAAGTGGCTGGCAATATTTTAACAAGGTTCGCTCTCCAAGGGTAATTTGCCAGTTTTGCATGATCAAAATGGCATTTAAAAATATGAATCTCATGCATCCCCTTCCCCACCCATCACTCTAAGATAGGATTTCATATTGTGTATTTTTAATAAGCACCTCCAAGTGATTTTTACAACCAGGCAAATTTAATAAATCCTACCAAAGAAATAATTTTCAAAGAGGGATAAGAAAGAGGAGTCGGCTTGCATGATGCTGCTTGTAGACATTTTTGAACAACTTACGCTAACCTCCCTCTCGCTATCCCAGCCCCACCTCAACCTCTCCCACCTCTGCCTCCCACCGCCAAGTCCACTGCGTTCTCTACGCCTCCCGGGGGAAGCACGACCCTCTGATACGTCATTTTACAGTGGATATTTTTTTGATATGAGCCTGCTCTGTTCTCTGATGATGATTGATACCCCAAACCCACAAATGTCAGCCGCCGTAGCAACGTTTGAACTACTTAACCCTGAACTTCTTTCCATCACTGTGTGAGTCATGATGGAACCCTGACCTTGCTGTGCCATCATCTTTTCTTTCCTGAGACTTTGAATTTAGAGTTCAAAAAGGATAATTTATTTCTGCCTGATGGTGGAATGGAGGCCATATAAACTTGTGCTGAGGGAGAGCCATATGCAGTCCTATCCCCGTGACAGGTCTGGTAAAGCTGATCCTCAAAAACTGAAGAATGAAGCAGAGACTCAAAAGCAAAGAGAGGAGTCTCCAGGGCTTGGATGGGTGGAGAGACAAGCCTTACTTCCTGGTAGCTTTCCAGTGAGGACGTCTACTGGGGGACATGGCGACTGGATCCGACAAGCTGACAGCGACCAGGGAAGGTTACTGGCTGACATTAGACAAGAACAACCTGCTCCTTCTGCTTCTGCTCACAGCTAAACTCGCACTGTTTTCTGGGAAATCTGTAAAGAATTGCAAATTGGCCCCTCACGGACCCAAGATCAACCTCTCTGCTACCTTTCATCAATTTGCCCCCAAAATGTGCAAAACAAGTCCCACTCTTCCCACATTGTCTGAATGTTTCTCTCTTCCTCATATTATACTCTCTATTTACCTCACTCTCTCATGTGTGAATAAACAATTAGCATGTAAAATAATCAAGCCAGCTACAGAATAACTATCTACGTACGTGTCTTTGGGCTGTTAGGCAACACCAACTCTTAGCCCTGGTTAGATCCCGTGTTCCTGTCAGCCTGGGGATGAGTTGGTTACACACCCAAATAAACCCTCAGACACTTTGCCCCAGGTGTGTGGGTGAGAAAAGAATGAGAATTCTTGTCTTGGAACAGCGACTCTCAAAATCTGGGTGTGCACCTTGGCCGCATTTGAAAATTGCAGCTTACCCCTGTCATACACTCCGACATTCTTAATCCATTAGGGCTGGGGCAGATTTGAAAAACTGGCATTTTAAACAACACTCTGGTCTTTCTGATCCATAGGGGTTCAAGAATTTTAATTTGGAAGCGCTGTCCTAGAAGAAGCATTTCAGAGAATAACAAAGGTGCTTGGAGTGTGTATGAACGTGTGTGTATGTGCCTGTGTGCGTGAAGGGATATGATTGTTTTAACATCAGAAAGGCATTTCTCACAACCCTAAAGCCACATCTTTCTCTTACTGTTTTGGGGGAACTTACTGGCTTACTGCCACTCGTGCCTGGCTCTTATTCGAGGTGACATAGCAGGGCTTAGGGGTGTCTTGGTTCGAGCAAAGAGAGACAGACCCAGTATCTGGCAAACAGAAAGACATGTATGAACCAGTTGGATAATGGCTGGTTCTGGAACTAACAGGCAAGATGTGATAGAAAGTCTGGGGTATAATTTAAGACTCGATTTGAACAACTTCCAATAATATGAACATACTTTTTAGAGTCAGTGGACCAGGATGAGGTTTATCAGACTCAGTAGCAGTATCAACATTCTAGGCTGGATAGTGTTTTATTTGGGGTCGGGGGCAGGGCTGTTCTGCGTGTGGTGGGATGTCTAACAGCAACAACCCTGGCTTCTCCCCGCTGGATGTTAGCAGTCCTTCATCTTCCAGCAGCGACAATCCGAAATTTCTCCAGCATTGTCAGATCTGCCCCAGGTTGAGAACCACTGGTCTAGGAGAGGGGGAAGGGGGAGGGAAACAGCCCCAACTTGTGCTCCCCTTGTAAGTTTCACTTCACCTAAAATTTTCTTTCGCAGTAAAAGCAAAACTGTACGTATGCAGATGCAGGAGCAAGGAAGCCTCCCATTTATGAGCCCAGGGTTTTAGTGGACTTATGGGGAAACTTCTTTCCTCAGAATGTAGCTGTGGTATTTTTAAATTTTTATAAATCCAGTTGCTGTCATACAGAATCTTGTAGAGCCGGATAAACAAACTAAGGGCACACACAGCCACATCTTCATTAGCAACTCGGCAGGCAAATTCCCTGTCATTTTGAGATGTTTTGTATTCAAAGCAATTGCAGAAAGAGTATTTCCAGATTCTACTGCCTGCTTTAAATCTGTGGTTTTGTCTTTATTATTGGTGTGGCCTATTACTGTCGGCCAATTGTGCAATAAAATTTGCAGCTTAAGTGTGGTGTCGGTTTCTGTACATTCGCAGCTGCTCTCTCTCCGAACTCTGGGGAAAACACTAGTTCTAACAGTGCTCATGGATCAATATAATATACATCTGGCCTTGGAAAGTGGTTCAGGAAATCTGCATCTGAGCTCTCACAGTCAAAACCATCTCAAGGAAGGGCTATGCTAAAGAAGAATAACAAAGTCGCCCCCGGATTGGAATGCCTGCTTTCCAAGCAAGCCTGTGCATTGCGGATCTGTGTGTGGTCAGCTGCTGAACGCACAACAATTGCTCCTTGAGTATCTTTGCCTCGATTATTGAGAGTCCCCCAAAATAACAGATCATGGACAAATAAGGTTTCAGTCAAGGGACTTTATGTAGTGTTTTGGCTTGTATTACTGCTTGCCTTTTATCTTCCTGTAAGGCAATGTAGTATTTACCTTATGTTCTAAGGCTCAGAACTTGGAATTTACCTATCTTAAGATATAAGGTTCTTGCAGAAATTCTCCTTAAAACGTTGGCCAACTTCCCAGTTTGAGTTTTCACTTGAATTAAGTCACCCCAAGAAAGCTCCAACTACTGATTGTGCGGTAACAAGCTTCCCAGCACAGGTGGAGAAGAACAGTTTCTGATTCTGCTCAGAACTCAGCCATTTTAGACATTTATGACTTTTTCCTCTTCTGCCATCAAACGAAGGTGATAGTTCATGTTCAACATTCAACACACACTCAAAGGTGCTGGGCTCTGGGGTAGGTGATGAGATTTAAAAAAAAAAAAAAGAAAAGAAATAAGAAAGAAGGAAAAGAAGGAAGGAAAGAAGGGAGGGAGGGAGGAGGGAAGAAAGAAAGGAAAGAAGGCGGAAGGAAGGAAGACAGGCAGGCTCCTGCTTTGGGGAATCCAGTCCAGAAAACATCGTCTCTGTTGTAAGTAGGGTGGCTGAGGATAGGGCTGGAAGATTTTCAAATAAAGAAAACAAATTTTCATAAATTTTTTGAAATCACGGGCAAAAGCTCACGTACATTTAAGAAACTTTTATGTAGTGGGAAATTCCTAGAGAGATAGACTGTACTGTTCTCCACTTATATTAAAATAAGATACTGCTCCAGGATTCCGAATTTAGCAGCTGTTGGCATATGTGTCTCTTGCCACACTCATAAAGGTTTTTAATGTGCAATAACGTAACATATAGCTCATCTCTTCTATGGGTGGATGCATTATTTATAATTAACTAACTTGGTACCATCTTCATGTGTGAAAGAAGCAATAATAGGAGCTATCCATTTTTAGTCCATAGTGCCATTTACCTACCACCCTTTCTGCCAATGATTTGAATTGTTTAGTTATAGTTCTTTTCTTATCTCAACACACTCACAACTGGGAGATGATGCCTGTCCAAGGTGAATTAATCTGAAAGCTCATCTGAAAATACTGAGACATTAGGTGGATCCTGCTTCAGTGCAGATGTGTGGGGTAAAACTGAAAGACCACAATGTCTGTCCCTAATTCATTCATCTACAAAATGAAAGTGATCATTCTGATGTGAATAAACCTGAAAAAAAGTCGGAGAGAAGTTAAACTATTTGCCTAGCAGATGGTAGAGCTCATAAGAATTCTCCGTGATTCGGGGCGCCTGGGTGGCTCAGTTGTTAAGCGTCTGCCTTCGGCCAAGGTCATGATCCCAGGGTTCTGGGATCCAGCCCAGCATCGGGCTCTTGTGGGGCTCTTTGCTCGGCAGGAAGCCTGCTTCTCTCGCTACCATACCCTCTGCCTGTGTTCTCTCTCTCACTGTGTTTCTGTCAAATAAATAAAATCTTAAAAAAAAAAAAAAAAAAGAATTCTCCGAGATTCACTTTGTCCTAGCGTCATGAAAGAACACCCACTACATGTTTTGTTCTGAGAAAGGGTCTGCCTATTTACTCACTATGTTTACTAACACTAATTCCTTGGCAGTTTCCAAAGCTCCCTTGAGGAAAAAATTACAGGAATTGCTGCATTTGGGCTCCTCTTTCCCCCAACTCTAACGAGGCTGGAAGCCACACTGGTTCACATAGGGGACAATCCAGACGTTTCTGGAGGAATTTCTGTCCTTGGAGTTCAAAGGAGAACTCTTGTTTGAGAATGAACCTCAGTGGCAGAGGGAATGTTCCACGGGAGCCCAACTGTTAAAGGTTCAACTCGTTTCAAACACAGATGCAGAGCCTACAGAAGGGATTGAGAAACTGCTAATGACCTGAGGAACTTTGAATAGAGTACAAGAGTCAGATGAAATATTAAGCACAAAACAAATGATCTAAAGATGGGATAAAGATACAAATCATAGAATCCTGAAGTAATTCATTCTAATTCATTCTGTAAATACCTAAGAGGTATTTACAGAGAAATTTAAGCATCTGAGCTGAGACGAGGATGATCAAAGAAATGGGGTTAGTTGGGTAGAGGACACTACAAGTTAACGAATAAGATAAGCATAGTGATGGGGGTACCAATGCAAAATCAAGTTTGGTCGTTTGCAGCGTGGTTGGAGGCGGGCGGCGGAAGGATTCTCAAGAGGACAAAGCAGAAGAGTGATGAGGCAAAAGCCACATTTCATCTCCAGGATAAATTATTTGAAATTTATTCTGCTAGCTATGGTCTACCATTTAGTCCTACAAAGAAGTGATCTAAGCAAGGCCCTCTTTTTTTAATGAACGAATCTGTCCATTTTACCAAAATGGAATGGAGTTGGAGGGAAATGAACGTGTTACCAATCCCCAGCAGAGGATGGGCTGGTTCATTAGTGAGGCTTGATGATTCACTGGATTCCCATGATTACTAAAGTACTGTGATAGTTGAGGTCAGAGCCTGGGTTGGCTCACGCTGAAGTGTAATTTCAAATTATCTGTGAGAAATCAACAGGATTCATAGCTGCTCTAGCATATCTGAACCCTGGAATTGCACACAGTTGTCACAGTAACTGAGACACACTTTCTTCTGTTTGTGGGTCTTTACTGAATCTAGGTTTTCATTTCTTTAATGAGAAAAAGATTCCCTCCCCTTGTCTGTCCCACACCGTCTCATATTTATACTGACAGATAAATTATTTCAATCAAGAAAACTGATTAGCCTTTTTGTTTTCCTCTGATCTTTAGCACCTGTGCTCCTGAAGTCATTCTCATATTAATCTGGTACATTGATTTTGCCTTTCTAAATGCCAGCAACCTCAGCCAAGCTGCCTCTCATTCCTTCTCTCCTCATCCACTGCTCTTCCTAAAGGTAATTCCTGACATCCTACAGCTATCCCCCGTTCCCGCTCCTCCGAGCACTTGTAATCATGTCCAGAAACTCTTGTCTCCCTCCCCGCCCCAGCCCACCCGTCCGCCCTCCGATAACCAACGGGTAAATATTTGCAGGACCCAGGCAGCACAGCGAGGTCCTCAGACAACGGCACTTCCAAATTTCCCCCTCCTCCGGCTCCGATTCCCCACCGCAGGCAGGAACTCGCGCTGCCCAAGACAATCACTGATTCGCTTTCGGATCCGGGGATGCGGCGCTTGGCCTGTCCCTGGCCCCGCCCCAGCCTTGTTCTCGCCCCGCCCTCCCGCCTGGCTTCCTAAATCTCCGTCTCCCTTCTCCCTACAGCCCCGGCCCTACGGCCCCGCCTCCATCTCCTTCGCGCCCCGCCTTCGGCTCGTGTCACAGTCTCTCGCCCTCCGAGGTCCCGAGGCCCCGCCCCTTGCTCCGCCTCCGCCTTGCTTCCGCCCCGCCCACCGCTCGCTTCCCCCCCACTCCCTTCCCGGGCCTGAGGCCCCGCCCCGAGCCCGCCCCCGTCTCGTCCCCGCCCCGCCCCCGGCCCCCGTCGCCGTCTCTCGCCCTCCCCGGGCCGCGCGGCCGGAGCTGGCACGGAGGAGCGGCGGCCGCGGCGGCATCGCGGCTGCATCGCGGCCTGGAGACTCCAGCGGTCCGCTGGACTCGGCGCCCGCGAGAGCGCCCATCGCGCGCGGACCTGCCTCCCGCGGTGCGGGGCTGCCCGGAGCGTCCGGCGTTCCCCGAGGGCGGGCGTGTCCTCGCGGCGCGGGGCGGGGGACCAGCGTGGGGCCGCAGCCTGTTGGAGCGCTGGGGGTGCCTTGCCCGGGGCGCGGGGAGCCCTGCGGGGGACGGCGCGGCCCGGCTCCCTGTGCGGAGCAGTTTTCTGGAACTCTCCACCTCCTCCTCACAGGGGCCCAGCGCTGCCGGGAGACCCCGTCCACATCTGCGGAAAGGTAAGCGGACTTGGCCATTTAAGGGTCACTTGTCCCCAAAGCACAGTCAGAGGTCGAGGCTGGAGAGCGGAGGATGGGGGGAGCACGTTTGTAGGAAGCGAACGAAAAAAAAATGCAACAGGCGGGGCGGTTCAGGAAACTCCAGCGTTAATGTTTCCTACAGAGAGACTTGTCCAAGACTGAAACTTGGTTAGGTTCTTTAAAACCGAAGACGGGCAGAGGCGACGCTGCACCTTAGTCTGGGTCTGAGCTCCCTCTGGTGGCATCTTGTAAGGATGGAAGACGAGGCTACAGGTGAGGTTGGAGCGCCGGTCGCCTGCTCCCACGCATTGCTGTCATTTCTCCTTTGAGAAACGTGAGTGGTCTCAGTAGTTTCCCCATACAGAGGTACCTTTTGATCCCATAAAGCTAATCCGTCAGCCGGAATCAGGAAAGGCCCTTTCAACTTCTGCTCTTTGTTCCTGAGTCCTTTGCGACCAAATCAACAAGAATGATAGCAGGACTCATCTTTGTGTTAACCGCACTTGAATAAAAACACGTTAAATGAGTAAAGCAAGGCACCGTTAAAATAAATGCTGCAGGAAAGTTGCATTTGTAGCTACTTGCCATCTGCCACCATTCATCGTTATCCTAATATGTCCATTTAAAAGCGTAAGGGAAAAGAAAAGGATCCCTTGAGCTTAACTTAGAGTGTATTCAATTACAGATTTTATCGTGATTCGAAAATTTCTGTCAAGAGAGTGTAGAACATTTAAGGCTTCAGTTCCTGTCCACTCCCAGCGTCTCGTAGCCTCAGAGAATTTCTTTTTGTTTTTCCTCCAGAAAGGAGTGTCATGAAAAAGAAACAGAAAAGAACCGTCACTCTTGGTGAAACTGGAGTTTTCCCTCCCAGTTGGTGGTTACTTCATGATTGGAAAAGAAGTACCTAGGTGGCTGAAGAGATGAGATTTTTACAGTCGTACAGATGAAGCTGATAAAAGAAGACATGAAAATGCTTTCTCTGGGTCATAACGGGCGATGAGTAAGTAAGCCTGAGCAAGACAGATTTGAAATGAGGGCAGAAATTTTGATTTTTTAAAACCAAGTAGGACTTTGAACACTTGTTGAGGATGTTCTTTTCCCAAAAATGGAAGAAGAAAAAATTGGCAAAGCAAAAGTGTAAGAAGTGGAAAGGAATGACAGTCAAGTTGACTTCAAGAATTTCAGGACATCATCAGTTCCTTTGGGCAAACCCGGGCACACGCATCATACATGGGGGTGATTTTATCACTAGAGATGGTTTCCTACCCTAGGAATGACTTTTTAGTTTGGATTCTGGAGTGCTTATTCTTTTTCTTTTTTTTACACTGTGTGTTTTGACTCTTCATGTTAGATAGGTTTGTGTAAAGGAAGTAAATCCTGAATTCCTAGTATGTGTGACTATATACCACTGTTTGCTCTGTGATATAGAAACATTATAGAGGTTTTACCGTTCCTTGAAGTTTTATTGGAAGCAAATCTGTGGCAGGGACACAGAGAGTGTACGTTTTCTCTTTTCGGCAACCCAGCTTGCCTTGAATGAACCGAATGTCAGCTGCATTTCACAGCATATATGATTTACAGTCTGTGTTATCAAGGCCTTAAACGTATGTTTTATCTTAGGCAGATGGGAAATACGTTGAGCACCGTGTTTGACATGTATGCCTAAGGAAGGGAACTCCCCGATGGATCATGGCGTTAATGTTTACAGGACATTTCTTATTTTTAGCATTAGTGATGTTTGCTTTCTCTACTTTTGAGGAATCTGTGAGCAATTACTCTGACTGGGCAGTTTTCGCAGATGATCTAGATCCATTTAAGACACAGAAAGTGCAAGATTTCAAGCCCCATCAAAAGCTGAAAAAAAGTATGCTTCATCCAAGTTTATATTTTGATGCTGGAGAAATCCAGGCAATGAGACAAAAGTCTCGTACAAGCCATTTGCATCTCTTTAGAGCTATCAGAAGTGCGGTCACAGTAATGCTGTCCAACCCCACATACTACCTACCTCCACCCAAGCATGCTGATTTTGCTGCCAAGTGGAATGAGATTTACGGTAACAATCTGCCTCCTTTAGCATTGTACTGTTTGTTATGTCCAGAAGACAGAATTGCCTTTGAGTTTGTCTTGGAGTATATGGACAGGATGGTCGGCTACAAGGACTGGCTAGTTGAGAATGCACCAGGGGATGAGGTTCCGGTTGGCCATTCCTTAACGGGTTTTGCCACTGCCTTTGACTTTTTGTATAACCTGCTAGATGATCATCGAAGACAAAAATACCTGGAAAAAATATGGGCTGTTACGGAGGAAATGTATGAGTATTCCAAGGTCCGTTCCTGGGGCAAACAACTTCTCCATAATCACCAAGCTACTAACATGATAGCGTTACTCACCGGGGCTTTGGTGACTGGGGTAGATAAAGGATCGAAAGCAAATATATGGAAACAGGTTGTAGTAGATGTGATGGAAAAGACGATGTTTCTGTTGAATCACATTGTCGATGGTTCTTTGGATGAAGGTGTGGCCTATGGAAGCTACACAGCTAAATCAGTCACGCAGTACGTTTTTCTAGCCCAGCGTCATTTCAGTATCAACAACTTGGATAATAACTGGTTAAAAATGCACTTTTGGTTCTATTATGCCACCCTTTTACCAGGCTTCCAAAGAACTGTGGGTATAGCAGATTCCAATTATAATTGGTTTTATGGTCCAGAGAGCCAGTTAGTGTTTTTGGATAAGTTTATCTTAAAGAATGGAGCTGGGAATTGGTTAGCTCAGCAGATTAGAAGGCACCGACCGAAAGATGGACCAATGGTCCCCTCCACTGCCCAGAGGTGGAGTACTCTTCACACCGAGTTCATCTGGTATGATCCCCAGCTCACCCCACAGCCTCCTGCTGAATATGGTACTGCAAAAATGCACACATTCCCTAACTGGGGTGTTGTCACCTATGGGGCTGGGTTGCCAAACACACAGGCCAATACCTTTGTGTCTTTTAAATCTGGGAAGCTAGGGGGGCGAGCGGTGTATGACATAGTTCACTTTCAGCCGTACTCCTGGATTGATGGGTGGAGAAGCTTTAACCCAGGGCACGAACACCCAGATCAGAACTCATTTACTTTTGCTCCCAATGGGCAAGTATTTGTCTCTGAAGCTCTCTACGGACCCAAGCTGAGCCACCTTAACAATGTACTGGTGTTTGCTCCGTCACCCACAAGCCAGTGTAATAAGCCCTGGGAAGGCCAGCTGGGGGAATGTGCACAGTGGCTCAAGTGGACCGGTGAGGAGGCTGGTGATGCGGCAGGGGAAATCATTACTGCCTCTCAACATGGAGAAATGATATTTGTGAGTGGGGAAGCAGTGTCTGCTTACTCTTCAGCAATGAAGCTAAAAAGTGTGTATCGTGCTTTGCTTCTCTTAAATTCTCAAACTTTGCTAGTTGTTGATCATGTTGAGAGGCAAGACAGTTCCCCAATAAAATCTGTCAGTGCCTTCTTTCATAATCTGGACATTGATTTTAAGTACATCCCGTATAGGTTTATGAACAGGTACAATGGTGCCATGATGGATGTGTGGGATGCACACTACAGAATGTTCTGGTTTGACCATCGTGGCAGTAGTCCCGTTGCTAGCATACAAGAAGCTGAGCAAGCTGCTGAATTTAAGAAACGGTGGACTCAATTTGTTAATGTCACATTTCAGATGGAATCCACAATCACAAGAATTGCATATGTCTTTTATGGGCCATATGTCAATGTTTCCAGCTGCAGATTTATTGATAATTCCAATTCTGGACTTCAGATATCTCTCAATGTCAATAATACTGAACATGTTGTGTCCATTGTAACTGACTACCATAACTTGAAGACAAGATTCGATTACCTGGGTTTTGGTGGCTTTGCCCATGTGGCTGATCAGGGCCAAGTAACCCGATTTGGTTTGGGTACTCAAGCAATAGCAAAGCCCGTAAGACAAGATAGGGTTATTTTCCCCTTTGGATTTAAGTTTAATATAGCAGTTGGGTTGATTTTGTGCATTAGCTTGGTGATTTTAACCTTTCAGTGGCGGTTTTACCTTTCTTTTAGAAAGCTAATGCGGTGGATCCTAATCCTTGTTATTGCCTTGTGGTTTATTGAACTGCTGGATGTGTGGAGCACTTGCACTCAGCCCCTCTGTGCAAAATGGGCAAGGACGGAGGCCGAGGCAAGCCCGAAGTCTTTGTCTTCCCAAGGACACCGCCTCGATCTCCCCGATGTCATCATTACCTCACTTCCCGGTTCAGGAGCTGAAATTCTCAAACAACTTTTTTTCAACAGTAGTGATTTTCTCTACATCAGAGTTCCGACAGCCTACATCGAAATTCCTGAAACTGAATTCGAAATTGACTCATTTGTAGACGCCTGTGAATGGAAGGCATCAGATATCCACAGTGTGCATTTCCGTTTACTCCGAGGCTGGTTGCAGTCCTTAGTTCAAGACACGAAACTACATTTACAAAACATCCATCTGCATGAACCTAGTAGGGGTAAACTGGCCCAGTATTTTACAGCAAATAAGGACAAAAGAAGAAAATTGAAAAGGAGAGAGTCTTTGCCAGAACAAAGGAGTAGAATGAAAGGCACCTTTGATAGAGATGCTGAATATATTAGGGCTTTGAGGAGACACCTGGTTTATTACCCAAGTGCACGTCCTGTGCTCAGCCTGAGCAGTGGGAGCTGGACCTTAAAGCTTCGTTTTTTTCAAGAAGTTTTAGGAGCTTCTATGAGGGCATTGTACATAGTAAGGGACCCTCGGGCATGGATTTATTCAATGCTGTACAGTAGTAAGCCAAATCTCTACTCTTTGAAAAATGTACCCGAGCACTTAGCTAAATTGTTTAAAATAGAGGGAGGTAAAGGCAATTGCAACTTAAATTCAGGCTATGCTTTCGAGTATGAATCGTTGAGGAGAGAATTATCAAAATCCAAGTCAGATCCAGTCTCCCTGTTGTCTCATTTGTGGCTCGCGAACACCGCAGCAGCCCTGAGAATAAATACAGATTTGCTGCCTACCAGCTACCAGCTGATCAAGTTTGAAGATATCGTACATTTTCCTCAGAAAACCACTGAAAGGATTTTTGCCTTTCTTGGAATACCTTTGTCTCCTGCTAGTTTAAACCAAATATTGTTCGCCACCTCCACAAACCTTTTCTATCTTCCCTATGAAGGGGAAATATCACCAACTCATACTAATGTTTGGAAACAAAACTTGCCTAGAGATGAAATTAAGCTGATTGAGAACATCTGCTGGACCCTGATGGAGCGTCTAGGATATCCAAAGTTTATGGACTAAATGCTGCAGGTCAGCAGAAATTTGCACTAACCCTTTGCAACCCGGTTTGTGGATGTGAAGAGTTTGTTTATTCTTGTACTGTGTGTGTGTGTGTGTGTGTGTGTGTGTGTGTGTGCGCACACGCGTGTTCAGTTTGTTACTTGCACAGAGATTATTTTAAAACTAGGCACCATATTTGACCTAGCAAGATTTAGTTTTACGTCACTACTTTCCTTGCCTTTGTTTCTGAATTTTTTTTTCTGCTGAAATGTTCCTGCTACAGAGGCGTGGATGAAGTTAGATGATGGCGGTCAGGGGAGGTAAGAAGATTTTACAGGTTTTTGTCTAGCCGTCTCCCTCGTCTGTAACTCTGCTGATCTATCTTGGAACCTCAAACACTGCTAAAGGCCTTTCAGCTGCTGCTTTGCCCAAGCATCTCTTGCTTTCAAGATGGACTACAAAAGTTCCTTATCTTTTTTAAAAGATCTTCTAACACGTTTATCTTGCACCAAAAAAAAAAAAATTGTTTTTTTGTTTTTTTTCCTGTGTATAGTGTTCAGTGGCATCACTGGGAAAATGGTGAGAGCTCCTATCAGAACTATAGAATTCCTTCTGGAAAATACAGATGGAAATACAGAATGAACATTATTTTGAGGTCCATAACCGTGGCCTGAAAAGCCTCCTTAAAGTTTTTTACTTTGAAGTAATAAGGAGTCAGTCTTTGAACAACCTGGGCGCCAAGGGCTGGTAGAGTATTTTCAACGTGCTTGTCTGTTTAAAACTCTTCTCTTTCTTGCCTCCTTGAAGCTACAGCACCACTCACACCCTCCCCTTTGCGTCAGTGTCATGCAAAAGAGCCCATTATTATTATTATTATTATTATTATTATTAATTGTTGAAGTCCCGACATTTGTGGGAATTTTTTTTTCCTGACGATTAATTTTGCATTAAAGCCTGACACTTAGAATCCAATTTCTTTTTGTGGAATTACCACCGTATGACTCAGAGAAAGCAAAGCCGCTGCTGCTAGTGTTTTTTTAGACATGAAACCAAATTGGAATACTGCCTGACTGAATCCTGCATCCCTTTGAATGAGTTTACAGACTGCCAGTGTCTGCAAAAGTTAAAGGCAAATGGGAGATGATGTCAGAGGCATCTGTTTCCTTTACCATCTGCATCTTATTATAACTGTAGTTGTCATGAAATGTGGTCCATTTTATTTTGGCAGGCTCTGAAATCAAAATGCCGTGGCGTTAGAAGCCAGTGGAGTAATTAGAATGCACTGGGCGACAACCATGAGGCAGTGTCGAGACCCGATGAAAATCTCTGTACAGATTGCAGTCTTCCTGACGTTTCAAACTGGAGTTCCCCCAGGCTCTCCAACATGTGGGAGTCTGTCATTCTGACCTAGATAAAAGTGGTTCTTTCTCGGTAGTTTGTTATTATGTCAAAATGTGCCTCCAGAGTGATAAAGCTGTGACTCTGTTCCGTCCCAGCTACACCTAACTTGGCTGTCATTTTTCTTCCATGCTAGTGTGGACGCAGACCTACCCTCCTCCCCTAGATCTGCTTCCTTCCCACCACTCTCCCTGCCTTGTCCCTGCAACGTCAAAATGAATGAAATCCCATTGTATTACTGTAGGTTGAGAGGGCAGCTGGAGACCCGATTCTACACAGGTATTCTCGAGGAAGGTTATTCTGCCTATCTCGGGGTTATCAACAAGCAGGTAACATCGCTACATGGAGGGTAACACTCTTTCCATTACTGGTCATAGTCTCAGCGCTTGCGTTCAGTGCCGGGGATGTGTGATCTCAAATCAGATCAAATAGAAAGGCTTTGGGTCGGCAGTAATAGCAGGTCTGATGAAGGTAAGAGTTACACATGTGTGCGAAACCCGAGCCGCTGCCTTTTAATGTTGCAGGAACGCCCCCCACCCCGAGGAAGGAGAGAACCTGGTGGAGTATGTGGAGGGGTCGGAGGAGAGGTGGGGAAAACGAAGAAGAGTAGTGGAGTGAAGGAGCATGGGCACACTTACTGATAGCTAAAGAAAGGGGCGTATTTACGGTGGTCTTCACGGTGTGTCCTGACTTTCAGCCCCACACGGCAATGCCAACATGAGTTTCCTGGCACTGTTCTCACCCCCCCACCCACCCCCAGGAAAAGTCTGCTGGAAGAGACCTCCATTTGCAGATTCCCCTGTGAGAAACATGATGGGTGAGGGATGACCCAGCCCTTGGATCTGCACGCAGATGTTCGTGCTTGGGACCCCTTGCCTTGTCATCAGGATACCTGAGGTGACCAACTCCCAGATCATCCAGGTCCTGCGTCCTTAGACTCTTAGCTTCAGAAAAATTCAAATAGTCCCCACACTTAATGTTATTTTATCATCTTGAAAATAATTAAAGGGATGATTGTCACTATGTGACGCTTCTAAAGGAAACACCTGTCCTCTGTAAAAGTAAATGCTTTTTAACTTCCCCAAATTTAGGCCTAGTTAAGATAAAAACTGTTATTAAAATAATAGAAGTTGGGCTCCTGGGTGGCTCAGTGGGTTAAAGCCTCTGCCTTTGACTCAGGTCAATCCCAGGGTCCTGGGATCCCACCCTGCGTCAGGCTCTCTGCTCAGTGGGGAGCCTGCTTCTCCCTCTCTCTCTGCCTGCCTCTCTGTCTGCTTGTGATCCCTCTCTCTGTCAAATAAATAAAATCTTTAAAATAAAATAAGATAATAGAATTTAAGCCTTGAAATTAAAAAAAAAAAGTTTCGCTGGCAAGAGTAACAAATGCAGTGGTAATAATATGGTTCTCAAAAGTTTGAAATAATGCAGATTACTCACTTAGGATGAAAGAATAAGGCCTTATCCAGAATTGAGTTGCCTGCCCTGAAATTCTGGAGAGGGTAGGAAGTGCGAGACTCTCTTCAGGAAAAGCAAGATGAATTTATGAATATGCTTAAATTTAATTGATAGAAGCCTAGAGAGGCACACGTTTTAAGCAAATGACAAGAAAATGTATGTACATGTTAGGCAAGGTCTTAAAGAATATTAGATCTGGACCCCAAACATTAAGACGTTTGATTGACTGTCTTTTTAAACCACCAGAGAAGAATGAGTAAATGCCTGACAAGAATGGGGTGTTAAACTTCCAGACAATGGCAGAGGACTTGCCGCAAAACCTTCAGCAAATGTATTCAAAGAGACAGCCCCCCTCCACGCACACTAGTGCATCTTAAAATTTTTCCTGTGGTGGCAATGTTACCCCTCTGCCACTTACTTTTGATTAACATTGTTTATCAGCACTTTTGGGTGCATCTTTGAGGATCCCTGCCATTTCTTCCTCTGTAAAGGATATCCAATTATCTGTGAGTAGACATTAGCGATGGCTTTAAAATCACTATGTTTGATTGGCTTGATTAACTGATGATAATTAGAAAAATATTCACTGATTAATTTAGGGAAAATGTAAATAGAAGGCAATGCATAAATACCATTTCCAGAGATAAGGGTGCCTAATATAGGATATGTCAAGGAATTTAATATGTGGGCTATTTACTGCTTATTTAAATGTTAGCTAAAGCATGTCTAATATATATATGTAAATGTCTGATAAGGCAATTTCTTCCATTTTCTGACTAGTGTCATTATTCCCTTCATGTTGGCAGAAAAATTCAAATAATATTCGAAGAACTAAATGACTGAATTCTTGCACAAAGAATGACAGGAACTTCAAACAACAGATTCTAACGTTCTCTAACTTGTAGATGTTTGAGCTATAATTTACATGACCTTGTGCTATATTTAGTCCATGTAAGGTAACATACATATTAATTCTGTTTCCTAAGATAGGTTCAGCTAAGTCTTCTAAACCAGAGAGAGTTTCATTTTTGTGTTTGTTTTGTTTTTCTTTCACACTTACCCAGTTCTTCAGTGAAGAAAAGATAGACTGAGGATCATAAACTAGCTTATTGGAACTATATATATAACAAGACCCCACTGTTAATAAATAAAAAGCTAAAAGCAACTTGGTTGTGGTTGGGATAATTTTGTAATAGCTCTCCCTACATCTCTGGGTAACTGCGGATTTTATGTGGAGCTGAGAAGGCAGGGACTTGAATGGGGGTGGGGTGTTTCACACTGAATTCTGACATGCAGCCTCAGAGCTTCAGCCATAAAACTTGCTCCGTTAAGTGATGAGTTAGCCTCTTTCCCTAACTTAATCCCAGTTCTGTCTCTGACTTGGACTCATTTCAGTCCTCTGCGACATCATCCCACTTCCTAAATGGCAAGAGCTTCCCTGTACTATGCACCTGGGCTCGATGTCTGCCCCTGCTGCCTTGGAAGCTCTTCATTCTGCGTGATGCATTACTCACGAAGGTTCCTGGAGACATTCTAAGTTTGGTGCACAGGATTGGCACAAGGAAGGCTTTTTGTTTTTTTTCTCCGAAGAGAAGGCTGTATAGTGAATTAGTCTCCAGTGTGCTACACATTGAACCATAAGGTTTTTATAGGTCTCGTTACAATCCTCACAACAGCTCTATACAGTACTTATTTTACAAATAAAGTTGAAACCCCTATTTCATCTATAGGAAATACATTTTTGTAAGGGAATTTTTAGTGGATTTATAATTCATCAGTTCATTTATTCACTATACTTTTTGGGTATCTACAGTTGAGTGTGAAAGAAGAAAAGAAAAATCAGTTGACTGACCCTGCTGTGTGAGGAATTAGCAGTCTTTCCAGACTTCAGAGCTAATAGGAATTCATCAAGAAGCAGCAAAGGGGGTGGAGGGCATGCCAGTTAGTGATTACCACTGAGGAAAGGCACCAAAAACTGTTGTCTGTTTTGCAGTAGACATGATTTGTTTATTTCTGAAATGGTGGTTTTGTGAGGGAAGAGAGTCATTTATTGAGTTAGAGGAAGTTATGCTTGGTAAACTTGGATGGAGATCACCACCTATTTTTTTCTTAATTAGGTTTTGGCTCTAGTTGTCATAGGACATCCCATTAATTAGTAGCTTTTCCAGAAGAGCAGAGTAAACAGAACCCCACCAACATCCTCACTCATTCAACTGCCCCAAGACTATTCACAACAAAAAAATTTGGTTGTAGGTGAATATCAAGAGCTGTTCTGAAGAGAACACATGAGTTGGTCTGGCCGGTGTGCATACAGATCATTTGCTAGTAATGAGGGCAAGAGGGCACCAAGTCTTTCATCCGGAGTCCAGCCGGCCAATAGCATCTTTCCCTGTCCCTGCTCTCCGAGTGCCTCCAGCCAGACCTGCAGTGCCAGGCCCAGATATCAATATTGGGAAGGCAGCAGGGAACAAAATCTATGGAGCTGACAGTCTAGTGGGGACTAGAAAGAAACACATTTTGCATTTCACAATGTTTCTAGCTCAAAGGAGTCTACACCAAATGAAGTGCCTACTCGTGTCAAATCTGTGACTAACAATCAAAATATATTCAAGTAAAATTCATTTTAGGAAAAAAAATCTGGTCTTTCCTCCACCATGTAAATAATACCAAGAGGAAGGGAGGGAAAGAGAAGAAAGGAAAGAAGGGAGGGAGGGAGGGAAGGACATAGGACTCAGAAAGTAAGGTGCACAAGGAGAATCTCTCATGAAATAATTGTGTTAATTATTGTATGAACTATTTGAAAATCTCTTTGAAACTTTACTGTAGTTAAAACTTGAGAAAAAGATAAATTATAATTTAAGCAAATCTTTTTCATAATACACTGCAATTGCTCTTTCTGTTTTATTTCTTTATACTATTTTTGCATTGCATTCTCTCAAGATCATATGCAATTTTTCTTCCAAGTGTATTAACAACGATGTTGAATTTTACTTACATGTCTCAGGTTTTCAAATGTCTGAGATATGTGATGTTTTCCCACGTGTTGTCTTCCTCTCATTTTGAATATATACATTGTTCTTAATGGCTTAAAGAAGCAAACTTTTACACACAGATAACATCTGTGATGCTTTTCATTCTTTTTTTTTGTTTTTGTTTTTTTTAAACCAATTTAGCTCCCAATCACTGTACTTTTCTCATTTAGAACATGAGCAATATCCTTGCATTAAAATCAAGCACCTCTTTATGCACGATGCATAGCACACTTCTTATTTATTGCATGATGCAAATAAGGCTCTAAACCCTCATTGTACTATAGTGAAAGAATATTGTCCAGCTTTCCCCGGTATTTATTTATTGTTTTAATTATGTATTCATATATTCCTTCACTTTGTTCCAAAAGAGTGATTTTATTGTAGATTTGTTTAAAGTACATGAGATTTAAAAATATGGCTATTTTAAGTATTTTAAGCCTTTTGATTTGATGCCTTGTGATAACTTCACAAAATTTTGAAGGGGGGGATTTATATATATATACATCACATATGTAAAGGAACACAGTAATACAACCCAAAAGTGATGAAATTGCTTTAATTAGATACCCTTAAAAGGATAAATGCATACAGAGAATGCAGTAAAAGGTGGTTTTACTTTTCATTATCAGACGTTAACCTGAACCCTATGGCTAATTCAGTGCTAACAGTGAACAGTATGCCTACAGCAAGCTTATGAGCACCAACAAACTTGTGGTTATTTGTCCAGATTTACCAAAATAAACTGAATTGCACACACATTCATTCATGACTTTGTCTTCTACCCAACACTAATTACAAAACTCAAAAATATCCCATTGTTGAACACATGAGTAGAAAGAAACATGCTTGTATACACACATAACTTGGCAGAATTCCATTACCATAAGAGGCATAAGGTTTTTTCTGAATAACTAACAATCCCTGGGGGTCTTCCACAGGCCTTTGCTTGTACCTTCCCCATTTCCTTGCTTAATTTGAAAAGGGCCATTTCTGTTAAAATGTTACATTTATATAACACTTTTATATATTATATGAGCTTTGGAATTAGGAAAACAAACCAAATACAAAGTCCTAGTTCAGTAAATACTGACCAGGTATGAGGTTTGGGGCAACTTTCTTAATTTTAAATCTCCATTTCCTCTGTCAAACTTTCCTAGAGTCGATGCATGGATTAAATAAAATCACATGTAAAAAATAATGGAACGGTACTTGTTTCCTCTTTGCGATCACTTACAATTCTCTGGTCTTTTGTATTTTGCTTTAGTATTTAAAGTAGCATCTTATTTAATGTAGTACTCAATATATAAGTTGAGTTGCACAGTCATGTAACATCACAATTACACATTTACTACATTAATTGGAAACAATGTTTTCTTTATGTTCACATTTCAAGGAAAAAATTTGTTGCAGTTTTTCACTTACTTTAGCTTCCATGCCTTGGTCATTTCCAGAGCCATGGTTTTTCCCCCCAAGAGTATATCATATTCTGAGTTTTGTTGACCATTTTTAATTTAGGTATGATGCAATGGAAACTGTGTTCCATATTACAAGTGCCATTTGTATAACTTTAAGCGTAACTTTATGCCTATACCTTCATTCAATAGATATACAATTGTGATCTATATTGTAACCATTATATTTTTTCTATTTCATTTTTTCCACTTATTTATTACGAACTGAGCATGAAAGCTTAGGTGTTTAAGACTGTGTGAACATTGCATTTACTCCATGAACTATGATGACATAAGGGGAAGCCAATTTGAGGTAGCATATCCAAATTACATATATAATGGTTGTTGACCTTAACACCGTACGTAACAAAGATTGCATCAAATACAATTATCTGATCTGTGTGGAATATTTTTTTTCTGTTAAATCACATGTCGTTCACACATACTCTTGGGTTGAGGTAAAATTCTGCAGTACCTTATCCTATAATTAATGTTTTCTAAGTTCAGATGCTTTGTTGCTTCCATGGATATATATTGGGACCCAGGAACTAATTCTAGAGCCTCCAACCAGAAACTCAGCCTTCCAGCAATGAGTGCAAAGAGAATACCCCTCTGTACTGGGTCCAACCGCGACAGACCTATGGTAGTAGGGTTCTTAACATTGATAGACAGGAATTCCGTTTCCGTGAGTGGTTTTCCTCAGGTATTGCTGTCTACACTCTTGCTAAGTATGGTTCACTGTATGCAAATTAGAAATAGCTCTTGTGTTGATTCTTGCATATGCCAACTCTACTTTCCTTGCTTACCAAACTGTAGGTACTATGACTATGCAAAATAGGTTACAGTAGTATGTTGAAGGTGAGAAGTTGCGATGACCCTATCTGAGAAGTCAGAAGACCTCCTCTATGATAGTGATGAGTTTCTGTGGCTGGAACTGGAACTTAAGAGTAAGAATTTATATACTTGCATACTCTACAATGTGGTACAAAGCATATTTGATACAGAAGAAATTAATAAGATGAATAAGAGTGTACCTGTCACCAACAACTTATACTAGTGGTTAAGCCTTCCCCTTGACATTCCATTTTCACACCCTGCTGCTCCCAACAGTGATCTCAGAGGGAACATCTATCCTGGTCTTGTATTTCCTTGCTTTTCTTTATAGCTCCACATATGTGTCTATCCTTTACAACATAATGTATATATTTATGTGGTTTCAAATATCATGTAAACAGTAACATACTTCATATATTTTTATGCAACTTGTTTTTCTTTACTCAAAATTTTGTGTGTCTAATGCATATTGATGTTCGTAGATGGAGATTACTTATTTTCAACATGGTAGTATCCCATTATATGAATATGTCATTATCTGAATATACCATACTTTATCTTTTATCTAGCTGGATTTGGGAAATAATCAAACATCGCATCTTTACAATGGAAAGTATTCAAACATTGCATGTAAAAATTGTATATGTTCTACAATGCACCTGTGTTAAGAATTTTGTTATTCTGTTTTGTTTGTACCCAGAACCTTCCCACCCACCCCCACTCTGACCTTCTTCCTGGGGTGTGCCTGTGTGCGTGCGTGTGTGTGTGTGTGTGTGTGTGTAGGACTGAAAGCACATCCTCAACTATTCTAAATGGTGCCAAGTTAGTGTTTTTCTAGATTGTCTGTACAAGTTGACACTCCAGCCATTATAAGAATGTTTCTGTTGCTCCAAGTTTTCTCCTATACTTGACATTTTCAGGCCTTTTAAATATATTCCTGTCTTGTGGGGTGAAAAGGAGCCACTTCTTTTTTTTCTGGATATGGAAAGACAAAGATGGGATTGAAGGGTGTCACATCTTTGTTTTTATTTGCAGTGCTTTGATCATTAACAACCTTCAGCAGTACACCTGGTGTGTGTGTGCATATATAGTATTCCTTCCTATTTCCATTTGTGTTACTTCTTTTGTGAAATGAAATCTATGCTCCTGTCTTCCATTCATTTTTCTATTGAGTTCATTCTTTTCTCTTACTGACTCATTAGAGTTTACCATATATTAATAACCCTCGTCCTTTTTGGGTTGTCTGTGTTGTGACTGGTTTTCAGTTTTTATTCTCATGACCCTTGTACTGTAACTTTTGGGATGTATTTTGATACACAAGTGTTCTTCATTCGAATTTAAGAAAATATGTCAATGTTTTTTTCTCTCTTATATATACCTTTTTTGCATCGTATTAAAGAATCTTCTCCAAGGTCTTAGCCCAGAAAATGTTCTCCTCTGTTTTATTCTGAGCATTTTAAATTTTTAATTATTATCTATTGCTGCAAAAACAATATTACCACAAACATAATGGCTTAAAACAACCTATTTACTGTCTCAGAGCTTCTGTGGTCCAGGGAGCCAGGCATGGCTTAACGGGGTCTTTGCTTAGGGTGTCTCACAGAGCTGCAAGCAAGGTGCTGCCTAGGACGGGGCTCTTACCTGGGACTCTTGTGGAGAAGCGAGGGCTTCAGAGCTTTCCTGGGTCTTGGCAGGAATCAGTTCCTTGTGGGTTGTTGGACTAAAAGCCTCAGTTCTTTTCTGGCTGTTGGCTGGAGATCATCCTCAGTCATTTACCAGATGGGGTTATCCATATGTCAGCTTCCTTCACCAAAGACAGGGTGAGAGAGAATCAGTAGAAAAAGTGCCAACCATGTAGCAGATTCACCAAAGTGACACCTCGTCAGTGTTGGTTAGAAGCCAAGTCAGAGATCCACCCACAGCCAAAGGAACGGAGTACACAGGGACATGAATACCAGGAGCTGTAATATTTGGGGGCCATTTTAGGGTTCATTTACCATAGATTTTGTCCTTTATATTTATTTAATCTGCTTTACATTAATTGTGTTGAATCTGAGGTTTTTATTTTTTCTGTATGAGTGATCTGCTGTCCTAGACTGAAAAGATTGAATAACCTCTTCTTTCCCACCATCTTTTGATGCCATTTCTAACACATCAGGTCCTTATGTTTTGTGTGAGTCTATCTGTGAGCTCTCTACTTCATTCTGCTGGCAAATATGATTATGCCAATGATAGTATCACACTGTCTTAATTACTATTGTCTTTTCGTAAGCCTGAAATCTGGCAAGACAAGTCTTTTTATTTTCTCTTCCCTCCATATGCATTTTAGAATTAATCCACCCAGTTCATGAAAACAAACAAACAAAGAACAATACATGTTAATTATAACTGCATTACAGCAATATTGGAGAATTCACCTCTTAATTCACCTACCCAGAAGCATGTTATTTCTCCTTCAGATAATGCTGCATTTGTTACTCTTTTGATAGATTTCAGTCTGAGCACTTTATATATTGTTATTGCAGCAGATGATATTTATTTTTAATTATAAATCCTAACTGATGCTAGTATATAGAAAACTCAATTGATTTTTGTGTATTCCTATTGTATCGGGGAACTTATTAAATCCTCTAATTTAATAATTTATCTGTAAATTCTTTCAAAATCCTTACATGGAGGCGTGTGTAATGTGTAATTATTGAGAATTATATTCCCTTCCTTCTTATGACTTTTTAATGTCCTTAGCGCATTTGTTAGGGCCTCCTATGAAATACTAAATGGATTTACTCCTAGTGAATGTTATTGTACCATTTCTGATGTGAATGGGGTGCTTTTGCATTTCACCACTGAGCAAATGGATGCTGAGTGTGTCCATAAATTCACCTTCTCACTATGTGGTGTTCCCTTCTATTCCTAATTTGAGAAATGACCTTTTATCATCAGTGCACAATGAGATTTATTCAGTACTCTTCTCGGCGTTTGTTTTGATAGCCACATGTTTCTTTGCCTTTATCTGTTAATGTAGTACAAATATGTGAAAATATTTTTTTTCTTTTGAGATTAAACCAAACTTGATTCGCAAGGATAAAACCAGGCTGGGAAGGATTAATTATATTTCTATATGTTGCTGGATTGTGTTTGCTATTATTTAAGTTAAGATGTTGACATCAACACTTGCAACTGTGATTTTTTCATATTGTACTTATCTAATTTTGAAGTCAGCTTACTTGTAACATAAAATAAATAGAGGATGTTCTATTTTTATATTCTCTGGAAGAGTTAGCATAAAATTGAAATGATCTAAAATTAAGAATGCTAGAACTTATTTGTGAAACCAACTGGTCGTTGTGTTTTCTTTGTGGAAGCATTTTGACTATGCATACAATCGTATTTGATGCGTATAGGCATATTTTATTGAGGTTATGTGTTTATTTTGAAGCCCATTTTGGACAAAAGAATTTGTCTTTTTAATGTCCATATATATTGTCCTAAATTTGCTCAAAATGCATTCTGCTGCCTCTCTCTAATTATCCAACCCCAACACAAATTCTTTCCATCCCTAGTATATGTGCCTTCTTTCTTTTTGTTCTTTTATCAGGCCTTGCCTTTTATATATGACTTTTCAAAGACTAACCTTTGGCTGTTTTTGTTCATCTTACTATTTTATGTTTATTTGACATTGCGTAATTTTGGCTCTTGAGCTTACATATCTCCTTCAAACTATTTTTATTTATTTTCTCTAATTGGCTGTTGTTATTCTGTTTTGTGTCTTTAGTCATATGGTTTTTCTTTCTTTTTTTTTTTTTTTTGGTCAAGGTTCACCACCCAAAAACCACCAGGAGCAAAGAGGATTTGTTGTTTATTGCAGGAAAAGGGATGGAAATAGTACAACTTTGCTCTAAATTAGCTGTTGTTAGGAAGTAGGGTAATTCTACGATTGGGTATCTGAATAAATCCCGTCTAGAAGGAGGGAAAAGTAGAGGCCAACTCTGTAATTGGTGAAGAAGTAGCTGTCATTCCTATTAGCTAGAAAAGAGGGATGTGTGTAGTATTCTGTGGTTTGGGAAATATTCATGTTTTTTCTAGGTCCAGACACAGTTGTAGAGCGGGCTTGTTTTTGTCTTGATTGATCCCAGGCAGAGTTGCTCTGTTCTTTGAAATAATTTACGGTCGGAAGTCAGGGCTGTGTTTGTTTTGTTTTTATTCTCATTTAAAAATATCGATCCTTTTTACTATGTTAATCGTAGGCTACCAATTTACCTGTAAAACCATATTGGTTGTATTCACACATTTTTTTTTTAAATTTTTATTAACATATAATGTATTATTTGCCCCAGGGTACATGTCTATGAATCTTCGGGCTTACACATTTCACAGCACTTAACAGCACATACCCTCCCCAATGTCCACAATCCAGCCACCCTATCCCTACCCCCCACACCCCCACCCCCGTCCACCCTTAGTTCATTTCTTGAGTCTAGGAGTCTCTTATGGTTTGTCTCCCTCCCCATCCCTTCCTGTTTCATTTCTCTCCCCCACCCCCCCAGACTCCTGCCTGGCCTCTCAAATTCTTCATATCAGAGAGATCATGTGATACTTGTCTTTCTCTGACTGACTTATTCTCTTAGCATAATACCCTCCAGTTCCATCCACGTCGTTGCAAATGGCCAGATTTCGTTTCTCTTGATGGCTGCATAGTATTCCATTGTATATATATACCACATCTTCGTTATCCATTCATCTGTTGATGGGCATCTAGGGTCTTTCCATAGTTTGGCTATTGTATTCACACATTTTAATGTGTGGTTTTCCCATTATCCCTTGTAAGTATTTTCTGAATCCCAGTGTATCTCTTATACAACCATGCGTATTCTTGTATTTAGGGAGTTTCTCTGACTTACCTCTTACTGTCACTTTTTATCTTCAGTACATTGCAGCCAGAAATTATGAGTTGTGTGGCACTAATTTTGCCCATTGTAAGACTCTCTGCCTGGATATGGACTGGTATCTGGTCAATTTTTATAAATGTTCTATGCATTGTGTACAAGGAGTAGATATTGTCCACTTGTTGGGTAAGATACTCTGAAAATCTGCTGGCTCTAACTTAACAATTTTCTTATTCAAACATGTGTATCCATATGAGTTTTTTTCCTAATCTTTCAATTACTATAAAAGTTTTATGTCATTGAAGGCATATGCGTGTTATATTTAGTATTTATTATACATTTTATGAATAGAGCCTTAATATAGTGACTCTCTTTTCTCTAGCATTGCTTTTGGTTTAAACAGTGTTTTTTGGATGATACTACATAACAAGTTTCCCCTTTGTTTAGTATTAGCCTATCATGTAATTTTCATCTTGATGTTTTAAAACATTTTTGGCCATTTGTTTATTTAACTATGTATTGAGAGAGAGCATGGGGGGAGGAACAAAGAGAGAGAGAGGATCTTAGGGAGGCTCCATGTTCAGACCCGAGACAGGGCTTGATCTCATGATCTTGAGATCATGACCTGAGCTGAAACCAAGAGTCAGGTGTTTAACCAACTGAACAACTCAGACCCCTGGCCTTTTATTTTTAAAATACATCTTGTAAATAGAATGTAATTAGATTTTTATTCCTATTCTAAAAATCATTATTTTTATTATGTCAAGTGTTTAATCTTTTGATTTCATTGTGATTATTCATCTGCTTGGGTTTATTTATAATAATTAGTATGCACTTTCTGTTTATGCCTCTATTTACTATATTCCTTTTTTATTTTCTTCTTTTTTTAATCATTTTGAAATAATTGTTCCTCCTTCCCTTTTGCTGGTTTAGAAGCAATGGGTCCTCTTTCCGTTATTTTGAGGCTTACAGCAAAATGAAAAGTAAATTCCCAATATTTGTTTATGTATTTACTTTTTTTCCTTTTTATGCCATCCGTCAAAGTTTTCATCTGGATCTATTTTTTTTTCTATTCTAAGTGTATTTTAATATTTTTCTCAATTTTTGCTGGCCTAAAATTTATCCTTTTTTGTTACTCACTCACATAGGTTTGTTGTGCATCTAGTTGTAGGTTCACAGAACTTTGCATTATCCCAGTAAGCTCTTGGGCTACTTCTGTTTTCTTTGTGAGAGATCAATGGCTGAGATCAATGGCTGAGAATGATACGGGGGAAGAGGTATTGCAGGTTGGAGGCGGTAAGAGAAGGTATAGAATAGTTATGTAGGAGGTGAGAGTGTAAAGGGGGGGTGTCGCACCATTGCGCGTAGCCCTCAGGGCCCCTTGATGGGAATGGCTCTGCATTTAGGTACAGTCTCTCCCAGCCTCGTTCAGCTGCACCCGTGCAAATGTGAAAAACAACTGGCAAGTTGGATTGACCACAAAGTGTCACAGTGAGATGACAGGATAAAAGAATGTGAGGTGAGGTTCTCTGTGGGGGATGGATTGAAGGGAGAGAGACTTAGGAGGAAATGAGATTTAGGACACTGAGTTATAAAGGACCCTAGATTCTGGTGGCACCAGAGACTTTTGTCAGGGACACACACACTGGTAAGGTAGGACAAAATGCTTTAAGAGGGAGATCTTGGAACTGCGATACCTGAAATACGGAAATTACTGCTTACAATAAAATCTAGGGCACCTTCGAACCAGGCAGGAGGAGAGCAAAAGAGAACAGAGCCAGCCCTCGAATGAAGTTCAAAGAAGAAACGCCTTCGAGTTAGCCAAGTTATGGTGGGGACGAGAGAGGAAAAGGCATGCGCAGGGGAGACATGGAATGGACGTGGAGGATTTTACGGGCTGAGCTCCTGGAGGCACAACGCGAAGGTTTCAGGAGCTGGATAGTTTTGAACAGTATCACTGGGTTTTAGAGTGCAGCCGAAGAGGAATAATGACATAGTCTTGTTCACAGTAGGAGAGCAGGAACAGCAAGACAGCCCCACCCTGCCGAACCTCATGGGGGCGCCCCTGAGGCGAGGGACTCCGATGTTCGGCTCCTCTCTGCGTAGCCGCATAGGACACGTGTCTCCTTGTTGATTTGGGTCCGCCAAGCAAGTTTTAGAGAGTAAGCAAGTTTGCCAAGACAGAATCTGCAAATACCAAGGATCAACTGGATCCTAGTTCTTTTCTCTCCTAATCTGACTCTGATCTTTCAGGGATCCCTGCCTGGAAAAGAGCTTCCGCCCCTATCCCGCTTCTGTGTGCCCGAGGGCCTCCTGAGTCACCATCACCAGAGATTCGGCCTGGCTCTTGGTTTCTATAACTTAGGAAAATGTTTGTCTTTATCTTACCCTTTCCTTCATTTGTCAGCACTTTTTAAGTGATATTCTTTATTCTCAATAAGGCATTGAGAGGGGAATTCTGATTCTAAAGAATTTAGAATTCTAAAGAACACAAATGTATTCTTTACAGAAAGTCTTGAAAGGGTACAGAAATTTGAAGAACACCCAAAAAACCCCTCACTGAGAAACGGCTTCGGTTAACATCTGACCATGTCCTTTTACTTTCAGGTTTATAAAGATAAAGTGTTCTCAGCTGGGATCTAAGTGGAATCCAATTTTCAATTAATAGGGTGAATGTAGACCCAGTAATATTAATTCTAACTATTGACCTAATTGCTAATTTCTTTAGTATATTTTAAGTTTATCATTCTCAGTGGCTTTCTGAAGTTACTTGTCAGTGCATCTGATTTGGTAGAGGGTGAGGCATATTGTGCATAGCAGGAACCAATATTATTTTTCCCCCAAGTACCCTAAAATATGTTTCAGATGCATTAATGAGAGCAGTGTTAACACAAGCATTTCAAATGGCAAAGAGGAAATAATTGTTCATACAATATTGTGGGCGAAGAGGGCTGGACTAACTAATCATGCTATCAAAGACAGAAACCCGATAAGAAAAGACCAGGAGATTTGCATGAATATTTTTAAATCTTCTCTATGTCCAAAAACAAACCAATAACAATAAGAGCATTAAAAGAGATTAGAAAACACAATTTCACTATAAACAAGTAAAGAGTTAATGTCTTTAATGTAGAAAAAGATCTGTGTATTTGTAGGCAAAAAATGATTATCGCAACTTTAAATAACAGAACTTAAAAGTGATAAAAAATGCATAAAGTAGATAATCTGTTTTGCCAATTCCTAGTACAAATACTGTTACTTTCCTTTTATTTTACAATTCATAGTTTAAACTTCAAATTATTTCTCCTTAAGGCCAGTCTTCCCACTACTAAATAATGAGGGGAAAAAAAGAAATACAGGAAAAAAAATGTCTTAAAGTTCCTTGGGATTTAATCAAAAGGTTTCAGAACTACTTCCAAACATAAAATGAAGAAAGAGCTATAATCCCGTGTGGCCAAAACTTTCCCTGCTTCTCACTGGTATAAAGTGTCATTTTAGATGACTGGTCCTGCCGAACTCAACAAGTGACTTGTCTACAGGGGCTAGAATTGCATGCTTCTACTGTTTCTGTGCAGTTCGTATTGCTGACCCATGCACAAAAGTCCAATTATTTTTAGCTTTCGCTGTCTCTCTTTTTTTTCTTAATTATATTCTCTAAAGCACAACCTACTGGACGTTGCTATCGGGTCGAGAAAAGCTGCCTACATTAGGTACATAGATGCAGAAACCACCCATCCATCCCTCCCCAACCTTGAAAAAAACAAAACAACCCAGAAAACAACAACAAAAAAAATGTACTTCTGTTGAGCCTGAATCACCAGGCTCAAATCTCCTCTCACGGTAATCTTATTTCTGGTATTTTCTTGTCCTTTTCTGCACATAAAATAGTTTTTAGGGTCATGCTGAACCAAATATCAAGGTCTCCTACTTTCAGGTTTTGAAAAAGAAAGATTGGTATAGGTCACTGCATTTTCACAAATGTCCTGGGTCTTTCCATAAAGCAATCGGCAGTCATCATAGTGACTAGCTTGGTGTCCCAAACCATGGGTGAGGGACTTTTCTCAACCCACAGAAGTTTCCTTATCTCAAGCAAATAGGCACCAATATATGTGAACACAGTATTTTAAAACTGTGTTTCTGTTGTTTATTTCTTGATTTACACACTATGAGAATAGAATGCATCTTCTGCCTGGATAAAGAGCAACTCAGAAAGTCAAAAAAATACAACTGACCAAGAAATATTAATACCATCAATGCCATTATTAATTACATAAATTCAAATTAAGAAGAAATCAGTATTGGGGCACCTGGGTGGCTCAGTGAGTTAAAGCCTCTGCCTTCAGCTCAGGTCATGATCTCAGGGTCCTGGGATCCAGCCCTGCACTGGGCTCTCTGCTCAGCAGGGAGCCTGCTTCCCCTTCTCTCTCTGCCTACTTGTGATCTCTCTCCT
>CM053616.1:41775255-41808001 GCA_028646535.1 Procyon lotor | reverse complement strand
TAAAGAAAAACATGGAGGGCATTATGAGAAGGAAGGGAGGGGTGAATGGGGGGAAACCAGAGGGGGAGATGAACCATGAGAGACTGTGGACTATGAGCATCAAACTGAGGGTTTTGGAGGGGAGGGGTGTGAGGTTTGGGCGAGCCTGGTGGTGGGTATTGAGGAGGGCACGTACTGCATGTAGCACTGGGGGTAGTGCAAAACAATAAATCTTGTAACACTGAAAATAAATAAATAAATAAAAATTAAAAAAAAAGAAAGGATGTAAAAGTGTATCTTGAGACAAATGAAATGGAACACAACATACAAAAACTTAATAGATGCATCAAAAGCAGTTGTAAAAGGAAGGATTATAGCTATAAATGATTGCATTAAGAAAAAGAGAGAAAAATCTTAAGTAAATAATCTAACATTACATCTTAAGGAACTAGAAAAAGAACAAATTAAGCCCAAATTTAGTAGATGGAAGAAAGTAATAAAGACTTGTATAGAAATAAATGAGAGAATAGGAAACAATAGAAAAGATTAACAATGCTAAGTTACTAGTATGCTAATAATGTCTTTGAAATAGGCAAAATTGGCAAACCTTTAGCTAAACTTACCAAGAAAAAAATAAATAAAAGCAGAGATGAAAGAAAAGAAATCACAATCATAGAAATACAAAGGATTATGAGACACTACTATAAACAATGATACACCAACAAATTGGTCAACCTAGAAGAAATAGATATGTTTCTAAAAATATACAACCTACTTTATGAAAAAATGTAAAATCTGAATAGAGCAATAATAAGTAAGAAGGTTGAATTAGTAATCAAAACTCCTAATAATGAAAAGCCCGAGATCAGATGGTTTGTTTCACTAGTGAATTCCATAAAACATTAAAAAAAAATTAACACACACACACACAAAAATTAACACCAGTCCTTCTCAAACTCTTTCAAAAAAAAGAAGAGGAGGGAACACTCCCGAACTCATCTTACCAGACCAGCATAACCCTGATATGAACGTCAGACAAGGACACTGTAAGAAAAGAAAACTATCAGTAAATATCCTCAATATAGATGCAAAAATTCTCAACAAAATGCTAGCAAACGAATTCAACAGCATATTAAAAGCATCACACACCATGATCAATTGGATTCATCCTTGGGATACGGGAATGGTCAAATATCCAAAAATCGATAAATTGATACACCACATCAATAGAATGAATAAAAAATCACATGATTATCTCAATAGATACAGGGAAAGCCTTTGACAAAATGCAATTTCTTTCCAGATAAAAACTCTGAACAAACTGGGTATGGAAAGAATGTACATCAACATAATAAAGTCTGTATATAACAAGCCCACAGCTAACAACATACTCAACGGTGAAAGATTGGGAGCTTTACTTCTAAGAGCAGGAACAAGATAAAGGGTGTCCACTCTCACCACTCCTATTCATCATAGTATTAGTCAGAAACAATCAGGCAAAATAAGAAGTGAAAGGAAGGAGTAAAACTGTCTCTGTTTGTAGATGACATGATTTTACACATAGAAAACCTTAAAGACTCCAGTAAAAACTGTTGGAAATAATCAATGAATTCAGTAACGTTGCAGGATATAAAATCAACATACAGAAATCTGTTGCATTTCTATATATTAACAATGAAATTTCTGAAAAAAGAAATAAAGAAAATGATCTCCTCATAATAGCGTTGAAAATGGTAACATACTTAGGAATAAATTTAACCACGGAGGTGAAAGATCAATACACTGAAAACTAGAAAACACTTATGAAAGAAATCTTACCATAAATGGTAAGACTTATCATGCTCATGGATTGCAAAAACTAATATTGTTAAAATGTCCATACTACCCAATCTCAGTCATACCTCAATAAACTTGGGGAAAAAAGTAAAAACACAAACTATAAATTACTAAAAAGGCAATGAAGCTTGGAGAAAATAAATATGTGAGAGAGCATTAGGATAAATCTCTTCAAGTTAGAATGATCTGATTACTTTGAAATCTTGTCTTTATCCTGGATATCCATGCTTGAGTTCACTTCTCTTAAAAGCTGAGTAAGCTCTGGTTTTATCAACCCATTTACGGATAGCAGGTATAAACTCCAGAGAAACTACAGAAATAATGGTAAGTAAACGAGTAAACAACCACTGGAAGACACTGGAGAATGATCCAACGATAGCAGAACTTTCAAAGAAATTCCTCATTGGAAGAGGGAATGGCCCTGGTGAGTTGGTTGTTCTCGCCACTTCTACCCAAGATGGCAGGCCTCCCCTGTACTGCACGTGGCTGCTACAAGGCCAAGAAAAAACTTCACTGGAGAGTGAACAAGGAAACTGGGAAAGGGGAGTGTGAGAGATTGGGGCTCAAATTCTGTGCATTAACTCTGCCTAAATATCTGGCCAACCCTAAACACAAATGCCAAGGACAGAATCTTAGTAGTTTATACGAAGACATAATAGCTGAACAAAGTTGGCCTG
Source organism: Procyon lotor (assembly GCA_028646535.1). Classification (NCBI taxonomy): domain Eukaryota; kingdom Metazoa; phylum Chordata; class Mammalia; order Carnivora; family Procyonidae; genus Procyon; species Procyon lotor. Next base: position 41,805,509 of record CM053616.1, on the reverse strand, counting down.
CTACTCAAAAGTCTGACTTTCAATCTGAGAACAACCAAATTGATTACCTACTAAAAACAAACGAAACAGAAAGTTTCTTTAGGGTAAAATAGCAGAATCCAGATTCCCACTAAATAAATTTTCCAAAGTGTAAGATACAATCTAAATTTTTTTTTAAAGATTTTATTTATTTATTTGACAGAGAGAGATCACAAGTAGGCAGAGAGAGAGGAGGAAGCAGGCTCCCTGCTGAGCAGAGAGCCCGATGCGGGCTTGATCCCAGGACCCTGAGATCGTGACCTGAGCCAAAGGCAGAGGCTTTATCCCACTGAACCACCCAGGCACCAACAATCTAAAATTCTTAATACATAAAGAAATATGGAGATGGAACCTATATTCAGTACTGAAGACGATTGTGTGAGACTATTAGAAGATCCAGATTTTGGAATTAGGAGACCAAGATTTTAGAGATTTATTTGAGAAAGAGAAAGAAAGTGAGAGTGTGCGTGGGAGCTGGGGGGAGGGGCAGAGGAAGAGAGAGACGAGCTTACTCCCCACTGAGCATGAAGCCCAGTGAGGGCTAGATCTCACAACCCTGAGATCATGGACCTGAGCTGAAATTAAGAGTCAGATGCTTGACCGACTGAGCCACCCAGATACCCGGAGACCTTCAAGGATTTTAAGGCAGCTATTATAATCATGCCTTGTGACATAAGGGAAAATCATTCTGCAATATCTGAAAAATGGAAATTTCCATCAGTAAATAAAACTAAAAAAAGGCAATTATTTGAAATTTAAAAAGACCAAACAAAATTGTCTAATATTGTTATAGCAGAATGGGGAGAGCAAAAGATGTGAACCTGAGGACAGACACATAGAAATGATTGAAAAACTGCACAGAACATTAGTAATATTTGGGAGCAATGACATACACATATTTTGAGTCCCAGAGGGGGGAAAAAAGAAGAATGGAGCTGAAAAGATATTAGAAAAATAATCACTGAAATTTTCTCAAATTTATTGTAAGTTGAATTTTTATTCAATGACTTCAGGAAACCTCAAGCAGGTTAAAAAAGGGAGAAAACTATACTAGACCCACCATAGTCAAAACAAAGTAAATCAAAGATAAAGATAACATCTAAAAGCAGTGAGAGGAAAATGACACTACGTATCAATGGAACAATATTTCAGAGGATTCATGGCTCCAAAAATAATGATTTTAGAGGATATTGTACCAACATCTTTACAGTAATAAGAAAAAAGACACACACATACAAAAACAAAAAAACCTAAACTGTCAATCCAGAATTCTATAAACCACTTCTAGCCTGAGGCTTGTCTCAGGAGGAAGAAAGAGTTGTCTCACAGTTGTCTCAGGAAGAAAGAAATAAAGACATCATATCATAAACAAAACCTGAGAAAATGCTCTCCAACTCATTTGAGCTATGAGAAATGCTAAAGGGTGTACTTTAGGTTGAATCAGTGAAACAGATGGAAACATATTCAGGAAGGTATGAAAACCATCAAAAACGTTATTGTCTTTTGCCACATCTACTGTGAGAATGAAGACCATTCTCAGCTACCAGACTGTTGACATTCTGGAAAACGTCAACATCACTCTAAAGGGACGCACTGTCATTGTGAAGGCCCCAGAGGAACCCTGTGGGGGGACTTTAATCACATCAATGTAGAACTCAGTCTCCTTGAAAAGAAGAGGCTCTGAGTTGACAAATGGTGGGAAATAGAAAAGAACTGGCTACTGTCCATAGGATCTGAAATTCTGTACAGAACACGGTCAAGGGTGTTACACTGGGCTTCTTTTACAAGACGAGTCTATCTATGCTCACTTCCCCATCAAGGTGGTTATTCAGGAGAGTGGTTCTCTTGTTGAAATCTGAAATTTGCAGGGTGAAAAATATATCCACAGGGCTTGGTTGAGGCTAGGTGTTCTTGTCCAGTGTCTCAAGCCCAGAAAGATGAGTTAATTCTTGAAGGAAATGACCTTGAACTTGTATCAAACTCAGCTGCTTTGATTCAGTAAGTCACAACAGTTAAAAACAAGGATATCAGAAAATTTTCAGATGGCATTTGTTTCTGGAAAAGGAACAGTTCACAGGCCGATGAATAAGATCTAAATTGTCCAGCTACAGAAAAACACAAAGATGCTGGGTAATTTTTCAGACTATTTGCGATATTTCAAAGATGCAATTAAAGCCATATTGATTTGGAGCTTTTTCTTAAAAAAATATAAATAAAATAAACTGCTATTGCATCTGCCTTCTTAATCTACAGGAATTCATGTATAATAAAATTAAAATGTGATATATTTAACTGCATACAACTAAAAAAAATTGCATGGCAAAACCACCAAAACAATACACAAAGAAAAGTGGAAAATGAGAATATAAGTTATTATATCGTTGATAAAAGACTAATACCCCAGTAAGAGAGAACTTTTAAAAATGTAAGAAAAATATACAAAAAACCTCCACCCTCTATAACAATGGGTAAAAAACATAGATAATATAGATAATTTACTAAAAACATTTAAAAGTGATCTGAAAATATGAAAATATGTTCAAAATCATTCATAATCAAAAGATGCACACAAAAACTATCATACCTATCAGAATAGCAAAATTTAAGAACTATAATAACACACTCTGCTAGCAAGAGTATAGAGAAATGTGAAGTCCTGTGTATCTAATAGGAAAAACTTACTGGTAAAATCCTTGTTGAGGAGAATTTTGAAATTTCTAGCCAAACTAGATATATGTTAACATTTTGATCCTGAAATCTAGATTCTAGGAATTTGCCCTCGAGACACATCTCATTCAGTGGAAAAATAGAAGCACCTGGGTGGCTGAGTTGGTTAAGCACTGCCTTTGCCTCCCATTGTGATCCCAGGGTCCTAGACCAGTCCTGCACCAGGCTCTCTGCTCAGTGGGGAGCCTGCTCCTCCCTCTCCCTCTCCCTCTGCCACTCCTCCTGCTTATGCTCTTCTGCTCTCTCTCTGTCAAATAAATGAAAGAAAAATACATGTGCTTTTCTTTCTTTTTTTTTTTAAGATTTTATTTATTCATTTGACAGAGAGAGAGAGAGAGATCACAAGCAGTCAGAGAGGCAGCCGAGGGGTGGGGGGTGGGGGGGGAGGTTGGGGGGGTTGGAAAGCAGCCTCCCCGCCGAGCCATGCCAGGGCTCAATCCAAGGACCCGGAGATCATGACCTGAGCCGAAGGCAGAGGCTTTAACCCACTGAGCCACCCAGGCGCCCTGATGTGCTTTTCTATTCATTAGAATTTCATAACTGTTTTACATTCTGTATCTTCGTATGTAAAAATAAAAACAAATACCTACCTAGGAATTTGAAAATAGATCTGAATGAAGGAAAGTAGCCCTTGGAAAGAAACACCTAGTTGTGATAGTTGTGACACTAGACTATGTTTATAACCAGCCTGGGATTTGTTGTCAGCAGGATAGTCACAATATAAGATTTCTTTTTGATATTTGTTTTGCTAAAACTTTGCACACTCATCTCTGTCTCTATATACTTTTCCTCATTTTCTTTTTTTTTTTTTTTAAAGATTTTATTTATTTATTTGACAGAGAGAGATCACAAGTAGGCAGAGAGGCAGGCAGAGAGAGAGGGGGAAGCAGGCTCCCCGCTGAGCAGAGAGCCCGATGCGGGGCTGGATCCCAGGACCCTGAGATCATGACCTGAGCTGAAGGCAGCGGCTTTCACCCACTGAGCCACCCAGGCGCCCCACTTTTCCTCATTTTCATACAGGTCTTCATAGGGGATACGGAGTTTGGGTCTCTGGTAAAAGGCACACCTGAGGATTTTCCTGGCATCCACTACAGCTGTGTTTTGTCAGCATCATAGGCAGTTGTGTTTCTGGGCCTGGGGCTTCTCCATTCTGCAAGGTGTTGCAAGGATACTCCCTGCTTGAGGGAATGTTTATTTCCATTTTAATCATCCTGGGGCAAGGTGAATCCCGGGTCCTTAGGGGCGGTAGGAAAGACTTCACTGTGTTGGTCATAAAGTGGCTTCGGAGATGTGTGAACATCCCCTACGCAGAAAGGAAGAGGGTGTCACTTGGAGCTAGGCTGTCTCTAAGGAAGGGGCACCTCTGAGACTCGAGGCAGGTTTCTCATTTGCTCAGGGCTCACCTGGCAGTGGCATGTCTAGGCGGGTCCACCCAGGGTCCCTGTGCAGTCGCAGGCTTGCACCAGAGGTCCCATGCCACAGACAGGGTCCTCCCTCCCCCGAGGGGTCACAGCGGAGGTGGTGGTGGCAGGAAGAACGTGAGCCGAGGAGCCCTGAGAACGCACAAAGTGGCCTTCTGCGGAGCTCTCGGAATTTGCTGGTAACCTCTTGGAGGCGAAGGTTAATTTAGGCACTTGAAGTATCCCATGTGGATAAAACCAGTAACCGGGATATAAAAACACGGTGTGATGCTATTATTGTCCACATCTGAGAAATGGGGAGTTGGAGGCATGGGAGGACTACTTGGGGTTGCCTACTGTGCACCCCCAAATTTCTTTAAAGCCCGATAAAATAAGTAAATGCCATATATATATGCCATAATATAACAGTGAGATTATAAATTATTATTATTATTATTATTATTAAGGTTAACATAGTCATGAGACAGTCCTCTGAAAAAAAAAATCAATTAAAATTGAGAAGTCGAGAAAGGTAGCAGGTGCGCTGTGGTTTCGCCGGCGGTCCCCTCCCCTTGGGCCACACATGCCACTGCGCACCTGAGTGGAGTGCATTCAGTATGATTCCTGTTTTGTTAGCCGATGGAGAGGAGAAAGGAAAAGGAAAAAGGAAGAGGAGGAGAATCCAAGAGAAAAAAATGGAGAACCGAGCTCCTGAGTGGTGAAGGCTGACTGACCTTCCGTCACAATGGGGGAGAGAGACGGGGAAGAGCGTTGGGCACCAGGCTGTCATTCTCACTGTCCTTCTGGAGAGGCGCTGACATCCAGAGTCAACCTGTCGTCTGTCGAGCATGTTGGCACAGGCAGGCTCTCATCTGGGCCCCCAACATGCTGCCCTGCTCTCCGCTTGCACCTGGAATCCCGTGGCCCTTCTTGACTGGAGGAAGCAGACTGAAGGTCTGGGTCACACGTTTGGCTTTAGGCCATTAGCTTTAGGACTTGGACAAATTGAGTGCTTTCTGTGATGGCAAGAAACAGCCTTTACATCTGACAAAAGCAGAAATAAAAATATAGTTTGAAGATGTCCTTTGAGCCAGGAGAGTAGTGAAATAGAACACCTATTAACCTATTTTGCAAATTGGGTGTCTTTCTATTAGAATTTTTAGGACCTCCTGCTGCTAATTACAATGTCCATATAAGTCCAATTCAAATCTATAGGGTTTGGGTTTTTTTTTTTTTTTAAGCTTTCCTTTTTTTCTGAAATGATACCACTAAGTTTTAAAAAGTACCAGACTTCCGTTAGATTTCTATAAAATTTTGTCTAGGTTTCTACACAGCATACCAGATGGTCAAAACCATTTTTTCTTTTAATTTTGTTTCTAATGCTTTAGTTATCACTCCCAGCTTGCTGCCATCTATAAATCTTAGAACCATGCCCTTATCTGTCTTCCTCCTGGTTATTAATTAAAATTTTAACAAGACAGGGCTCAATGCCAACACACTGTGGGACTTCTGTAAAGACTACTCCAATTTGTAGACTGATATTTATTAACATTCTTAGGGCATCTCACTAAAGTTGATTTTTTTCTGTGAAAAACTATTAATCTTTCTATGGCTTTTTTCCCCCTTATCTTTAATATGGGATGGATTTTATACTATATTTCTCAAGCTATCTGTGGTACAGGACAATTTGCTTTTTCAATTTTTAAATGTCCATGATTGACAGTTTTGTAAAATACAATGAGATATGAAATATAAAAAATGAAATTTCTAGGAGCACCTGGGTGGCTCAGTGGGTTAAAGCCTCTGCCTTCGGCTCAGGTCATGATCTCAGAGTCCTGGGATTGAGCCATATCTTGGGTTATCAGCTCATCAGGGAGTCTGCTTCTCCATTTCCCCCTGCCTCTCCCCTTGCTTGTGCTCTCTCTGTCTCTCTGTCTTTCTCTCAAATGAATAAACAAAATCTTAAAAAAAAATCACATTCCAATAATCAGATCAAATACACAATATAAAAAAAAAGATTGCAAAATCTATGCACATTATTCTTGAAATCATGGATGGAGGCAATTAGTATTAGAAATACTATTACAGCTGTAACTTTTTGGTTTTTCTCCAACCTTGACCAAAGACTCTGCGTGAAGTTACAATCCTCGTACTAAACTCCCATGAGCACATTTTAAATCAGTTTCATGTATGTTGATAATGTTTTTAATGTGACAGAAGAATTTGCATTTTGCTTGTTGATTCATCTAATTTAGATGGGATAAATGACAATGCCCCTCATAGAAGTTAATGCCTATCCTAACCTTTGTGCTTTGATTTTAGAGCATTCACAGGGGGAGAAGCCAGTCTTAGATACTTCTAGACAGGATTGAAAGAGAAGAATTTGAGGTAAATCAATAACCTTAAAGAATTTCTTTTTATCTACCATAAAGTGATTTTTTTTTTTTTTTTTTTGAGAGAGAGAGAGAGTGCATGCGCCTGAGCGGGGGGTGGAATGGGGGGGGGGGTGGTTGGCTGGTCAGGGGGTGAGGGAAAGTCTTAAGCAAGCTCCATGCTCACCACAGAGCCCAACCCGGGGCTCCATCTCAGAACCCCAAGATTTGACCTGAGCCAAAATCAAGAGTCTGACGCTCAACCAACTGAGCTACCTAGATGCCTCAGTGATTTTGTATTTTTAAAATTTATCTTCAATCCTTCATCAGTACTGAGTTCAGTGATTTCCAAATATAAACCTTGCATATTTTAAATTATAGTTCAATAAAAGAAATGGATTTTGTGTTTTTCTGATGGGGCTCTTTGTTGGGAAAATACAATTTGAAATATCTTATTAAATTTGTGTTTAGTGACAAGTGTGCAGAATCAATATTTATTGAAGTAAGTGCGTGCGTGTGTGTGTGTGTGTGTGTGTGTTTCCTTCCAGGCATGGTGATTTTAAAAATTCGAACATTATGGTACAGGGCAAAACTGTATCTGGTGCCTTCATCAGTTGGCAATACCGAACAGGGGATTCAAAGCTAAAATAGCATTCTTTATTACATTATCTTAACAAATTTGAAAATATGACTACATATTTGCAAAGAAATACTATTGTTGTATCTATACGCAGGCTTTTAGGTTGAATCCCTCACAAGCATGTCATTAATTTTCTGTCTGTTTCTGTATTTTGAAGAGATAATCTCAAGGGTGCTGGCTGTCACAGCGCTAAGTCACTAATGTATTTAGACTTCACGCTATGAGGAACCACTTCACATCTGGTATTAGAAAGTGTTCATGTTTCTTGCTTCTTTTGACAGTGCTTGGTAGAAGTTGTTAAATCATAATGTTTATTTAAACATTTTTTTAAAGATGTGCTCAAATCGCTTTTATTTTCATGGATTTTATTCATAAAGTCATCTCATGTGGAAAACCAGAGGCTACATGAATTATACAAATTACCCATCTATAAATTGTTGCCGCTTGAATTTAAATCTTTTGATATGTGATGAAAAATGAAGCTTATAATTGTGGAAATCATCATAACATCATGCCTAAATAATAGAACATTTCTGCTCGTGAATGACTTTTGATTCTGGCCCATCTTCATTAAGCATCCAAGCAGAACTAGGTACTTCCACTTCTGTGCTTTCATAGAATTTTGGTCATATGTGTATGTATAGGGTTATTATTGCTGCTGTAACATATTATACCATAAGCCTGGTGTCCTAAACCACACTAACTTGCTGTCTTCCAATTATAAAGAAGTCTGAAATGAGTCTTACTGGGCTAAAATAGAGGTGGTAGGAGTCCTCTATTTCTTTCTGGAGTGTCTGGAGGAGAATCTGTTTTCTTGCATTTTTAGGTTTCTAGAGGCCGCCCATATTCTTTGGCTCATATCCCCACTTCCTCATCTTCAAAGACATCAATACTGGGTTATGTCTTTTTCACTGCCATCTCTTTACTTCTCCCTCATATTCAAGTTCTTAATCAAATGCACATTTGGGTAACACAACATATTCATATTTTATTTTTTAATGTCTGCTGATTTTTTTTTTTTCTCTTCAAGGCAAGTATTTAAGAGCTTGGTAATTTTCCTCTAAGATAATGGTGGTCACAGAGCAGGGCAGTTTCGACTGACAGAGAAAATAACTTCTTCCATGCCAGCTGTATTTATGTAAACACGCAGCTTATGGTCTACTTTTCCCACCTAATCAACTCATTGGCTGTGGTGTCCATGGGTCCTCCAAACCTCTTTTGATCCCTAAAGGAGCACCATCTAGTAGCACCCAACAGTAAAATCAAACTTCACAGAGCACATGCAGAAAGCTCTCTTCTTTCTGCTTTCCTCTGCTCTATGGAGTGACATTTTAAAGGGAAAAGTGGAAACCATAGCAGTAATTTGAACTAGGTTAAGCAATTTTGATGCTTGATGAAGGCATCTGTAATGAGGATTTCAAATCACCAGTATAATCAGTGTTTTCTTATGTTAAAATTCTATGTCTTAGGCACTGAATTTATGTAGTTCCTGAAAATAATTTTCTTATCTTTTTCACTAGCTCAGTAAATGCTCCTTGTATACCGGTAGTAGTGAGTTAAGTATTAGCTGGCCAACGTTTTATTGCATTATACTTCTGAAGAAGTTGAGTCTTCTGTGCTATTGGAATTTGTTTGTTTATAAGTAAGAATACTCTTCGGCATGAGTAGTCACATACATCATCAAATGTCTAGTATAGAACCACAAGTTAAAGTGATGACCTTCTTACAATGAAGTAAATACTCTGTAATTCTCTTTACTTAGCTCATATCAGGTAACTCCTAAAATGATAATTGTATTCTTCTTAAAATCTGACTATTTTTTCTCTTGGTTAATTCTTAATTTTTCCACATGATGGTTGAGCAAATCAAATAAAAATAAAACATAGTAACAATCTATTAAGAATGGAAGATTAGTGGTTTTTTTGTAAATGTATATTTTTGAGAATCTAAGACAATTAAATTTCTGGAGTTGGAGGCATATATATCTGTGCATCTGCATCTACTCTAGAGATGCTGAACTTACTGGTTATAGTTTGGGACCAATATATATATACTGTTTGGTGGCTAGATGTTCAGCAATTCTATTTCCTTTCTAGGATCAGACCACAGCTCCCAACATTGCCAACTTCCATCCGAATAGAATGTGAGCAACATGACTTTTGATTGGGTTTTGGACTATGAAGTATAGAAAGGAATAATTGTGCGGCCCCTAAAATGGCCTGCACGATCCTCATGTCTTCCCTCTCTCTTTCTTATCCTTCTAACTGTGAGTGAAGAACTTCAAGATGGTAGAGCCACAGAATGGAAAAAACACTGAATCCCTGCCCCTTGGGGAGAGCTCTAGACTTGCACTGTTCTGTGGCATGAGCTGGAAAAACCACTGATCTGGGGGAATGTTTGTTACAGCAGCAGGTGTTACTTACACTGCTTAGAATAACAGGCACGTTCTTCCGTTTAGTCTCTTTTGAATGTCGAGATGACTGGGTGATTGCCTGTTGTTCAGTAAATATTACCAGTAAGATGACAGAGAAGAAATATCTTCTGATGTGGTGAAAATTGAATCCAACTTTTTATGATATAGTTAATGGCTTTCTAAGGACTCCTCAGGAGGTTACAACATAAGAGGTATGCAGGCAACCCTCTTAAATAACTTGGTAGCTGTCATAATTAGACAGATTCTTTTTAAATTATAGAAGAAAGTAAAATTCTCTCCTTAAAAACACTAGTACAATACACCAGAGTGTTAGGTAATTGCAGCTAGATTTAAAAACACAGTTCTGACATAATAAAAAATTAAATATTGTTAAAATGCTGTTCATCAAATAAAAAGTCAGTCTATCATCAGAGGTAGTCCAGTCCTAAGAGAGTTGAGTCCCTCCCTGGCAACTAATTCCACCAGGAATAGTTCAATCCTGATAAAAGATGAATTTTTCCATGGCACACATTTTCTACCTTTAAGTCATAACCTGAGCTTTCCAGATTGCTCGCTTGTTCATCTTTTCTTCTTGAATTTTGTTAAAAGGATGAGTGTTCCATGCCCTCTTTTACCATCTGGGGGGTTTCTAATTATCCTCCAAGCCCCAAAGTAACTACTCTCTTCTGCAAGAAGCACTTCTGATTTCTAATCTCTAAGCAGTGCTGTGTGCTCTCTCCATTGTGCCATTAAAACAAATTGTAAGTGCCTTCTCAGCACTTAATACTTGCTGATATGATTTACGCCTGCCTTTCAGCCAAAGGTGTCTCCGTTTATCCCTGGAACATGGAATATAGAAAGAATTAAATTTATTTGTTCTATTTATTTGCAGTCCAAATAAAGGTTTGCACCTTTCATAGTCCCATGATGGCACAGGACAACTTCCAAGTAAAGTGTAGAAGAAGAAACACTATCTCTCTCTATTTATACACACACACACACACACACACACACACACATAGACATATATCTATATAGAGAGACACTTATATGTGTATGGGTCTATATAAACAGACACATATACATGTAAAAATACATTATATGTAAGTATATATGCATATAATCTTTAAAGAAACATTCATATTCTCCCTACCTAAAGTTTAAAAAATTAAACTTTTGTATATCCTCTTCTGATTTTTAAGATAAACTTTTACAAACTAATGTCTTTCTTCAACATTAAACCAGTTTCATTTTCTGACTCTTCTTCTTCTTCCCAGAGGCAAGAGCTACTGTGAATTGATACCCCTCTCTCCCTCCCTCCCTCCCTCCCTCCCTCCCTCCCTCCCTCCCTCCTCCTTCCTTCTTTCTTTTTCCTAGAGAGTGGGAGAGGGAATCTTAAGCAGCCTCTGTGCACAGCACAGAGCCCAATGCAGGGGCTCAGTCTCACAACCCTGAGATCATGACCTGAGCCAAAACCAAGTCAGTCACATTTTTAGAAGTATATTCCATTAACCAGCATTTGCATTTCTGGTTATTTAAAAAAAAAAAAAAAGACATGTGCTCATTCATACGTTTAAAATGTGATGCATATTTTATATTAAAATGTAATAAATGAACATACATTATATATTTTCAACCACAAAGTAAGGAACATGTGTAATTGCTGCCTAGAATAAAATACAGAGCACTGCAGTATGTCAGATGCCCCATCACAGTACCAACTAAAACACATGTCTACTGACCATGAAACATATAACCATTATCTTGGTTTGCGCTAAATTTTTCCTTTATCCTTTTATTTTACTTTATTTTATTTTATTTTCTGCATTTTTCCGCATACACATTTTTATTAACAATGAAGAATATATCACTTCCTGTTTCATAAGGTTACTTTTGAGGTGTAAATGACTTTTATAATACTCTTAAAATGAGCTTCCTCATATATGAACCTTATACAAGTATTATTTGTGATCTTCTTGTTGTTGATCTTATTATTACTATTATTTAACATGTTTCCCTGTGCACTATATGGAATTTCTCAAGGGCATATATATAGGTGTGCAGTATCTGGATCGTAGGACAGACATTAAACATATTCAACTACATCGGCTAATACAAAACTGTTTTCCGAAGGTACAGTTGTATTTTGTATTCTCACCAACATACAGTATTTTTTATTCCATACAGTAATATTCTGTATTCAATACAGTAATTTGTATTCTCACCAGCAACAAAATCTTGTTCCATTTCCTCACGATACTTGATATTGCCAGACTTTTTATATTTTATATATTTTATATTTATATTTTATATATTTTATATTTGCCAAACTCATCGTGTGTTTAATTTGGATTCTCTTGTGGGATGTTTAACCACTTTTCCTTTGATATGTTCATGGGTTCTCTGGGTGTTTGCTCTTTTGTGAAGAACCTCTTTAAGACTTTGGACAATTTTGTTGTGTTATTAGTATTGAGGCATGAAACCTCCTTATGTATTTTTTACATACATCCTGTGTCAGTTTAAGTATTGTGAATAACTTTTTTGAGTCTTTGTCGAGTGTTTTTGTAATCTTTATGGTGATATTTCATAAATATAAAATTTTAAATTTCAGTACAGTTGAACTTATCATTCTTTTTTGAACTTTCTGTGTTTCATATAAAAAATACTTTACTAACCTATTGCGTTTTTCAGTATTTCAGAAATAGTTACAAACAGAAGGGGGAATCACAAGAGAAAATTAATTGTATGATATAAGTAATATTTTCAATAATTTAACCACATAAACTTTGGTAATATTATTTCTACAGGATTTTCTTAAAGGAGAGTACATTATTCTAATGGATCACAGTAATTGCCACACTTAGGTACATTGTTCTAGCATATTTTCATCCTAATATTACAAACAAAGGTAAGAAATAGGGAATTCTGATGGTAAGGAAAATGTTGCAGATAACAAAAATGTATATTTTTACAAAGGAATTTATGTTAAGATTTCAATGGTTTTTCTAATGCATCTTATTTAGAGGACAATTTAAGTCAACAAAACCGGGTAGGCTAATTAAAAATAAACTCAACTTAATTGACCATGTAAGTGTGGATTTATTTCTGGGCTCTCTATTCTGTTCCACCAATATGTGTATGACCTATATATATCAAGACATAACTGTTGTGCTTGTTTCTTATGAAAGCTTTGGGAATTAACTTTTACCTTGAGATTTATAAATTCCTCAATGTTAAGAGATTTGACCTCTTTGGATTTTCAGCCAAGACTAGATGCCTAAAATGACAAAATACTACATGGAAACAGTCTTGTAATTTTCTGGCAGTTGACCAGAATATATATAATACAGGAAGTAAGACTCAAAAGTACATTCTATGAGGAGCCATTGAAGTGATAATTTTTCAGATGTTGCTAAGTGGCCTGAAAGACATGACACGCTCAAAAGAAAGGCAAAAAAGAAAAATACTCACTTGCATCCAGGGAGTAACTTGCCAAGTGATGTATCAGTTTGGGAATAGGGCAGAAAAAGAAATTGATTCAATCTTTGGAACTCTAAGAGAACTAGAGGTCATTTAGTACAGGCATTTCCTTTTAGTCTCTTGTTATAAAAGCTCAAAAATGCATTTTATTAACCCAAATATATTCTTATATATTACAGACTCAACCCATATAGCATAAGTTAATATTCAGACTTGTATACTGCTCTACATGTTAACCTATATGACAGGATCAATTTATTTCCTGCAACTTTTGAATTTATGTCAAGTCTTACTTAAAATTTTTATGTAAATTTTAATTTAAATTCTATTAATTTAATTAATTATTTAATATGCAAGATAATAAAATATGTATGTACAACATATAAAATAAAAATAAAATTAATTAAAATTTAATTTTAAAGTTTTGAATTCTTGTATTTCTTTCAGTTTCATTTTTCACAGAGTTCCAAGATAAATTTGATTATATTATGAAATCAACTTATTAGGAATGACTAATGTTTTAGCACTTAATGATTTTTGCCTTGAACTTTATTTGCATTTACCTGATATGATTTGCCTATAATGTTCCTTCTGCAAATTAGTGTCCCTCTATTTAAGGGGTCTCACGAACTAGGATTTTGTTTAACCCCATCAGAGACAATTTCTTATTTCCCTCTATTTCTTGTTTGATTAGAAGGTTTATTTTACTTACAACCATTATTATAACTGGACTGCTGTGACAGTTCTGTAACCTACAATTTCTTTATGTTTCTTTTGTTTTTATCCTTTGACGTACACACTTTCCTTCCATTACTTTTTGTCTCCCCAATGTTTTGGAGGATAAATATTTCATTTTAAATTCTACTGTGGTTCTCTTTTATTTTTTCAAAGTGATTCTCTTTTATTACTTATCAATGATCTGACTCAAAAGTAAGATTATAATTCCAGCAATCTCTGATAAACAGTATTGTCTTAACTTCTAAAAACTTCTTCAAAAGCAACATTCCTCTCATTTCTCCAACCTGTCATTATAATTTAAAATATGGAATCTTGATTATTGTTTTTGAATTATTATTTGAATAGTATGTGTTTTTACAGAAAAAAATTGACACCTTACGGTGTTTGGAAATCCTATTTCCCTACAGTTATTTTCAATCACACCCATTTTAATTGATTTCAAAGCCCATAATATGTCCATTTGGTTAGAACACATTTTTAAGTATTTTTTAAAGGATGAACACATTGAAAACACATGGTGTATTTTGTGATCCTTCTTATGTCTAAATCCTTATAATCACAAAATCTGTCATTCACTTTCACATAAGTTATCCTTAAAATTTTTCTTAGGTCATATTTTTCATGCAGTTCAAGAGTTTTCTTAATTTTGTATCAACCAACTGATTTCTTATTTGCTAACTTCCTACCCAACATCTGTTGGCTTCTTTTCCCCCAATTTTACTGAAACCATTTTGTTTTCAAAATTATTTGCTCTTCCCATATATTAGTCTGGGTTTCTGCGGGAAACAAGTATCAGTCAGAAAATGATTAACTAAAGAAATAAAGGAACTATTTACAAAAGTGTTAAGGGAACCTGATTAGAAGAGCCAAAGACAAAGAGGGTTAATGATGGCGTGCATCTCCGTGAGAGCTAAGCTGTAGGAGAGAGCCAGCTGACGTGAGCTGTGGCCTTTGTAGGCAGGACTCATCACTGCCAGACTGGGGTCCACCCAAGACAGTCAGGGAAATGACTATTCCAGTCTCTCAGTCTCCTGCTGGCACTTGCCTCGCCCCATCTGACAGATGCCAAGAGGCCAAGGAGCTTGCCGAGATGGTCATTGTGCTCACAGAGGTCAGCAATCAATGGTTACATGGTGTAGGTCTAATGAATGAAGGAGAAATCTATGGAGAAAATCAGGGGGGACTTTATTTTTGTGCAATTATTTTCCTTGGTTGACAGAGGGTCTGATGCCCCTCGTTCCAGCCCTTTCCCCTTCCCTCTTCTTCCTGTCTGGAAAGCAGTTGTGAACCGAGGTCCCCAGCAGGAACATTGTGCAACTCTACCCGCCCCAGGTGGACTGTATTTGAATTTTTTAATATGGGAAAAAACCAAACTGGAACTTTGTATCTAATATCCCTTACTATTCTACATCTCCAATGTATGATGATTCTAACTCTCTGTTTACTATCTTTGAAATAGTTTTTCTCATTTCCACTCCTATCTAACTTTCATTTTTCATCATGTGTAATGATAATAAGTTATTAACTTTTTTAAGACGTTCCATTTAAAAAAACCCTTTAAACTCTCCCCAAATTTTTATACTCTCCATTTTACCATTTAACTATAGATTAAGTTAAATATTCCTGAAACATCATTTCCACCGTACTATCTTCTTGACAAAAATTTCAGTAAATGTTCTTGTCCTATAGTATTAATTACAATGCACTCTAAGGACTTATATTATTTGAATCCGATCTACCTGTTGGATCTTATCTCTTCATATTTCCAATGGGTATTTGATATTCTGACACAGCCATTTTAATACCAAGCACATTTTGACATAATGAAGAGAAAATTTGGTTTTGACAGGGAATAAATAGCTATATTTATATTCCTTTCTTATCCTTTTAAGTTACCAAAAGCAAAAGACACATTGTCACTCTACTCATTACACCCTGAGCCTTATATGCCAACTTACCCCCTTTTCTTTAGGGACATCACTGATGAACAGAGTGAGGACCCATTAACATGGCTCTTTCAATTGTTACAATGCTGAAATAAATCCATGCCTGTGCTAAAAAACAATAACAGTAACCTGTAGTAAGCTAGAAAGTTAATGACATAAACTCTCAAATGAACACGTATTTTATGGTAACAGATGGATGTCACAGGAACCCCATAAAGGTCGTCTGGCACAGCTACATCAGAGTGGGTGTTCTGCATTACAAGAGAGTTTGTGGGGTTACCATGGGAAGGATTGTTTTCGTGCTCATTCTCTAGGGACACTGCTTTAGAACTGACAGTGTATTACTATTCACAAAATGGGTCACTGCTCCCACACTTCCAAATTGTTGACAATGTGGCAGTCCTTGTGTAAAAGCAATTTATACGTTTTGAATGTATAAATTCAAGAATTCTAATTAAATACTAAAAACTAAAATCCAGAATAAAAAGGGAATAAACTTTGGATAAGATTATGAGCATTTCTTTAAAGTATCATAAAAATAAATGTTTTGAATCTATGGAAGAACAGAAACTGTATTTATTTTTATCTAACTCTGGTGCCCAGAACAAACAATAACCAAAATAATATATGAAACTTTATTGTTAGTACTGAGGAAAAATATTTCAATATGAAATATTTATATAAAGCTCTTATGAAATTTTTTATAGTTTGCGCTGATGCCATGACAGAAGGAAGCTTGTATTTTAGGGACAAAAATGGATCTTTTACTTTGGAATTAACTCCCATACGATGATCAATTAAGTATGGATCATTCAATAAAAGATGTAAATCGGAAAAATTACACAAAATCCTATCTTGACAAATTGTACACTTTTTCTATAAAACACCAAATAAATATCAGAGATTATTATATAATAAATCTAAAGAGTTGACAGTTGAAATAACAAATTTGAACATTATTTATATCTCAAATAGAGTTATGTAATAAAGAGATGCAAAAATAGTTTCAGAACATTCTTTTACCTTATATTTTGATAGAAAATGTGAAATCAGAGTAATAAACTTTGCAAAAATATATGCATACATAAGTAATTATATATTATACATATAGTTAAGAAAGCTTAATTTCTAAGATTATATATATAAAACTTTAGAAATTAACAACTGTCCAAAAAAATATATTAACAACTGTCTTTCAAAAAAGTCAGTTATGGGGGTGCCTGGGTGGCTCAGTCATTAAGCGTCTGCCTTCGGCTCAGGTCATGATCCCAGGATCCTGGGATAGAGCCCCACATGGGGCAGGCTCCCTGCTGGGCAGGAAGCCTGCTTCTCCTGCTACCATTCCCTCTGCTTGTGTTCCCTCTCTCACTGTGTTTTTGTCTAATAAATAAAATCTTAAAAAAAAAAAGTCAGTTATCTATTTTACTTAAAAAGGTAATGTTTCACTTACTTAAAATCAATTTAACCCAATAAGTGATTGGTTATCTATACAACTAATTAAAAGAAAAGAATTTGTAAAAATGGGGAAATGAGATATGCTTGAAAAAAAACAAAAAGAAAACAGTTTTGAAAGAAAAAGCTATTAGATTGGCTAATATGTGAAAATGCATTCATTGTCTGATGAGAAGCATGTACCTTTTAATAAATATTTAAGCTCTTTCATTTTATTTAGTCCTAAAACTAACAAAATGATGTTTATGAGATCCTGTGTATAATATGAACAAATTTATTAAGATTAAGAATCACTTATAAAAGGCTTTCATGAATATAATTTTTGAGACTTAGGAAATGATAGAAATATTAAATATTCAAGTATATTTACACACAGTATGCACATTGTGTGTTCTTTCTGTTATTTCAGAAGAATCTAAGGGCAGATTCAGCTCTTTTTTTTTTTTTAAAGATTTTATTTATTTGACAGAGAGAAAGATCGCAAGTAGGCAGAGAGGCAGGCAGAGAGAGAGGGGGAAGCAGGCTCCCCGCTGAGCAGAGAGCCCCATGCGGGGCTCGATCCCAGGACCCTGAGATCATGACCTGAGCAGAAGGCAGAGGCTTTAACCCACTGAGCCACCCAGGTGTCCCCCAGCTCTTAATAATATAATAATATAATAATACAATATTTATACAACAAGTAATTCCATAATAATGTATGTGTCTTATATTTATAAAATATAAAATAATTCTATGATAAAATATAATATCACAGATAATGAGGCGGTTATCCTTTGCATTAAGACATTTTGTTTTCTAACCATTATACTACACTTGATCTTAGCCAAAGACCGAGAAGCGATTCTAACCATTATAAATGCAATGCAGAAATCTTGGGAAAAAATTTAATGTGTTTACCTACACCAACCTATACCTCAGATAGGATCGTCTTTTGCTAGTGATAGGCAAGTCATACAAAAGATTACATTCACAATTTTTAAAATAATTACAGAATGACTTAAGAGTTAATGATAGATATTTTTTTAAAAGATTTTATTCATTTGACAGAGAGAAACACAGCAAGAGAGGGAACACAAGCAAAAGGAATGGTAGCAGGAGAAGCAAGCTTCCTGCCGAGCAGGGAGCCCGATGTGGGGCTCGATCCCAGGACCCTGGGATCATGACCTGAGCTGAAGGCAGACGCCCAACGACTGAGCCGCCCAGTTGCCCCAATGATAGATAATTTTTATTATACCTTACCACTTAGTGAGACGCTCAATAATATGTGTGATATATTTTTAAAATCTTTTTGTAAAACATATTTACAGGCCTTTATGACTTATATATTGAATATTATATATTGAATATTACCCACCAGCTATGAGCCAGTAAAAAATCACTTATGGGATGTAGACGGTAGACTGAGAGGTGTTACGAGATTTGCAGTATCTGTCAGGTAATCAGGTGTAATCATGACTTACCTGCTTCTTCCGATTATCTAAAAAAGAAATGCTCATTCTCTGAGCATATAAATGTTTCCAATAACCCATATTTTCTGATTTGTTGTTTTCTTGCAATCTGCTATGCTAATGCTCTTTTAATCAATAATACATGCGGTGGATTAGTAATGGAATTTAGGTGAAAGAGGAATGAAAAACTTCATAACCGGGTCTTTTGTAATTATCAAAACAACAACTTCATAAGAGCAAAAAGATTAAAATAAATTTTATGGGAAGCAAAGTCTGCTGTAATGGGGGAAGTTAGTGTGAAATAAGGATCAATATGTCTTTTTCATACATGATTGTGCGTTAAATCTGTGTATGATTTCATTTTGCCACGATCTTTTTGATCCAATTGTATCTAAATAACAGCATAAATATTTTGCCTGGGTCAAAAGTCTGGGTTCTCCCCAGTCAGCACATAGACTCAAGTACATAAATGGTACATAAAGGTACATAAATGGTACCTTTGCCCTGGTCTTAACAGCTCTCCTTTTGTTGCTTAGTACATCCGGTTCATTTTGAACATTCTCCTTATTTTCCTACCTTAACCACATACTTAATCAATCTCTAAGAAAATAATACCATTTATAACCTGGACCATTAATATTTGCATTTAATTCCATAATACAATTGACTTTTAAACTGATCTATATCTATATATATGTTAGAAGGTAAACTGAGGCACATAAAAACTTTGAGTAATTTCTTAGCAAACCTTTAAACAGGCAGCACCAAATGAAAAATGACGAGGGGTGCTCCAGGGATTGGAGCTGGGGGGGTTGTTCACAGAAATGAACTGACGAAAAGCAAGGACACTATCTGGCTAGAGCTTAGGCATTTGCCTTATTTGGGAAAGACTAATTGGCTGTTAGTGATTGGTTATTCCTAATGTTTACTTTTTTTTCTTGAAAGCATTGACCTCGGGAGGCTTAGGTTTTGGTTTGCTTAAGTAGTCTACCAAGGCTTTAGAGCCACTCCAGTCTAATGGCCTCCTTGTTTAGTTATTTTAAGTTATATATTGTATTTTTGTATTATTGTATTAAATATTGTGTTTTCCAAATACACTCTAAAATTCCTGCAGGAATCAATCAATTGATCAATCAAATGCTTGAGAGTTTTTAACTTGTTCATAGGTCTCAACAATTTAGGTCATTCTAAGTTTTAATTTAGTATTCTTGCCTTCACTGAACTGAATAAACTTTGAGGAATTGTTTATTCATAGCACATATTTTTACCAAATAATATGCATCCATAGAGATAATAAGAAATGATTAAAATTCATATATATATATATGAATATATATATAATTCATATATATTCATATATATATGCAATGCAATATCTACCTATATATATATAGATATAGATGCTAATGTTGATCCTACTTAAAATTAGTAATCTATCATTACTTTGCTGCAGACACATTGATATACCTGACTACAGGAACTACTTGAGACCTCCTTGGGGTTGTAACAAAATAACAACAAATGCTTTGTATTACTTTCCTAAGGGTGAAACATTTACACTTCTGAGGTTGATCTGACTGCAAGGTATTTGGACGAAGATTGTAAACCTGTGTCCATCTTCTACTGCAAGGATAGTACTGCTGACCTCATTTATATGACTTTGTGTTGTATTTATTTATTTGTTTGTTTATTTATTTGTTTATATTTTGATTTATTAGAGAGAGAGCATAAGCCAGAGGGAAGGACAGAGGGAGAGGGAGTAGCAGTCTCCCGCTGAGCAGGGAGCCCGACATGGGGCTTGATCCAGGACCCCGAGATCATAACCTGCGCTGAAGCAGATGCTTTGAGCCACCCAGCCACCCCTTTTGTGTTGCTTTTAAAAGAGATCTGCCACTCTTCCTTTTCTCTCTTCTCTCTCCTCTCTGTCTCTCCATTCCTCCCCTCCTCTCTGTCTCAAAGGATTCCTTTGTGTAAAGCAAGAAGTAATACATGACCTGATATTGTATTGCAGAGCAAACTCAGTTTTAAAAGTTTAACATCTATATATTGTTTATAAGATCAGGCAAATAGCATAAGGAATGTAGTGGTCAAAAACACTTGAACTTACAAATAATTAATTTATTCAATCCAATTTATAGGAATCTATATTTAATTATACAAATTGCTACCCAGTATTTACTTGAACAGGTATTAATGAGTAATGGGTAATGAGAGTTTGGAAAACTATTCCTTAAAACATAGTTGAGGACATCTTTTTTCTTTTACAGGAAAAGTTCCAAAGAAATTATGTATTAAAATTTAGATTCTGTTAAAGTGGAATATACATAGTTTCTAAATGGAATTCATTCACTCAAAGAAATTTAGATTCTGTTAAAGTGGAAATATACATAGTTTCTAAATGGAATTCATTCACTCAAATTTAGATTCTGTTAAAGTGGAAATATACATAGTTTCTAAAGGGAATTCATTCACTCATTCTACAAATATGGAGGGAACACCTACTACCCATGAGAAGTTTAAATACTTGGAATATATTCCTAATCAGACAAAGATTTCTGCCTTCATTCTAGAGGATTGGGAAATTAGCAATCGACCAAGTATGTAAATTATGTTGTATGTTAGTAGGTGATGAAAAACAAGGTCTGAGTGTTTGAAAGTATAGGTATGGGATTTACTTCAAGTTTCAATAAATGTTATACCAATGTCATTCAGAGATAGTGCCAATAAGTTGTTTCCAACATACTCTAGTAACCATCAATGAGAAATGAAGAAAATGAGGTACACATTTTTCTCTCAATTTCATTAAATATTAGTGAATAAGGAAAAAACTGATTTTAAATTTAAATATCTCTAAACCTAGCTGGGTACTACAGGCCATTACTTCAAGAGTGAATTCCATCCTAAAGAAGATTCAAGTTAGGAAAAACCTTGAAGATATCATTATTTCTAAGTGAGGCTAGCAAATGCCAGCCTGATATTCAGGGAAGGTTTAAACTTTCTTTCACTAATATTTTCATATTAGCTAGTCACACAAGGCCTAATAATCCACCCCCAATAAGGTGTAGAAATTTAGAAGTGATAAGAGTAATATTATCATAGCTGGAAGAGATCTTTAAAAAGACCCATCCCAGAGGCACATGGGTGGTTCAGTGGGTTGAGCCTCTGCCTTCAGCTCAGGTCATGATCTTGGGGTCCTGGGGGCTCTATCCCAGGGGGTCCTGGGATCAAGCCCCACATCGGGCTCTGTGCTTAGCGGGGAGCCTGCTTTCTCCTCTTTCTCTGCCTACTTGTGATCTCTCTGTCAAATAAATAAATAAAATCTTTAAAAAAAAAAAAAGACCCATCTCAAACCCAGAAAATTAAATTACTTGTCAGCTCTCACTTCTCAGGCTCACGCTCTCTGATCAGTATTTGCCCAGAAAGAAATGCGTGTGGAGAAAAAGAAACACACTTTTCTCTTGCTTCTCATGTCTCCTCTGTCCATTCTGTTCTTTGTTTTGACTTGATCTTACTTCTCCCTCTTCACCTGCCCAATTCATCCTCATCCTTTACCTCCTGAATATCCCCTCTTCTGGTACTTTTTCAAATTAAGCATTTTATATTTGCCATCTCTTCTCTTTAGTTAATCCCCAAATATTAAGAAGTAAAAAAAAAGAGAGAAAAGAGGAAACTAGATACAATTTAATTTTAATGTTCTAGTACTGGCAAGATCATGGGTTTCAGATGGTCAGCATATTAATTTTAGTAACAAAAAGAAGGTACTAGGGAGTGAGAGGGAAGAGGAGAGAGACAAGGAAGTAAGGAAGGAAGGAAGGGAACAAGGAAGGAAGGAAAAAAGAAGGAAAGAGAGGCTTTATGTGGTCTAATAATGACAGTTTGTCATAAAACAAGAATTGTTATTGCCATTAATAATATGCATTCAAGGAAGAAGAATGATGAAGAGGAGGAATCCAGTCTGCCGAAATACAAGAGTAATTGCATCTTAAGAAAAAGGCAGCAACAACATCATTGATGGTATTGAGTGATTAGTAGGAAAGATAGTTCAGTAGGAAATATATCAAGGTTAGAACTGAAGATGTCTGGATGGTCTAACTTGAACGTTTTTACTTTTTTCTTACATTGGTATGCAAATTTAGTGGGCGATTACAGGAAGTAGCTATGAAGTTTCACAAAACAGTAGAAGAAATTTGAAAGGCTTTCAAAATCTCTTTGCCAACTGAATCAAAGAGCTTTAATCATTTTTCTTAACTGCAATACAGAACAAATCATTCTGTCAAGTGAAATGACTCTCCTACCATTTCTGCTTAATTATGGCATAAACCCAGTAGACTAGACTAACTAAAGTCTTATTTTTAATGTTTTTTTAAATAAAAAATGTTCGTATTTGCATCAACCATCAGTGAATTTAATATATTATTAAATTTATTCCAGATTATCCAAATATTTTGTGTCTTGGCAATAATTTTTGGAATCTCCACCAAGCAAACATAATCATTAGAGGATACAAGTTGAAATAATATCTCCCTGTTTACTTTGTACCATTTATCATCAGCAGTTTAATGCAGAACCTCATAGATTGCAGATATATATATCTCATTTTTAATTGTTTAATTTCACAATACAAATATTGTATTATCCTTTAGGCTTTGCAGTTTATACTAAGTTTCTTACATAAAGCTTTTTGATCATCACCAAAATTCTGATTTTCTTTTACCATGTTAATGGAAAAACTAATACACATTAAGGTCATCAGTTATCCATTGACCTCAAGGAAGTTAAAGTGGTTAAACTTAACAGACTAAAGACAGAAATGCATACTTACAATTTTATAGAGAAACCACTATAGTTTTTAAAACATATATTTTGCTTAAATACATTTTCATTATTTTACCATTTCAATTTCAAAAAGGAATGTGTTAAGAAGTCTATAAAAGCATTATGAATCCAAGAGCTCTGTTAATTAAAAGTACGCATGATGGTGAAACTTATGGTGACTTGATCATTTAAACCAAGATAAGTAAAGACAAATTGTGTCTTGAACCTCCCCAAACGAAAAAAATTAAAAGGGAAGCATACTATTTGATAGGCTTCTTTGTATTCTGGAGACATCATGTTTCACATTTAAATGTGTGCCCCGATGTGTGTGGTGGGTGATGGGAAAGGCTGTGAGCTTTCGGTGGAACAAGACCCAGGTGTACTCACATCACGTCCACGCAGCAGCTTGGGTCATGGTAGACCCATGTTATCAATGATGGGAAAAGACGGCACATGTAGTAAGACCTAATGGAATAAATCACATCACTGACTGTGAGACTTTTTGATGTGGAACATGCCATCCACGATAGAGAATTGTACACCTTTTGAAGAAAATAGTTCCTGGCATCCTACTGGGCTTGGAAAGAATCAGAGATTTAGAGCTATGTGACATACTCCAAATTTTAAAATATAGTACTGAATTTCATTAAAGGACAGATTGCAAGCCATATCAGAGATATTTGAAGGCATTTCCCATAGAAGAAAAAGAGAAACAATCTCTTTTACATTTCTTTAACCTTTATTTTATAGGTAATCATGATGCAGTCAATGGTTTCCGAATAAGCTGCTCATATTTCCATGAAGCCCTACAGTGAATGTCACAATTCAATATTTAACATGCATTGATGGTTATGAATGTATGATTGATATCACTGAAATGGTGACCCTTCTGTTCCTCCAAAGCTCTTTCTTGTTATAAAACATATAGAAGGATATTACAGTTTATTAGCAATCATTTTCCACTTTAAAAGTTTAACACTGTCTAGAGGAAATTTCATGTGAAACTAGTAACAGTAAAATCCTTCCACAAGGATAACTAAATTTTCTTTCATTATAATTGCCTTTTTTTCCACACATAAAAATCATGATTAGCAAACCATACCAGGAGAAAACTTCTTAGAATACATTAAAATAGCACCTGCTATTTAAGTATTTAAACTATCAAATCTGATAGGAAGTAATTAAACAATTTTCTTTTCCCAGTGACATTCTATCTGTAAAAGTAAAACTTGCAGGATCTTACTTGTGATGACTTCATTTGGTTCCCACAAAAACAACTCTTAAAAGTCTAATGCAAGGCTAGAAGCAAGATTTTATTTGGTAAGTCAGGAGCCCACCTGGATAAGTGTTACAAAGAGAATAAGAAAAATCCATTTTAGGGCAAATAATTGAATTTGAAGAGTCTTGTGTCAATCAAGCAGGCTCCAGGACACAGCCAGGTGCTCTGATGGGTAGAAAGATCCGGCCAGTAATTAGAAGTCAGGGGATTCCCACTTCCTAAAAATACAATCTCTGATATAGATGCAGGATGTGTGTGACGCAAACCCCCAGAATCGGGTCTGGTCCATGGAGCACTCGGTCTATGAGTCTTAATACACTAACAATTTTTAGAAAAAACAAATTCTTTCCTCTCATCCTCAGAGATGCTTCTAGTAAATTTCACTTTCCTAAGTTATTGCTAGGCACCGATATTAAAAATAATATAAAGTTAAGTTTCACTAATTTTACAAATAATAGTATTTGTGAGTTAACACACAAAGAAACCGTTGGTTCTGTTTCGTACTCATTCACATAATCCCTTTTCCTTTTAAATGTTTGACATCCCCTAGTCATTACTATGGATAAAATTGATATTCTTAGAAATTGCTTCCACCAATTATTCTTTCTTTCTTTTTTTTTTAAGATTTTATATATTTATTTGACAGAGAGAGAGAGATCACAAGTTGGCAGAGATGCAGGCAGAGAGAGAGGGGGAAGCAGGCCTCCTGCTGAGCAGATAGCCCGATGTGGGGCTTGATCCCAGGACCCTGAGATCATGACCTGAGCCGAAGGCAGAGGCTTTAATCCACTGAGCCACCCACGTGCCCCCCTCCACCAATTATTATTTCATTAAAAATGTTCATCCCCTTGGGTTCCTTGTGAGGGTGTTTGAATGGTCTAAGCCACTAGCTCCACAAGACAACTTCTGTTAATCAGGGGTTTACACTGAAGAATCTAATCTCCTATGTAGATAATCCAGAAGCTGCAAAAAAGACGCAGTTAACTTTAGGAGCTGTAATCTATGGTTTCTTGATGTCATCATGATAGTCATTGCTACAGCCCAAGAATCAGTGTATTCCCTTTACAGAGAGCAAGAATGTTTGTGTGTTAACTCAAAAATATCATATTTGTAAAGTTAATGAAACTTAACTTTATATTCTTTCTAATCTTGGTGCCTAGCTCAAGGAAATGAAATTACTATAGTGATTTTCTCTAGTAAAGCTTAAACCTAAGGAAGATATTAGTAATAATGTGAAAAAAAGGCAAAGTCAGAAGTATATAATCTTAAGACAGTAAAGAGAAAATGTATGACTAAAGGTGTAATTTTTTTTTAAATGTAGAGCAGATGAGTGTGCAGCATAGAGAATATTTTTCCATTGGGGGAAACTCTGTGTGGTGCTCCTGTGCATTTTCCAAATATCTGGTGTTAGTATTTCACTTTTCTGCACCAGTTACTTCTGAAACTTCTCAAAACAAGTTTAAGATGTGGAAGAGGTGCAACTTCCAATTCTTGTTGGATCTGTGGTCATTTTAGTTGAGAAATAGGTATCCAAGGAAAAGCTTCACATTATTTAACTTCTGTGTTGGAGATAAGAGTCATTGATAAGGGCTTTTTCAGTAGGTTTCAAGGTAATCTCTCTCTGGTGACTCCTGCAAGATATTAGTTCACCTGGTCTTAGGTAATGTGAGGGCTGGTTAGGTGATTTTTGAGGAAAGGCAACCTACCATTTGTTAATGGTAGAACCAATTATATTTAATTATTCCTCTACAGTGATTAACAAGATCAATATTTAAGTTGTTGGAGCCTGAGTGGCAATATTTCTATTGCAGGGGCTTGATTTTGATTGACTTATGAAGAGACAATCTATGAATGCCTGAAAGGCAAGACCACAGGGTCATATGAGCTAAGGGTAATACTTTAAGCCATGGAAATTCAATAGTATCTGATCAGTTAGATAATTTTGGTTTAAATGTTTATTTTTTCCACTTTTCCCAAGTTTTGGGAGTGGTAGGACAATAAAATCTGTGAGAGAGTGATAAATCTTCTCATAAACACCTGTCACAGTAAAAAATGTGCCTCTATCACTGGGTAGATATATTTGAATGTCCCTGCTAGGAAACGCAAAATCTTTTTTTTTTCCAGGAGGAGAGATTAGACATTGTGAGCGTTGTAGCCCTACAGAAATAGGGTCCAACCAATCCAGATAATAAACTATTATTAAGATATTGCCATAACCATAAAGGAAAGAAATTATATAAAATCTATTTGAGGAGGCTGAAAGGATCTTTTAGGATATGGCCCCAGTATAGTCTTACTCTTACTTTTTCCTGAACTATGTCAGTCACAGTAAAGTCATCAACTCCCATGCTCTGAGTCTACTGTGTTGCTTCAAGGAGGGTTTCAGCAACTATCAACTTGAGGTTTAACCTGGGGCAATCAGATGGCTATTCTATCATTGCCTGATCTTAAAGGATTTTGCAACACAATCATTTCAAATTTAGGGGTCACATTTCACAAATTTATGATGGAATTTGTGATCCCTTTCCATGCATTAGTCTTTATAGTCTATAAAAGTTTCTTGAATAAAGACTTAGCCAAAGTAGCCTATTTAGCATGATTATCTGCTAAAAATACTGTGTCTACACTCCATTTTCTCTTTTCCCTATTGATCTTTACCTTAATGACAAAAAGCATCATCACATAGTTATTACTCCAAATATGTTTACTTCCAGTGTATATACTTATCCTTTTATTTACAGCAAATGGACATACTGTAGAAAGGGCCAACTTTTGACCATTCAAACCTATTTTGTTCCTGGTTAGGAATGGAACTCTACAAGAGACTGTGTGTAGCCAGGCTGGTATCAACTCATTTTAATTAATTAATTAATTTTTTATTTATTTTTAAAGATTTTATTTATTTATTCAACAGAGAGGAGAGAGATCACAAGTAGGCAGAGAGGCAGGCAGAGAGAGAGGGGGAAGCAGGTCCTCCACTGAGCAGAGAGCCCAAAGCAGGGTTAGATCCCAAGACCCTGAGATCATGACCTGAGCCGAAGGCAGAGGCTTCAACCTACTGAGCCACCCAGGAGCCCCTCAACTCATTTTATTTTTAAGATAATTGCCATAGGGGCAACTGGGTGGCTCAGTCGGTTAAGCCTCTGCCTTCGGCTCAGGTCAGGATCCCAGGGTCTTGGGATCCATCCCCACATCGGGCTCCCTGCTCAGCAGGAAGCCTGCTTCTCCCTGTCTCATTCTTTTCGCTTGTGTTCCTTCTCTCTCTGTGTCATTTTCTGTCAAATAAATAAATAAATAAATAAATAAAAAGATGATTGCCATGAAGAAAAACCGTAAGACTCATTCTGGTGTGCTGACGAACACATCTTTTCCAGGCACAGGTAACTTTCTACAAAATCACAACCACGAGATTCTTCTTCATTGTGTAATATTTATAGAGTTGCTTGATTTAACAGTATTACGCAAGAGAATGGGAATAGGAGAAAAATGTAATAATCATTTTTTATTAATTCATTAGAACAAGAAGTCGTGCATTTTTCAATAGCCAGAGAAATTCATTAAATATAGAAGCTCTGGATTTAAAGATGATCCTAGTACAAGGCATGAAAACGCTTTGACTAATTTAGTGGAGGACTGTAATTACTCTGAGGCAAGAGGTAGAAGTTTTGGCTATTGGATCAGGGCTCAGTTTTTATGTGGGCCTGGAGTTAATGCCCTAAGAGCATAATCTAAACCTCCTTATATTCATACAAAAATGAAGATTTACATTAATCTAAGAAGAACCACTCTGGATTCTTATGGTTTTTTGTTCCAATTATTCTATCTATGCTCCATTAGCTTTTTTCCCCATAGAGATTCTGGGATCTTGGATAATTCTTCATTCATTATTTTTTGTCTCATACATAATGTAGGCATTCTAATTCCTAGATCAGCTATAATCTGATTATGCGCAGATAAATTAAAGGAAGTTCTAATATATTTTATCTGGCAGTTCTATTTGCCGAGTAAATTCTGCTTATTAAATTTTTACAGGTTATAGCAAAAAGAAGAAAAGACATATTCTTTTGATAATAGTTCTCAAATTGAAGGTCCATGTTAGAAATTGAAAAGATTTTAGGACTGTTAGAAAGTTCCATTACTTGAGTGATTCTAGTAAACTAGAGAAAAATAAAGTTAGTGTCTACAGGTTCATTCTCCCCATACTTTCTATACACAAATATTTGTCACTTACTCTTTTCCTATATTCCTTGGGACAAACAGATGTTATACTTTAAAACAAACTTACTCTCTTTTCTCCTTTTATAGTTATTACAATTTGTGTTCATTCTTAGTTTTTCCAAACAATATTAACATATTCTTTAAATAATATACTGTTCTATAAATGCATATTAACTGTGGACAGTGTGAACTTTATCGCCATATACCTATATTTGTACACAATGCCATTTGGAAGTTAAGAAAAATGACAAAACATTCTCAAAGGGATGTAATTACATAGTTTTTGATGGTCATTCAAGTGTTTGTTATCAATATCGTAAATGGATCTTCTAATAGCTCTTTGCTTGCAATAAATTTATATGTATCCTCATCTATTGGCTCTTAATTCTTAGAAAACAGAGAGGAAATTTGGTCTTCTATTTCTTTCAAAATAGAAGTTGTTTTCTCCAGAGTTAAATTTACTTTTTAACGAGGATCTCCAAAATTTTGGTTATTTTCAAAACTGTAAATTGCATTTCGATTTATATTTTTCTGACTAAATTTCTTTTTTCACACTTGAGTTCATTTTTGAAAAGAGCACCCATTTTTCATGTGTTTAAGCTGCTCAATCTACCTGAGCTTTGAGTCTACCAAAAGTCTAGTTTTTAATCTTTATTGAGTTTATTTTTGAGTCATTCGTTGGTCTTTGCAAAACAACCAAACAAAAAACACTTCTTAAATTGCATTATATAGCGATTTACTGCCTTTTAAAGGCAACAAATACTTTTTACCAATTAGATTATTTAAACCTTACTTTTACCATGCTGCTTTTTTTAAACGTTTTTTCCTTGAGTCTCATTAATTAGACTAGTTGCTACATATTTATAATGCAAAATGATACATATCCAATAAATCCTGAATTCTGGAGCAAAATTCTGTATTTCTTCTTGCAGTTTAGGAAAATTTGTAATTACAGTCCTCAAGTTGGCTTATGAGTCAAATATTAAAGATATCAGAGGAGAAAATTAGAAAAGTCCTTGGTTAACGACTTCACAGAGTTCTCTGCAATACCAGCCTTTGACCAGTTACCTCTGGTCTCCTTTTACATGAAAGAATAAACGTGATTTCTGAAGTCACTATAATGGGGCCTATTCACTAACAATTGATTCTGAATTCCAACTAATACAAAATGTTAAAGTAAATATAAGTAAATATAAGCAAGAATGGCAGGTTAATAGGTTTAAAACAAACAGCAACAATAACCAGACAGAAATACTTTGGACAGCGTACATGAAAAAGAAGAAAGAAATTGTTCAGGTTACTTCATAC
>CM053616.1:41749053-41775155 GCA_028646535.1 Procyon lotor | reverse complement strand
CTTCTCTCTCTCTTTCTCTTCCTTTCTTTCCTTCTTTCTTTCTAGATTAAGAATGTGAGGGGCACCTGGGTGACTCAGTCAGTTAAGCGGCTGCCTTTAGCTCGGGTCATGATCCCAGCATCCTGGGATAGAGCCCTACATTGGGCTCCCAGCTCAAAGGAAAGCCTGCTTCTCCCTGTCCCTCTGCTTGCTGCTGTCTACTTGTGCTCTCTCTCTGCAAAAAAAATAAAATAAAATAAAATAAAATAAAATAAAATAAAATAAAATAAAATAAAAAATAGATTAAGAATGTGATATGTCTAAATAATTTTGAAAATCCTTATTCAGTGTTCTGGTGTAGTTGAAAAATCAGGAGAACAAACCAAAATTTTCTCTCTTTTTTTTCCCTGCTCCTTTTCCCTCATTACTATTACTAATGTTTAACTTAGTTATGTGATTTCCTTTTAGGTTCATAACTGTTTCTTAATTGTACATTACAGGTTTGGACAAATTGATATTTGTGAACTCTTCTAGTTCTAACTTTTTATAGATGCTCCACATCTATAGTTGTTAGAAAATATGATAATATTATTATAAGTAATAATTAGGAAAAAAGGATTCTTTAACATTTATAGGAAATTATGGAAACTTTAACCCCTCCTCTTATTCATTACCAGTTTATAAAGAGCAGTGGTAAGATACTTTTTCAGATGGGGCTGTTCTTTATAGAGATTTTGCCATAAATCTAGTTTAAATAGATTTGTTTTAAATATAATTGCTTGGCATGCTCTTTAAATACTACATATATGCTATATATTTTTATATATACACACGTACTTTATATAGGGTATTTCAAATACTATATATGTTTTATAGTATGTAATATGTTGTGGATATGAATATATGCACTATATTATATATAATTTAGTGTATATATATTTAGCATATATTTATTAATCTTTCATTCATTAACAAATCTAAATTAAACACTTCCTGTACACTAGACACTATTCTGTGCATATTAGTCACTTCTGCAAAAAGGAACACTTTATGACCTCTAGATAATTTCTTTTTTTTTTTAAAGATTTTATTTATTTATTTGACAGAGAGAGAGAGATCACAAGTAGGCAGAGGGGGGGGGAACAGGCTCCCCACTGAGCAGAGAGCCCGATGCAGGGCTCGATCCCAGGACCCTGAGATCATGACCTGAGCCGAAGGCAGAGGCTTAACCCACTGAGCCACCCAGGCGCCCCATGATCATACTTTTTGCTAAGTTGTAACGTTTCATAATTTATTTGTTTCAAAGTTCTAGGATTTAAGTAGTGTTTTTGTCAAATTAAGAAGAATTACTTATCCATTAACAGTGAGTCTTCAGTAATGGAACTCTTTCTAGAAGATCCATTTATCATTTGCATAGATTTCTACATAACTTCCTACCTTTTTTTTTTTTTTTTTTTAGAGTAAGTTCCATGCCCGGCATAGAGCCTCACACTGGGCTCAAACAACTCACATGCTGGAGATAAAGACCTGAGCTGAGATCAAGAGTTGGGACACTTCACCAACTGAGTCACCCAGGTGCCACATAACCCTTATTTTAAAACAGTAGGCTACCAAACTACTGAAACCTACCAAAGTGACATACATAAAACTTTAGTGAATTCCACATTTATGCTGCTATACTGCCTTTTTATTTCCCAAAGTCGACTCTAAGGGGAAACCATTAACCTTGGACTGAAGTTGTGGTTTTCTGCACTATTATAGCTGGGTCTTCCTAAATACTCTGGCTTTACTAGTCTCCGGGAACTAACGAAGTCCAATTAAAATTAATGAGCAGATTGCAGTGGATAACTGCAATGTTCAAGTTCCTCCGTACTAGAACTTCCAGGATTCCATTAGAGCTTTAGAACCAGAGTCCGTGTTTCCCTCCTGCCACCAGTCTCCTGTTAATTCTCCAGCCCAGACTATTCCTAGACCCCACAGTTCTGAGTAAAAAACATAAAATACATAAAAAAAAAATGTTAAAAAAAAACAACACATAAAATACAGGTGCAGATCCTTGCTAGCCATTATGCCTCCCAAGACTTTCAGTGCTGAGACTGACCAGAGCCATGGTAAATTGAGCAGGAGAATAATTGTCCTTCCTTTGTGTCTCCCTATTGAAAGGGTGCATGGTGTCACTCAATTTAGAAGGCAGTTCTTTTAGATTTGCCTTCACTTATTCTTCCCAAGACACATACACACTCCTGAGGTGACAGTGCTGGACAGCGTTCAAATTGCAATAGCTAGGTTGTCAAAATATCAGCCTGTTCTGAGTTCCACAAGTTTTATTGCTGAATCTTGCTTCATTTTGGCCAATTTCTTGCTTTGCAATAAAATGTTTGAAATCTGGCTTCTGTCACTCTGTTCCTCCATTTTCCCAAGTGTTTCCCAATTATAGCTCTGGCCTCCCATTATTAATTTCATCCATATACCTGTTCCTCTGGTAAGTGTGTGTATGTGTATTTATTTATTACATTTTTTGTAGGATCATAAGGATTAAAGTCAAATTTTTTTCATAAATGGCCTCTTTTATGGATGCTTTATGCATTCGTTTACCATTTCAAAAGTGTGGGTATGAGAGAAAGATAGTAAGATTATTTTGGGTGCTAGTTTGCATATTTGTGTGTGTCTGTGTATATTCTATTATTCTATTCTGGGAAAACATAGGTTTCTCTAAATGAAATCAACAATGATTAGATATAATAGTTTTACAGATTAGTTAGCTTAGTATCTTTTTACTAAAATATCTATTATTTTTGGTTATTTATGTTCAAATTGCATTTCAAGAGAAATTTAGAAGTCTACATAACATGGTTATAGTATTTCAGGTCCCAATTTCTGATTATAGCCCCCCAAAAGTGTAAGTATATTCATCATGTTCAGAAAAACTCATTATTATTCTTAGGAAAATTAGGCACAAATTTTAATTTTTTTAAGTAAACTCTATCCACAACATGGGGCTCAAACTCACGACTGTAATCAAGAAGTGAATGCTCTACCAACTGAGCCAGACAGGCACCACAAGTTTTCTTTCTTTCTTTCTTTCTTTCTTTTTGAGAGAGAGAGAGTGCAAGCGCAAGCCTGCACACACAGGGTGGGGGGAGGGGAAGAGGGAGAAGGAGAAAGAATCTTAAGCAGGCTCCAAGTTCAGTGCAGAGCCCCATGCATGGTCTCCATCTCACTGCCCTGAGATCATGATCTGAGCCCAAATCAAGAGATAGGTCCTTCACTGACTGAACCACCCAGGTCCCCATCGCAAGTTTTAATTTTTAGAAAATCTCCTCTAATAGCAGATTCTCAAAAAATGTTAGGAATAGTGTGTGTATTCCAGTTTAAAGCCACAGAAACCAAAATAATTGAAGTGAAAGAAAGTATTTTTATTACTATTTCTTCTTCTTCAATAGAAACAGTATTTCCATTAAAAACATTTATTTCTCCCACCAAATCTTCCATTAGATTTTGAGTCTCTGTGCTAAGACTCCCCAGTAACCGATTTTAGTGCAAAAATAATAAAAGTTTTTGGTCAAGTTTGATTCCTCAGGGTGAATCACATGGATAGAGACCCTCAGCTTATACTCTAAAATTTTCACTCTGAAACAGCTAAGAATCCTCACACAAAAGTACAACAACAAAAAAGCTTTCGCTATTACTTTGGAAGACCTGTGATCTGGTAATCAGAGATTATTCACAGCTTTGAGAGCACATCAAGCTTAGCTCCTGACACCAATCCATAGTCAGGTGAAGTGTCCTTGAATACAATCCTGCTTTCAGCAGATTCCAGCAGACACACTTTGAAAGCAAAAAAAACTTTCCTCATAGACCTTTTATTTTTAATATTTGAGAGAGAGAAAGCACAAGCAGGGGAAGGGACAGAGAGAGAAGCAGGCTCCCTGCTGAGCAGAGATCACAATGCGGAGCTCAATCCCAGGACCCTGGGATCATGACCTGGGCCTAAAGTAGACACCCAACCACCTGAGCCACCAAGGCATCCCTTGCCATAGACCTTTTTATTTCAATTCCTTTTAAAATTGAGATTTCTCTTTATCCTTGAAAAACATACAAACAATATTTAGATTTTAAAAATAATGCCATATTCCTTGAATGATTAAAAGAAACTTATGAGGAGGGGGGAAATAACATAGATGTATGACTTCTTTGCTATCCTGTACTCAAAAAAAAGACATGACCTAGTAATAATTATTGTCTAGAATCTCTAAACTTAGACATTCATGTAAAACAAATGAAATAAAGCGTATTATTTTTCCAGCTTCATTGAGATATAACATACAACACTGTGTAAATTTAAGAACTACAACATGTTGATTTGATACACTTACATATTGCAATATAATTCCCACTTTAGCATCAGCTAACATTTTCCTCATCTCACATCACTACCATTTCTTTTTGGTGGTAAAAATATTTAGGATTTTCACTCTCAGCAACTCTCAAGTACACAGTACACTGTTGTTATCTATGATCACAATGCTATGCATTAGATTACCCTAGAAGTTTTGCATCATCTAACTAGAAGTTTGCACCCTTTGACCAACATCTCCCCATTTTCACCTCCCAGCAGCCCCTGGCAATCACTTTTCCATTCTTTTTTTATATATTAGACTTGTTTTTTAAAAGTTTTCTTCTGTAAGTGGTATTATGCCGTATTTGTCTTTCTCTGACTGACTTAATTCACTTAGCATAATGGCCCTAAACTCCGTTTATGTTGTTCCAAGTGGTAGAATTTTGTTCTTCCTCACGTCTTAGTACCATTCCATTGTTTGTGTGTGTGTGTGTGTGTGTGTGTATTAAAATAGCACAAATTCAGGCCTAAGATTTGGAAATAACATTAAATATATTATTAGTTGTCACTGTTTGAAATGATTAAAATGTACTTTTAGATCTCTCTATCACCCTAGAGCTATTTTTCTGTTTGCTATATGGGATTTTGTTGCCAAGAGGTGGGGGAGAGGTAGTATTCTCTGGTCAAAAAATTGTTCAGTTTTGTGACTACCTTTTTAATTTAATAAGACAAAATCTCAGAAAAAATTAAACAACTCTGACAGAATAGAAGAGACTTCATTGACTTTGAAATATTTCAAAACCTCCTGAGCTGTGAATTTGAAGTGATAGATAGCCATTTGCATAATAAACTTTATGTATGTTGATTTATTTATAAAAAAAATCAAATATACATCAAATAATGTTTGATGTTCAAAAGTAATAAGCCATAAGTTTGGGAAAGATGAAGCCAGTGATAGCTTATTTTATCATCACATTTTCCTCCACTGGGTCAAATATAGGAGCTCCAGATCAAAGGATAAGTAAGTCTATGGGGACAGAGGTTTCTCACACAGTTATATTATTTTTACTTTTCTGGAAATTTTATCACAAATTGACTTAAACTTGGTTAAAAGCCTTTTGGACAATATGACTGTTCCTTTAGTATAGCTCAAATCTCAAATTCTCTTAGCTCTTCCTAATATTGACCAAATCAGGCATTAGAATACTCACAAGGAACAAAAAATATATATATTTCAGTGTGGAGGGTTTTAAATTGTTTTGAGTTGTTTGTGTTCTTTTTTAAAGGGCAAATTGAAAAGTGAAATATCTTCCTAAGCTCTCTCCAGTCAGAAAAATACATGCCGTCGTCGTCGTCGTCTTCTTCTTCTTCTTCTTCTTCTTCTTCCTCTTCTTCTGTGCTGACAAGGAACACATCACATACAAGTCAGCTATGTCTTTTCTAACCACTTTTACATATTAGCACGAGCAAGGCATACATTAATATGACATATATTATATGTATATATATATATAAGGCATATATTAATATGCCTATTAATGCTAATAGGCATTAGCAAAGGCAAGTTTGAAAATGAGCCTGCCTTCATTTTTCTCTACCACACATCAGAGGATACTGTTTTATGAAGATCGTTCTTTGAATTATATTGCCCAATTTTTATAAGTTCCTGTAGCAACTGATACTTAAAAATAACTCCCCACCAGCCCAAATCCATTGATCTACCTTTGGCCAGAAGGAAGGTGGCATTCAGACAAGTGCCTTTGATAAGGAAATGAGGTAATGCAGGGGATGGATACGTTTAATCATAGAAAAATTAATCAATATTCAAAATTGCACCAATATATTAATGGCAATTTTCACTTATAAATCAATGGCATAATTTGCTCTTATGCTATGGAGCATATGCTGAAAACTCTTGGATTTAGCAGTACACTGGTTGGTTACTACTAACAAGGTCTTATGTATAGAAACTGTCTGGGGTTCATTGCCTTGTTATTTCTGCTGAGATATTTAAAAATATGTAAAGAAGGAAAAAAAAATAAGTGATGTCCCTGACCTTCACCAAATCATTCAGTATTTTTTATTTAATAAAATTTTCTAGGAATGTCCTATTTTATACTTTACTAGTATCACATTATGGCACCCCTCTAGGGCATTTCAAAGTACATATTCTCTTCTAAGATTTTGTCCCTTTTATTCACTAACTTTAACAGACTGATTTCATATTATGAAACTCATCTAAGACTTGAAAACCCTTAAAGAAGACTTTCTATGTATGCATTGTATGCTTCTTTGAAGTTGAATTTTGCCTTTGAAGGCTTTTGCATCTTTGAACAGAGGCTTTGCTAATATATTTGTAATCAAAAGAGATTGAAAGTGTTGGTTGTCTTTTATCACTAGAGACTTGGTGTTAAAAATTACTATATTGAGACTATATACAATTTATGGTTTAAATTTTTCATTAGTAGCCTGGATTCCTTTTTGCAAAAGTATACCCCCACACACCATGGAGAATGCAAGTTTATATAGTGCGTTTTTCCCCCTGCCAAGCATTAATCTATCATTCATTTTCAAATTAGCTTGTTAAAAGATATTAACTAGGGCTCACTTAGTGTCAGACTTTTAGCTGAAAACAAAGAAGACATATATAAGTAGTAGTTGCAGATAACAAAGCCAAAGAAACAGAAAATTGCAATACTGTGCATGAGGTTTTCTTGACTGTGGTACGCACAAGATGCTATATGAATAGAGAAGAGAGGCAATCATTCTCTGTGGATGTCTTAAGTTTCTGCACATCTTGCAAAGAAAACCTCTGTTCTGGATTACCTTTCCAAGGATACTTGTAAAGCAAACATCCTTGTAAATTAGAAATAGGGTTCTCCTTGTAGAGTAAAAGGCAGGCTATTTGATGTCCCATATCGTAAAGATACTGCTTTTCTTTAGGTTAAAGTTCAAACATGCTTACTACTGATTGTATAAGATTTAGGTACTCTAAACTGAAGGATCTTGTCCTTTAACCCAACTCACTATGTGTGCAGGCATCATCTCGCCTAAATTGTTTCATTTTATTGGAAGTAATCTTCTACTGCTGTGGATATTATACTGTCTTTCATTTCTGACCCTGGGATCTCATGTCTTCTGCCAGCATCCATGGGCCTGAGGCAGTCTAACATGTCACCCTTCAAGTAGGGCAACACATCTGACCCTTCACAGCTTTTGTCAGCGGGGTATAGGTTCTTGAGGGCTGATATTCTAGAATTTGGATGTCAACAATGCCTGCTGAATCCCATCTAGTGTTATTAGTATTGTATATACACTTTTTAAATAGAAATAAATTGAGTCTACATAAATTTCTTTCTTTTTGTCACCTGAAATTCATAACTTAAAATATTTACAAAGGGTGTATGATTAAACATTGAAGTTTAATTCTTACGTTTTAAAACACAACTAGTTTAAAAGAGTTTTAAGTTTTTTTTTTTTTTAATCACATTAGATATCATGTAATAAAATGTTAAGCATTGAGTCTGGCTGAATAGCAGAAAGTTATGTTGATTTTTCATTCTCATTTTGGTTAACACCCAAGTTTTTCTTCAATAATACTTCTATTTTCACATTGCTTTTAATTTTGGTAGAAATGTTAATCAGATTATCTTTCTGGAATTTATAGCATCAGCATAATGATTCAGGACCCTAAACTGATTAATTTGCATATTGCCATCTTGAAGGAATTAATTACCTATTGTTCCTTAGAAATTGTTCCTTATGCAAAATCAAGAATAATTCCTTAGTTCCTGCTCTTTCTGTTACCTACCTAGTCAGCTTTCTGTTTTCAGTAAGATAACTCTACCATTATTCCTATAAAGTCCCTCTCACCCCTCTTATTTTTTTTTAAGTTGACCACATCGATTTTAAATTCTTTTAAAGATTTTATTTATTTATTTGACAGAGAACGAGATCACAAGTAGGCAGAGAGGCAGGCAGAGATGAGAGAGGTAAGCAGGCTCCCTGCTGAGCAGAGAGCCCGATCTGGGGCTCAGTCCCAGGACCCTGAGATCATGACCTGAGCCAAAGGCAGAGTCTTAATCCACTGAGCCACCCAGGCACTCCTTAAATTGTTTTTAACCAAAAATTCATAAGTGACACATTGGGAATATCTTAAAGTTCTGTTTGTGTTATCTTACTCTGATAAACAATAAAAGCAGAATAAATTAGAAATTGAACATGAATTTCAATTATGATAGGAAAGATATACTTAAAGCCTCATACAAATTATTTAGAAACTAATAACAAATTATTTCGCTCAAATTGTTATTAAACTTTATCCCCCTAGGGTAGACAACACTCTTGAGCCCAATTAGTGTCATGTTTCTAAAATGAGGAATTTAGGAGTAAATAAGTCACTGAGAACTTACATACCTGTTTCTGTTGTAAAACCACTTGGAGATATAACAGCAAGATACGGTAGGTGCTTCTGAAAGTACCATATGTGGATGGAACTCTGAGGACATAAAGACCAGTGGCTGCCATGAACACCCCGCTTGTTTGTATGAGACTGATAACCATCTGAGCTATGTGTCTTTTCCATTTTGAATAACCACCAAAGCTTCAATCCTGGAGATGCTGGTAGAATTTTCTCAAGTACTTAAAGAATAACATCTAAAACTGGAATAAAGGGGAAAAAATTAAATGTTTGGGAGTTTGGTGTCACTGATTCCTTCTTTGTTCTTTTTTCTTTTTAATGTAATAAAGCTCTTTTTGTTTATAAAATCTTAGGATTAAAAATGTTCAATTCAATCAATATATAGATTGGTTGGGGAAAAAATATAAAATCCACCTACATGTATTCCTTCCCTGATGATAATGTCCCCAGCCAAGTCAGAGGTAAATGGTACATCTAGGCCGCACATCTGTATCTTCACACATGCCCTTTGGAATAGCTCTTAAACCTACTTATAACAGTTATACCTTGACTTCTCCAGTGCCTCTGGGGACTGTGGGGTGGCATGTGGTTGTCTTTGTATAGGTACATGGGTGTTCCAGAAATTGTATGAAATTCCTAAAGTCCAATATGTTCTAGTATAATGTTATCATCCTAATTCCAGTTATTTTACAATGTTAAGTGTCACAGATATGACCAA
The DNA here is from genome assembly GCA_028646535.1 of Procyon lotor. Lineage (NCBI taxonomy): Eukaryota > Metazoa > Chordata > Mammalia > Carnivora > Procyonidae > Procyon > Procyon lotor. The sequence goes on along the minus strand of CM053616.1, from coordinate 41,765,699 downwards.
AGTTCCTTGTCAAGTCCATTCTAATGAACTCTAATCAAATATTTAATAATATATATATATATATATTTTTAAAAAGAGTCCTTTTATTACATACAGAAAGTGGTATTTTACTTAGTTTTTTTTTGTAAAAATATTCCTGCAAGGTGCTTCTTCAAGGAAGTTTATGGAAAGGACACTGGCAAACACAGAGTCCTTTAGGATCATAAAAATAAGCTGGGTAAGAATCTCCAGAACTAATCCTTATTTCAAGTAGAATGAAAATTAATAATATGGGACTGAATGAACTGAAGAGTAAGATACATTATTTGTGGCTTCTTGTTTGAAATATTGCTGATCTTTAACGTTTTGTTTTTCCAAATTTAAGGAAATCTCTTAAGCTATGTATGCCTCACAAGAATTTAGTAAATATACCATGTGTTAACAAAGAGGAAACATTTACTTTTTCTCTCTACCTGATCTCTCTACAATTCAGAAAATCTTGAGTATTCTTTTTTTGGCAAAATAGTTATTTACATAGATTAAATGAAAATCTATTTTCCATATAACAGGACACAATTGGAAACTAGTTAGATTACTAAGGCTTCGACAGTAATATTATAATTGAGAGATGTGCATGGATTCAGATATAACCAAGCAGTTTTAAAGAACGAATGTTGTTAAAAAAAAAAAAAAAAAAAAAACTAACGTTTTATGGAATCAGTAAAGTCCTTTGGAAAAAATCGACCTGTTACATTACTTATGAAGTTTCAGCAAAGGAGTCTTAAAAAACACCGGTTATATGGTCAATCACTGTTCTTGCTGCATTTGCATAAATAATCAGGCCAAATTTAATGCAAACCTAATTAGTTTTGCTGTGATTATCTTTGGAAAAAATGGGGCTAACAATAGAGAGAAATAGTGTGTTTACATCTTTATAGACACTAGATTCTAATCTTGTTAATTGGCTTTGGTTTTGCAATATACCTGTAAACTGAACTTGATCTTGAATTCTTCCAGTTTCCTCAAATATTTGGCTACAATCCCCAAACTAATGTTTCCGATTTTCTCCCACTCTTCTGATTTGAAATCACTAAGAACAAAGACTACCTTTAAGTCTTAAAAAAGACTTTACCAGTTTTCCTCTCTACCCAGAGAGCAGCCAAACTTCAGGGACTAGAACCTCAGACAGATAATTTAGAGTGAAAAAGGACTTTGCCTGACATCTGGTCCTATGCAGCCACTGGAGACCTTCAAATCAAATTGACAAGGATGAGAAGTAGCTGATGTTGATCTGGACTGCTTCCTCCAAGCCACAGAATCAAGACTTCATATTATAACTAAACCCGAAACTGTTTATTACTCCATTTCTTGTTTTTACCTTGGCATTTCCCTCAAAGATACCACCATCATCTGTATGTCAAGGCCATTGTTAAGAAGGTGTGTGTGTGGCGGAGCATTTCCCTGTCTCTGTTAGCAACCTTAAACCTGGGAAAATTGGCATCTGTACAAAGAAAGGAACATAACATGGTCAAGGAGAACCAAGGAAAACTTCTTCTGTAGTCCCTTAAATATTACTGGCCTCCATGGGTGTCACCTTTCCAGTCCTGAGTCATGTAGACTCATTACCAGGAGGCATTCATGATTCAAAATTAGTTTCCTTTGGTAGATCACTGGCTAGGAAGAAATGTGAATGAGACTCTGATCAGGAAGGAAACTCTTTAAATTTTGGAAGCATTGTGGAATTCGCTGGTAAAACAACAGTTGTTCAACAAAAATACTCAGACTCTCTGTCCAAAGTTGTTCTTTAACTTAATTTTCTTTTAGCTGAGCAAGAAGCTGTCTCTGCTAATGCTAACACAACCTACTGCGCCTGGACTAGCACTTGTGGGGGAAATTGAAACTCAGTTCCCCAAGATCTTTGAGCAAACCATTTGCATGAAAAAGGTGACTCCTTTGATGCTGTTTTTCTTTGACTTATTTAATTTTGACTGGTTTGGGGCTCCGGACCATGGCTCCAAAGTACACTCCAAACACTGAGAATTATCCTGCTTATAATAATTGTATTAGTTTCCCTGCTATGCTGTACTCTCTCCAACGCTTAAATGGAGGTTTGTGGCAGCTAACAACTGAGCAAATCATCACCCTAAGACTGGGATGTCATAAAAGGAGCAAAGAGAATGACCAATTTCAAATTGTGAACCTAAAGCTGTAACCTGTGTCACAGAAATTAAGGAAAAATCATTACAACCCATGAATGCCACACAGAAGGTCAACAAAATCTGTGAGAACTCCAGAGAGGTAGCTGCTAATGTCTAACATTTTGATCACATCTCTCAGTTAAGCTGAGAGTTTGATCAGAAGGCAGAAATTGTAAAAAAAAAAAAAAAAAAAAAGACAACAGGTCTAAAACAGAATCATTTGTGCTAAGCCCCGCATCAGCAAACCAAGACTTAGTACCTAAACTAATTGGAGTTTAACCTCTCCCAGGAATGGATCTTAAAATAGTAAATCTGGAACTTCTTGGTTAGCTCTGGTATGGTAATCCACCCAACAGACCCCTTCCAACCCTCAAAGAAAGACTAGGGAACTTGTTCTTTCCTTTCTCTGCCCCATTCTGCAGATAAGTCTTTTCATTTTGTTCAGCTTTTCAGAGCTCCTTTCTACTTGCCAATGGGATGCTGCCCACTTCATGAATCATTGAATAAAGCCAATATGATTTTTAAATTTATTCAGTTGGCTTTTGTTTTTTAGCAATAGCTTCTATTATCTATTTCGAAACTGCTTTTTTGTTGTCTTTGTAAAGGAACTGTCTAAAGGCTAAGGTCTGTTGGGGGTAGTCTCATAATAGAAAATGACTAGATTCTTGCCACGTGGGCAGCTCTCTTAATAAATATTATATCATTTTTTGGGTACAAGCCCTATTGTTTTTGTTCATGAAACATTCCTGGTGGGATACTCTCCCATCCCCTTTTTCTGGCTATGTCTTCCTCTTGTTCCAGGTCTGTTTAAATATTACCTTGTGAATTAGAGCCCCTCACTGCTAGGCTCTATCAGAGTACTGTACTTATGATTACTAATTATTTTAATAATCATAAATTAATGCCCCCATCTCCAGCCCCTACAAAAAAGCAAACTTTGAAATGTAATTTCTAGGAATATAAGAACCACCTCTCTCCTGTTTTTTAGTCTCCCCAGATCTCAGGGCAGTGCCTGTAAACCCGTTAGGTGTTCAATACATATTTACCGAATACTCAAATGAATGAAATACTTTCAGAATATTTTCCTATTTTAACACCAATTACTTTGTAAAGCAATTTAGTAACATGATTCCCACATTTGTTAATCTAGCTGTTCCTATAATTAACTATTTTCAACACAAGATTTCTGTTTTTATAAATGATGCTATGTTTCTTATTTTCTTGGCATTTCTATTGAAGGTTTTCCATCAGGACTCTTCTGCTATCTGGTGGTTGTACAATGAATTATAAGTGAAAGTTGTTGGGGGGAGGGGCTTGGGCCATAATATAATTTCTTCCTAGAAAATTTTTCCATCTTTGCCTCAATGAATCAACAAAGCATCACATCACATCTGAATTTAATTATGCATTTTAGTTAACTGGATATAATGTGTGAACATTTACAGAGATTTACTAAGTCATTGCTGTTGATATTACTAAAGATTTAATCAAACATATGATTAAGGCAATGCTTGCAAATTCAACGCATGAAAAAAAAAAAAGAATCTGTATTATTTTTCCATAAACTTAGGAATAAGTTCCCATAGTAAAAATCGACATGTTTTGGGGAAGACATTCTTATTATTTTACCATGGACAATAACATAGCTACTATTTTCCCAAACTTGCAGACCTGTTGAAACTCTTCAGAACAGACATTGATGCCGTCTATTTTTTATGACCAATTCAAAACACAGACAGTACATTTTACATAGTAGGCATCTAAAAACAACAACAAAAGTCACTGAATCAATGTCAATCAAGAGAGCTGACTTCCTTCTTAGGTTCTACATATTGCATTAGTCAGGCGACTGCTGAATCTGCCTAAAACAATACAACATTTTAAGATGTTATGTTTACACAGAGGTCAAATAAAACCAGCTGTCAAGCAAGTTAAGTTTTTCTTCTTTCTTCTTTTAATCATCACATAGCAGAGACTTAGAAAAATAAAAGCAGTGGAGGTAGGTTTTTCAGTCCACAGCATGGTAATTCAGTGAACAACAAAATTGAAATCTGACATTGTTGACTTTTAAGATTACTGGGTCGTCAGCTAAAGGGAAAGAAACAATATGTAACATGTTTCCCTACCTGACTTATGTTTCCAGTTCCTGTAAAATGTCAAATTGAAAGTGATGAGGAGCAAGCTTCCTACTTCAAAATGTAACAAGAAAAGGCTCAGCTGTGTGGCTTACAAAGACTTGTAGGACATCATTTTTACTGACAGCAAAACAAAGACTTTGGTTTGGTTTTGTTTCCATAAACGCAAATCCAAATAAACCTATTGCATTTTTTATTACACTTATTTTCCAAAAGTCAAGCTTACTGTTAGTACCTTTTGGGGATATAGCTGTTATTCTGTATTAACATATATATGAGATATTTGCCTAGATAGAGAAACCCATCTAATACTGATTTAATAGACTGTAAGGGAGCAGTAGTTCAGCTACTTTGATAAATCATTTTTTTCAAGGTGGTTTGGAACACATTCTTCCTAATATATTTGCTTTTTTCACTTATTCTTCCAGAAAAAAAAAAAAGAGAGAAGTGTCACCTGTTCTGTGCTAAACTTTGCATAAATCTGTGGCAAGATATAATGCGATATGAAGAAGTCCCTGTCATTAAGAAGCTATTTGCTTAAGGAGAAATGTTATCCCAAGACAGAGTAATAAATACTTAAATAGGGACATATGTGAGCACTGAGGAAGGGCATTAACTTCTGTGGTGCGTGAGGGAAAGCTTCCCACAGTAAGTAATGCCAGATTTACACAGTCATCATGAGCTTTGCCAGGATAGCAGCTACCGAAATAAATTATCCCCTGTGAGCTTAGACCTCCTTTTCATTATTTTATAATTATTGAATGTTTCTTGACCAGCTATATTTTGACAGCCTAATGGTCTATATTATGAACTGGCGGAGGATTTGAAGACTTTTGTTATACAATGATCTGAGGTATGGCTTTTGGCTTTATTTAAATATATTTTAAAAAGAAAGCCAGTCATCTGGTTAACGAGACACTTTAAGTGATCTTTTATTTGTTCAATTTCCATATCGAAACGGATATTTTATTGGGTTGGAGAATACATATATACATATATATGTGTATACACACACACACACACACACACATATATATATTTCTGTTTTTCCTTTTCTGAATAAACTAGATTTTTAAATTTACTTTTATTGGGTTGGATAATGTATATACACAAACTATACCTCTTTCAAATAAAGTAGACTACAATATCTAGTCTCACATTTAACTTAGGGGGTGGGGAAGTATAAGCACAGAATGTATCAATTTGTACTATACTTTTAGAGTTAGAAGACATAACCCTCATGTTGGTTTCCCTTCCCCACTGTGATTCCTGGCAAACCCTAGTACACTGAATGTGAGTCACCTCAGTCCTACAGGATCAAGTAGAATGATGAATCACACACCCGTTTCCAACAAATCCACAAAAGTTTCAGTTCTTCCCCATATCTAATTACCCTAGTGTAGGGGATGGATGTGTATAGCCTTCAATCCCTCATGAACACAGGAGACCTTAGACTGACCTTGAATTATCTTTCTCCTGAAAGCAGCTGAGGTAGGGCAGTATCACTGGACAGAGAGGGAGAGCAGGCTGGTTCTGTGAGCAACCCGGATTCACTTCCATTCGTTAGCAGCCAGGTGTTATTTGTAGCTCAGCCAATAACTGTCTAATGCTTTTATTGGTTCCAAAGTCATATATTGGGTAGGTGGGTGGTAACATCATCATCCCAGACATCCTGTATTTTACCTTTAGGAGCCCTTTAATTCAGCAATCACAGCCCAAAACACAGAGCTTTCCCTCTAGGATCCTGGAGTTTGCTTCCTCCCGATACCTGAGTGTGACTCTCACCTTATTCTTGGGAGAGCTCCCATTAGCACATTAATCTGAGGCCTCTGCTATCTCATTAGAATGATGACATCTCTTAAATTTATGCCTGGATTCAATTTCAGAGCTGAGGGAATTTCGCAGAGTGGTCAAATCAACAGCAAGAATTTATCTAGAATTTTTGGGTTTAGTTTCTTAATTGTCCGTGGCTCACCTTCATTAGCCCTGTAAACACAACCCAAGGCACTGCAGCCTGAACGCTAGTCAATGGCTAGTCATTGGTAGTTTTACATAGAAATTTGTGTGTTTCTGGGAAATCTTCCTGAGACACTCATTTAAAAAAAAAAAAAAGACATTTTCCTGAAACTGGCGAGTAGATCTATGGTTGGCATGTAGGTTGCAGGAGGGGCTGAACCATCGATGGTCTCACTGTTGCCATTCCTCCCTAACAGGCAGCAAGCCGCTCACTGTCTCATTTCTCTATGGAACCAGACAAAATTCTAATAATGCACCTGGTTACTGCCCACAATGGCCACAAGTTTCCATCCATTCTCAGTGCTCATCTATGGATTTTGTTTTGTTTGTTTCTGAAAGGGGTTGGGAGCTTTCTGCCTCCCAAGATGAATCTTACTACTGTTGTTAAAATAGACAGACCCCGGGCCACCTGAGAGTTTGGTGAGGATGCTTTCACTCACCTGAAAGGGAGGGAGCAGCAAGCAGGGCAACATGCAGGTACCGTCTCCGAAATACCTTCTCGCATCTCTTATCAGGAGGACCCCTTACTACCTGATTGACCAGATATTTTGGTCAACATGTTTATTACCAGTTCTCATGGACCTTCCTCAAGCCATGCCAGTCCTCCTTCACTTCTAGAAATTCCTGTTCCTCTCAGCATCACAACCTCATTATCAAAATTGCTAAGAACTATGGAGGACCAGGATTCTACTTGATGTACGAGCTAACACATCAGGCTGCTGCAGTTTCATGAATGACCGCAGAAGACAGGAGAATCCTGGGTCAAAGACAAAGGACTTTATTACTTTATTACTCACACCAACAGCCATATATCCAAAGTATTAGCATATCATCATGCCAGTTCTTAGTGCTCCAATTTCCAGAGGGTGTTATAAAGAGGGCCAGGTGAACCCTACACACACAGTGGGATGTATTACAGGAAAAGAACCCCGAATCTTTGGTAACAGGCATTCACCTTGACTGTCTTCTGCTCCAGAAGGAGGTACTGTATTTATTATCCTGATCAGTAAGCAGAACTACCTTTTGTTTCAAAAGAAGACAGTACTTCCACCTTTCAAAATTTTCTCATTCCTATCAGTTGAATATGGCATTGAGCAATGCCCCTTTCTACTCAATGATGGTACACTTTATCCCCATATTCCTCATTTAAGGTAAACTGTCGCATCTTGAACTCTCTAAAGAGGTTGAAGTTTTAGCTGGTCATGTTTTTGTTTTTGTTTTTTTTAACTATTGGCTTTCATCTTTTGAGACAACAAATTGTAAGTTGATCTGGTTTCAAAATATCTGCCTAACATGATGGTAACTCTTAGCAAATACTATTAGATCTCCATCCTCTCGAAAAAAAAAAAGTAAAATGAGCCATATAGAGAAAGTTTGAATCAATTAATAGTAGAAAAAGAAGGAAGAAAATACAAGAATATGCATATGAAACTGCTTAAACACATAAAGTTGAACAGAAACCAAAATGGCTGCACTAATGCTTCACTGAAGCTTGCTTTTATTTATTTATTTATTTAATTAATTTATTTTTTGAAGCTTGATTCTAAAGTAACTTTTTCATCTCTTCAGCAAACCTCCGCTCCTCCCCTCTTAGTCTTTCATTTTAGGAACACTGTACCACCCTAAAGAACTGGCAAAGAAGGCTAGTTAGCACTTGCTCAATTCCTGTCAAAACCAGCTAGACCCTGTATTTTCTATAAGACCCCTCACCCCAGCCCCTCCCTCCTGAGGGTTTTTTGTTTTTGAAGGACTTAGCCTGGGGCAGCTTCCTTTACCTGACAAAGCAATAAAGCCATTGTTCCTCTTTATCCCAAAGTCTGTCTTTGAGTTATATTGTTATATTTGGCTCCAGAAGCACTGGAGATGTGTATTGGACAACACATATACTAAACAAATTTGTGAATGCTACGTGTGTCTGTGAGTGTGTGTGTGTGTGTGTGTGTGTGTGTGTGTGTGTGTGTTAAGAGAAAAGGAAGGGAGGGAAGAAGGGGAGGGGAAGAAAGCAAAGGAAAGGACAAGCAAAGATTGCAAATCTACTGATACATGTAGATTTGTACAGGATGATACATAAAGGATGTACAGGATGATACATAAAGAAAATTCTAGAACTGTGTTAAGACTTTTGGTTCCTGACTTTTATATATATTTGGTTCTGTGAAGCTAGGTGTTTGGTGTTAGCTCAGATTCCCTAAAATTTTTCTTTTCCTTAAATGATAAATTCTTTAAATTTTAAATTTTATTATATGAGATTAATTAATAAACTTTTATTTCTTACAGAAAAAAAAGAACCTAACATTGATAGAAAGCCTGAAATTACCTTGTTTTGCATGATACTCTAACTAAAATTGTTGTTGTGAGCATTGAAAGGGAAGTGGGTGAATTTGTTTCTATCACACACTTGACACATGTAAAAAATCCTCAATTAAACACTTTTCTCCAAAGTCCCTTGTGCTTGCATAGCTATCTGGGACTTGTTTTTCTTCCTGTTTGGTTTCCCATGTGGAGTCTTTTTGATATATTCTTAGCTCTGTCTTAGATTTTCCATTTAAATACTTCATGTTCTTGCCTTTGATATTCAGGGCCACTCAGTTCTTACTCAGTTCCTAATCCCAATACTTCTGTAGCATAATTTGTTCCAGGTACTCAGCCAGACAAATGTGTTTCTAGATTCTTCTTGGAAGGTAGCTGAGAGGTCATTAGTGTTATATCAGTCTTGTGCTGTTGTACACACCCAGAACATATTGTCACAGTATTTCTTCCAAACCATAGAGTTTTTTTCTCAAATAGGAATTATTGAGTATGAAGTTTTCTTTATTCTATTATTCATAAAATTTCATTTAGTTTTGAACTTTCAGTGAAATCATAGTTTATATTTAAATAAATATAGTTTATATTTTACAAACCATATAGTTTAAATTTTAGTTTATATTTTACAGTTTACATTTAAATATAATTTATTTTATATGGTTCATATTTTAATAACAATGAAACTGTCTATAGTTATATTAAAGAAATAGTGTATATAGTTTAACATGTTTTTTAATAAAAATAAAATTGGAATATTTACAGAAAGTATTTCAAAAGGAGTGAACTTCAGTGTACTGATTAGAATAAAAAAAATCCCTTCATCTGTTCTATACATTGATAAGAAGATAAAAATGAATAAAACTGAATAGCAGACCTTGGGAAATACATTGACGCTGAGCCTATTTGACAAAGATGTATTTGAATTGTGTGAGAGGAAACTAAAATCCGGTGGGATTTCTCCACTGGGAGAAATGTGTGTTACCACGTTACAGAACAGTTTATAAGAAAGAGCGAATACAAAAGAAAATTATTTTTTTAAATATTTCTAAGCTACTTATGTATTTCAGTTGACTTAACCAGTGAATACCAAACATGAAAAAGATAGAGAAAAAAGTCCCTTGATTTGGGTGTGTGGACAGAAGGAAAAGAATGAAGCAGTATTATTAACTCACCTTCCCTACAGTCTACCGCAGAAAAATCTTATCATCTATGCAGGCATATCCTCTTGGACAGAGCCTGGTGTCTGGGGGCATAATTTTTTTATTACTTGCCTAATTCTGGTGAAGAATACAGTTTGCTAAAAAAGAAATAAATAAACAAAAACCAAACCCTGGTTCTGCATATTACTTACAGTAGCTGCCAAATTTTTGACTCAAAGGTAATAACCTCTGTTACCTTCGGATTTGGAGAAGTGGACACTAAGGTAGGAATTATTCTTAAAGTAGGAATAAATATATAAGAGGTTTATCAGGGAAACTCTTGAAGAAAGGTATAGTGTGGGGGGCAGAAAGTCAAGGGAAGCCTCTAACCGCATGTCCTTGTACAGAGAGAGGGAAAGAAAAATTGCTTAGAAAGCTTCAGACCACAGCACAGCACCTAGGCAGTTTTTGGCCCGCTTCTGGGGAGTATCTGAGCGAAGGTTGCCTTCAGTCAGTGTCACGTCGGGGTAGGGGGGCCGTCATCGCACTCTTGCTGTGAGGCAGCACTGGCTGCAAGAGCTCAGGTTTTAGCTGTTGGCTATCACTCAGTTACACTCTCTCAGGAGACAGGAGTGAAGACCTTCCAAAGCCACCACAACCCCCATCAAGAGCTTTCCCTACCCTGTCCTGCTTGTTATACTAGAACTAAGACTCCCTTACGTGATGTTCTGGCTTCCTCTGCTTCTTGATGTCTAAGATGTCCTTTTCTTGTCTTTATCTACAGTGACGTAATATAAATCTGAGTCCTTAATCTTCAACGCGAATATCATTTGCACAAAGCATTTTGGGATTTTATAGACTTTTACGCAAAGTACCTTTTAACGATCCTGAAGAAGATTCACTTCTCATAACAATGTCCCTGGGACCATACCCTGCTTCCCGTGTCTATTCTCTCTCTCCCCACTTTTAATCATTTCCCTCCAGGTTGGTGGCCTACATTCCCCTACTTCAATTATCTAGAAAATGGTCTGCTCTCATTGGTACAAACAAAAAAAGAATGAATGACGTTCGAAATTCAACCCAAAACCATTATTAATTTGTGTATCCCAGCAAACTTTTTTTTTTTTCCTAAGAGGACCTCGGTCGCAATTGCTAATATAATACACTATCATGCTCAACCAGAGACTTGTAACTGTAGAATTTTAATCATACTAATAATTTTCACCTCTGTAAGTTTTGCTCAATAGCATGGCTAATTTAAATTCTTATTCAGAGTTTAGACAGTTTTGGGTCCTACATGCACAGGGAAGCAGAGATAAGCACACTTTTTGTTGCTCATTCCAGGCTTGAAATAATTATTTTACTAATTAAATTTTTATTTCCAACTTTAAGAGCTGTTACTCTAGTCCAAATAGCATACATTCTACTCCCTGTTGTGGAATATCTGCTGCTCCCGTTGCTGCCTAAAACATATAAGCCACGAGAAATAATAAGAACAAAATCAAATAGTCCTGTCGGTTTATCATGGAGGAAAGCAGAGGTTCACTCCAATCAGTGGAGATTTGTAAAAACGAAGTATCGTTAGTTGCTTGGCAACCGTTTTGATCTTGAAGTAGTGCGTGTGTAGTGATTTCACGTTTCCATTGTTTGCGACAGAAAATTAATCTCACGGATGGAGGTTTGAAATCCATGCTTTTTAATGAAAGTGGATTATGAAGGTCAGGGAGAAAAATAAAGCTTGTTCTTCAGAGACTGAGGAAGGTTAAGCTCCTTCACCCTGGAGCGTCAGAATAAGCAGTTAGTGGTGGCAATGGGAAAATTACCTGCAGATCACCCTTGGCAGGACTCCTCATTCTGGCGCACTTCGGTGACGGCTGCGGTGGGACTGTGCCAGGCAGAGAAAGAGACAGTTCCTTAGTTGCTCACTGTTTCCTAGAATCAAAGGTTCTTTTTTTTAAGGCGGAAAAAGGAGAGAAAAGTTTGATGCTGGAGAGACTTCTTCAGTACAGAAAGAAATAAAAACCTTCAACACCGTCTTCTAACTCTGTCAAAGGTAATAAAATAAGGGAAAGAGAATATGTTGGAACATTTTATTTAATTAAAGTTAACCAGTTAAAGGTCACAGGAAAATTTTTAAAATCCATGGTGGGTTCTAAAACAGTAAGTATTTTGCAACTGTCAATTTCTATATTAATGTTGATAGAACTTACTCAACATTATCTGTTATTGTAAAAACTTTTCCTCCTTTGGTGTCATTATTAATTTCTCATGTGAGCGAAATTACCATTTATCTATAGGAAAACTCAAATAATGAATAATTCCCTCAAAATTGAGGCCTAAGGGGCACCTGGGTGGCTCAGTGGGTTAAAGCCCCTGCCTTCCGCTCAGGTCATGATCCCGGGGTCCTGGAATCAAGCCCCGCATGGAGCTCTCTGCTCAGCGGGGAGCCTGCTTCCTCCTCTCTCTCTGCCTGCCTCCCTGTCTACTTGTGATCTCTTTCTCTGTCAAATAAATAAATAAAATCTTTAAAAAAAAAATTGAAGCCTAAATCAGAAACACAGATTTGCTCATATAGTTAATACACATCAATGCCACCATTATTAGCTATAGATTCAGTTTTAAAATGGAAAATTGTTTTTAAAAACTTACTAAAATGATTGTTAAAAGTAAATTTCAGACATCATATTATTTTCTACTTACGATAATAAACAACCTGATGCCACCATGGTTGAACAATATTTGGACATTTAACAGATAGATATTTGAATGCCTTCATGCTGCTCAGAAGAAATCTTTTTCTGGATATACTTCCCCATTGGCCAAGTGGTAAGGGCTAGAGAAACCATAGCCTGAAGATTGCTTATCACCCAGAGATGTGGTTTTATTATCATGCATGTGACTTGATAAAGTGAAATTGACAAATGTCTTCTTGATGGATCATTCTCTAATTTAGAAAATAAAAGATCTTAGTAAATAATTCACTTTTAGTAACTTACATATTCTAAAATCTAAGATCACATCTACTAAATACATTTTCAGCACCGATAAGTCAGAGTGGAAATTTCCATTTTGGGCATTGGAGTTTGAGTGAGGGAGTGTATTTCAGGCAGCAAAAGAGGTGAACTGAAGTGGATAGGATGATGGTCAGGACTTAATGTGCTATGTTTGGGTGAGAAATAGTGTGTCTGGACCATAATTTCAGACAAAAAGTAGCCATATAACTATCATGTGGTTTAATCACCCCTTTAGAGGTGAGGAAATTGAGAGAGTCTAGAATTAAGTAATGAACCCAAGGTCATCGTAATTAGTTATTGCCAAAAATGAATACATCAGACTAATTGACTCCTGTTGTAGGGCACAAGTCTGAAAACTTATGTCTTTGTTTATCTGGAGAATCATCCACAACCTATTTTTTAGTATCGTTATCTTAAAAAATTACTTAATTCTTATCAAGACAACAGTACTTACTGAATGACAAAATATATTATTTAGATTTCAAGAAGGGTGGACATTCTCAACATTTAGGAACTTAAGACTGGTTTTAGAGTCACCAGGCTGTGGTGGAGGTGGGAAGGTGGTGGCAGATTAGGAGCAGAAGAGTAGGTCGAGTTTGCTATAAAGGAAATAAAGGAGGCAGTAGGAACAACACACATTCCTGAAATACTAGGCTGGCAATACAGTGGCACTTAAGATAGACACCAAGAGAGGGAAGGCATCCACAGGGAATGAACTTGATGGAATAAATGGGGAAAGACTTAAACTGAGCTCTTTTGCCAGACTATGTTACAGAATATCTAAATAATAATAATAATAACAATAATGGAGGCAATTATACACTGCTTTAAAAAAAAACTACGTTATAATACTTAACAGTAAAATGATAACGGCATTATTTCCACCATGAGTCAACATCATTCTGTAAATGCAGACAATGAAATAAATCAGGATAATGCTGCAATACAGAAGAAAACAAATCACTGTTATTATCAGATGATATAATTGTTTACCGGAAGAGAATGAAAGGCAGTGTAAAACTGTTAGAACTAAAGAGAGTTTAGTGGTCAGGTATAAATAAGTAAGTAAATAAATAAGTAACCAAAAACTTCCCCCAAATTCTTTAAAACTCAATAAGAAAATAAGACAAAGCAAAAAATGTTATTCATACCAGGAACAGATTTAAAAATTCCTAAAATAAACTTAGCATGAGGCTTGAGAAAATAGAGAAAGTATTTTATTGGATGATAAAATTTATTATTATATAGGTTAATCTCAAAGTGATATGTAAAAGAAAAGCAATTATAAGAATATTTCAAACAATTTTAAATAAAAATGATAACCACTACACACCTATTAGAAAGCCAACACCACCAAACACACAAGGATGTGGAGTAATAGGAATTCTCATTTAGTGCTAGTGGGAATGAAAGGGTACAGCCACTTTGAAAGGCAGTTTGGTGGTTTCTTATAAAACTAAATACACTCATTGTGCATTCTGGCAGTCACACCCCTTGGCATTTATCCAAAGGAGTTGAAAACTTAAATCCACACAAAAACCTGTACACAGATGTTCATAGCAGCTTTATTTATAGTTGCCCTAACTTGGAAGCAACCAAGACATCCTTTAGTAGGTGAGTAAATAGTGTTATGCCTAGACAATGGAATATCATTCAGTTCTAAAAAGAAAGGAGCTATGTAGAGGGAACGTAAATACATAGTAACAGGCAGAAGATGCCAATAGCTACAGACAATGATAAGGGAAGCAGTAATTATGATTTTTATTATAAAATATACTTAGGAGGTGTGAGCAAAAGAATCGGTTCACCAGTGTTATGTAAATTACTGTATCATTTTTGTAAAATGAGATATGCTAAAATAGTAAACACTGTTCTCTGTGGGTAGGAATTATAGGGGTGGGGTTTTCTATCATTCTTTTTCTTGATCTGAAATTTTTTCCCCCTTAAATCAAACATGCACTGCTTTTATATCAGAAATGATGCATTTTAATTAAAAGTAGTTTTATTTGACTATCTATTGAGAAACTAAGTGAGGTCACTTGAAAAGAAGCTTTAGGCACTCACAAGAGATCTAATATTAACTAAAAAGAAACATTCATTAACCAGAGATGCTGGTGGGTCTTCCAGGTGAGAAAATTTACTGAAAAAAATACTGATTTACACCACGTGTAGCCTAAATCAAGCACTCCTCTGGCACTCTGTTTTCTTTTTAAATAAAAATCAATTGTTTCTGTATTGGAAATGGTAATTTACTATGGGCCAGATATAGGGTGAGGCAAGTGCGGTTGTCATCTTGGGTACAAAATTTTAGAGGGTACCAAAAAAATTCAGTAATCAAGGTAAATGGAATTTAATTTAATTTAATTTAATTTAATTTAATTTAATTTAATTTAAGGGGGTCAGGGCAGAAGGAGAGGGAGAGAGAGAATCTTAAGCAGGTTCCATGCTCAGCATGGAGCCTGATGTGGGGCTTGATCTCACAACCCTGAGCTCATGACCTGAGCTGAAATCAAGAGTCGAATGCTTAACCTACTGAGATACCCAGGTGTCCCAAGGTAAATGATATTTTAATTCAGTTTCTCTTAAATCTAAATGGATGCAAATCTCTATAATGAACAAAATACCAACATTTCAAATAAACTATTAGCTGAGCTCAGATAATTCTGATTCTTTTCCATTTCTTTCATTTCTGTGCCTAAAGAAACGTTGCAGAGAGGTCCCACTTATTTAGAAGAGACTGTAGCAGAGCATGCGCTGGTACTTTACAGTACAAGGGGAGAGAGCAGACGTGTCTCCTAATATGCATGCTTGCCACTCTGTAGTGGGATTTCCTGGAGCATCCCGGTTGCACATACCTGTGCTCTGTGTTCTACTATAAGATCAGGCCTATGGCAGGCTTCACTGTGTCCCCACCTATATATTCTCTAGCAAATGGATAAAGATATCAAGGAAGAGATGTAAAAGCCTATCATTTTTGCATATTTATGTATTTGTGGATTAAAATTATGTCTAACAAGTTACAACAGCTTAGAAAAAATTAGCAATGATCTCACCAAAACTTCAAATCTATCTCATGAAATAAGAGTAGTCACAAGAAATGAATTAGCGTAACAGAGATTAAATATAACCAACCTCATGTTATAACTCACTGAGAAAGTACCCTTAGCTTTAGTACTAAAATGAATCTAATCATTACCTAATTTTTATCCATCTAATTTTTATCTAATTAATCAATCTAACTTTTGTCTAAAATCAATCTAATTTTTATCTAATACCTAATTAATTGAAATTAATAAAATACATAGGCATGGATACATTTTTAATATATGCATCAAAACGATGCAATCGATGGTAATTCTTAATTACTTTGATGCTCTATTATTTGAAATTAGTGATAATTCACTTTTTATCTTCTGTTTATATACAACTTATCTAGGAGAAAGTTAAAACATTTAGCATAATACATTCCGATTATTGAGTTATTAAAGAATCAGAAATTATTCTGAAGGATAAATTAATCTCTTTACATTGTCTGGATTTTTAAAAATTCTTTATTTCATAGATGTTTCCATTATTTTGAGAAATATTTGTGTATTAAAAAAGCGTTTGTTTAATAAAACACATCTAATTTTTCATCTCAATTTTTTCAGTAGTCTCCAGAATCTCACTTTAAGGTTTTTCTCACTAATCAGATATAAAAACAACACTCACTTCCACTAAAATTATTTAATAAGTATCTGTAGATATGTTAAATGACCTCATGGACACAGAAGAATGATAGATCTTTAAATTTTTTTTTAAAGATTTTATTTATTTATTTGACAGAGGGAGAGAGATCACAAGTAGGCAGAGAGGCAG
>CM053616.1:41727941-41748553 GCA_028646535.1 Procyon lotor | reverse complement strand
TTATTGTCCATTTGGAGAATTGTTGACAGGGAGAAGAGGTCACAGCTGATGCGCTTCACAGGGAGGTGGAGAATATCTGAAAAGAGCACACATGGTTTAAAATCTACCGAAATGGAGAATGGGAGAGAAGCTGACTAGAAAACATGACAGGCCTGGTGGAGCACAGAAGTCTAACTTGAAATTGTTGCCTCTCCATTTATAGAGGAACTGAGCTGTCTGGTTGGTTGTTTTTCTTCAAGAAAACTTAACACACATGGAAATATTGAATAGTGGTATTCATTCAGGGGCGATGCATGTGGATGGACATTAGGTCATGAGATTTGAAGGAGGTCATTAGTTTGACCTCGGGCAGAAAGAATGTGAAGATCTGAAAGCCCCTCCTGGGAGTGTTTCAACCAGCTGGGGAGATCTCCACCAGGGCTGCCCCTGGTAGAAAAGCAGGCAGAGTCCTTGCAGACAACAATATCAGAGGCATAAGAACCTCAAGAAGAGCATAGAAGGAAAGGTGCTAAGCGTTGCAGAGTTCAGTAACGTGCAGGCATGGGAATGAACCATTTTTTCTATTTTGCATAGGATGCATTTTTAATCACATTTTTGTGTTCAAAGAATAAACAGTTATACTGAAAAAAATATGACACAAGCCCTAATTGTGCTATTTATTAATGTCTTTGCAAATGCTGCTATTAAAGAGTTAATAAAAAAAATAAAAAAAACCTTACCAAGCTTAAAAAGCAAGCAGTTATACTATTAAATCAAAATTTTACCACTCTTTTTAAATTGTAGGTTTTTATACTGAAAAGAAATTAAAGCAATTTTTAAAATTATTTTAAAGCAATTTTATCACTTAAAGTCTTTTGTTTTATTGACATTTAATTTATCCTCTCGAACTGTGAAAATATTTACAAACCCAAAGTTAAAGACATATTATTCAGTCAGAATTGTCCTTTTCCAACATCTCTCAGTTTTTACAACAAACTAGGGAGGAACAGATCTTGCTTTGTCTCGAAGGAATTCTTCTGACATTAAAAAAAAGCTGGCATATTTTATCTGTTTCAGTGTCATTTTTCCATAACAGCTGTTTCAAGAAATATCAACTGAGTTCACATGAAATATTTTGCCTCCTAGCATCAGAAAGCACCAGGAGGAGGATCATCCTCTGTCAGGGAGCTTGACTGTGAAAATATGAGCTGGTGCCAACACCCCAAGGAAAAGAATAGTGTCCTAAGAACTGGAGCCAATAACCTCGTCCTGGCTCTACTATTGAGAGAACAACTACATTCCAGCCAGAAAATAGCATGATATTCCATAGGCGAAGAGGATTTTACTATATACCCATATTAATAGCATATAGCCTTAGAGAGCAGTAGAAATACTTACTGCTAGGTTCTTGGATTCTGACGGTCTCTGCCTTTGGGCATATGTGACTCTCTCCACTAGTTTTGGAATCCTGATCCTGATGGTGTTCTGCCAAGAAGTCTGGTTTTGAAGCCAGCTAAAAGAACAGGCTTCCAAAGCCCATAAAGTACAGAAGAAGCATGTATTTACACGAGTAATAAGATCAAAAGGTTCTAGTACAAAAACTAGAGAAGACTGCCCATTTCACTGAGGCACCCTCTGAGTAATCCGTGCAGCACAACATATGCAATTCTAACCTAGATTCAAATCGTCTGAGCCAGGCCTTCTCAGATACAAAATATTTTATCTATTTGGAAATCAAAATGCAAAACAAGTTAAGAAACTTGGTTCCAAGAATTCCAGAGGAAACATGTTTTTCAATTACAGAAATATGGCTTTTTTCCACTTTTTCTTTAAAAATATAGTCGGCAGTATTATACTAGTTTATATTATATTAGTTTCAGGTGTACTACATAGTGAATTGACAGTTATATACATTACAAAATGCTCACCACGATACGTGTAGTTACCATCTGTTACCAGACAAAGCTATTGCAATATTATTGACTCTATTCCCTATGCCGTACTTTACATCCTCATGACTTATTTATTCTATGGAAATATAACTTCTTAAGCTCTCTTCCTATTCTTAAAGTGCGCAATAAACCTAACAAGTGTTTAAACCACCTCAGAAAATATAGCCACTCTTTTGATATCAGCAAAGATGCAAATAAAACACGTATTTTCCTATATACAAAAGAAATAGTGATCCTGAGGTTCTCATAGTTGTTGGATTTTTGTGATGCTGTCAGTTAAATGTATTAAGATGTCTAGAAGTAATTATAGGAAGTCTGGGGTGAGTCAATTCACTGCAATTTTATATAGCCTTTATATTTTAAAATCATTGAATTAGAATGCAAAATGTCTATTTCATATACATCATTTACCAGGGAAATAAACACATAATAGACTAATTGACCTCTAATAATTTACCTTTTCTGATTGCCTGATACTCAAGATTCTGGGTGTTTGTTCTTTCAGAACTGTATCTCCTGCTGGGACTGTAATTTAACACATTATACCCTCATTAATATAATGTCAAAAAGATTAACTGCCACCAAATCTATAATGATAACCACAGCACAGTTTCTGAACCATCTTGTGGCAATCACCATTTTGTCAGACATTTTCTGCCAATTTTGAAAACAGAAGGCATTTGACATTCACGGTGTTCTGAAAGGAAGATTTGCATTATTGATAAGGACACAGAAATATACGTACACACACACGTTGCATAAAATCAGATGCTGGGGAATGGTGGCTTCATTAAAAAAAACCCTAAAGCCATTTGTTTTGATCCTGTTGTTATTACCATTAAAATGTGAGACGATCTGAGTGAAACAAAACTTCAGATAGGATTCCAGCCCGCTTTAAAGATATTAGTGACACTCACTTAAAAATGGGAAGGGCACTTATATGGAAGACTTGTGCGATATTGTTTGCAGAGGTGGGAAGGAGTATGTTTACAGAGCTTAATTTCCTCAAAATGACCTTTTTGGAGTGATCCTCTGGAGAAGCAGGCAATGGGTTGCCTTTTATGGCAAAATAGTGTAAATTGCACCAACCTTGACCCCAGCTGCCTTACAAGAATTGCTGAAATCTGTTCCTCTTAGGTGCCCCTTGTCAGTTAGTCTCTGCTTAAACCAGGGTGCAGTCAATGCCAATTTGATAGGGAGGGGTACTTTTCGAAGTATATATTGTACACTTACATATGTAGGTGTGTGTGTGTGTGTGTGTGTGTGTATTATATATTGTACACTTACATATGTAGGTGTGTGTGTGTGTGTATTATATATTGTACACTTACATATGTAGGTGTGTATGTGTGTGTGTGTGTATGTGTATATATACACACACATAGAAAACTATATTTTAGTAAGTATTTTGACTACCATTTTGTCATGTAGAAACCACAGACTGACATTTCACCCAAATTTTTACTTTTTACATTCCCTAAAAGAGTTTGAGGTCTGTGCACTTCAGGGTTCAAAGGCACTGAGATAAGTAGATTCCATTCTAATGGTTAAGACCTCATTTCTACACACAAAGAGATGCGAATTCATTTGCTATCATAGTTATAGCATTAACTCTTATAAAACCATTGAGATATATTTAATTTTGCAAAATGAAAATGATAGTTGCATTTGCTTTATTTTGGTCTAATTTTTCACATTTGAGGTCTTCAATCTCTAAATATGCTATCAGTTCTCTGCCAATTCTCTTGCTAATTCTATTTGCCTCTGGACAGCTCCACAAAGTTCTACTAATATTACTGATGTGCATTTATTGCACATGTAAACAGGATCTCCAAAGTGTCAAAAACTGTGCAAGGAAATGCAAAATAAAGTCTTGAGCAAAACAGTCACAGTCCTTGCTCTCATGGAATAAATGTCTCCTATGCGTTATTCCAATTGCTTATGTCTACTCTTACTGGGTAGGTAGGCAAATTATGTTCTTCTTCCATGATTCTCTCAAAAGGATTCTTAAGAATTGAAATATCAGAGAGTTTAGCACGAATCTTTCTTGAAGATGGATCTACAAAAGCACCTACTTGCTGAACCATTGCCCCTTTCCAAATTTCAGACCTTTATTTCTGGACCCGGCAGTCATATCATTTTGCCAACTCAGTTCCATCTCTCCATCTACTTCCCAGATTTGGCTATATATGGCTTGGCTCCAAATTGGACAAAGTTTGAGAGCTTTCCCAGGTCCTGTTCTAACAACCACGTAAATCAACTGAATTGTATTTGCATCCTTGATATTGATGAAATATTGACGAATATACATTAATATACACTGAGTTAATATTTCTGTTGTGATCGAGTGAGTTTGCTTCTGAACTAACCAGAACACATCTTATAAAACTGGGAGAGCAAATTCCCAGCACTGTGTTGCTCTGGGGCCCTTTCACTCACTGGAGAAGAGCTATGTCAGAGATCATATAGTAACCAGAAGTAAATCTGAAGGGAAGGGACAGGGAACTCGTACCACTCTAGCCACCAAGATGAAACCAGGGCAGGAAAATGGGAGTATTGCAGAAAAAAATAAAGAAAGTTAGTTATCCACACATCTTATTTCATTGATAAGAAAAGACTTTTCTTTCTCTTGCCTAGAAAGACACAAAAGACAATTATACTCTTTTTGCATTTGGCTTCAGTAAACATCTTTTAAGAAGGCCATCGCTGTTAGGGTCTTTGGCACTGATGAGTAAAACATTGCAAAATGTGTGGCCAGCTGTATAAGTCACCTCAACTCAAGCTTGGCTAACTTTTATATTTTCATTCTTTCATTTTTTTAATGGCACATGTACTTCTCAAATAATATGCAGCAAGTCATCATGTTTCTTGTGACTAAGGACAAATCTATGGAGACAGGGAGAAAAATGGGGAAGGGAAATTAAATATATATATATATATATATATATATATGTTAGATAGATAGATAGATAGATAGATAGATAGTTAACTAGGCAAGCTATAAGCAATCATACTAAGACAATGGCATAGATAGGGACATACAAAAATTGCTACAAATGTGTTCTGAAAATATTTCTTTAAGGAATCATTCTTTTTTAAAAAATTATTTATTTTTAGAGCAAAAGAGTGCATGGAACCAGCGGAGGGACAGAAGGAGAGGGAGTGGGAGAGAAAGAATCTTAAGCAGACTCCCTGCTAAGTGTGGAGCTAGACACGGGGCTGGATCTAACCACCCTGAGATCGTGAACTGAGCTGAAATCAGGAGTCAGATGCTTAACCAACTGAGCCACCCAGGCACCCCTCAAGGAATCATTCTTAATAAACTATTACCATATGATATTTGGAGCTTTTCTTAATAATTCTATGCCGGTTACAACTCGTACACACACATTTCAGAAGCTTCGCATAGAAAGCTTCTTTATCTGCTACAAAGACTGAGCCAGTATCAAGGACTGACTCCTGAACCTTTCCCCCCCCCATGTTTATTGAGATATAGTTGACAAATAAATGTTATATATATTCAAGATGTATGATGTTTTGATACACATTTGTATTGTGAAATCACTGCCACAATTGAGTTAATATACATTATCTCATATAGTTATATAATATACATTATCTCATATAGTTAACATTTTAGCAAATTTTAAATACACAATATAGAATTAACTATAGTCACATTGTCATACCTAAGTTCTCCAGAACTTATTTATCTTGAATAACTGAAACATTGAACCATTTGACCAACATCTCCCCATTTCCCCTAACCTTTGGCAATCACCGTTCTACTTTCTACTTCTATGAGTCTGACTACTTTAGAGTCCACATATAAGTAAAATAATGCAACATTTGTCTTTCTCTGGCTTATTTCACTTAGCATAACGTCGCCAGCTTCATCTATGCTGTTGCAAATGGTAAAATGTCTTTTTTTATGGCTGAGTAGTATTCCATTATAGATAGACGATAGATAGATGATAGATAGATAGATAGATAGATAGATAGATGATAGATAGATAGATAGATAGATAGATAGATAGATAGATAGATAGATGATAGATAGATAGATAGATCTCTCTCTATATATATCTTTTCCTTCATCCGTTCATCTGTCAGTGGATACTTAGGTTATGTCCCTGTTTTGCCTATTGTGAATAATGCTGTAATGAACATGGGGATGAATCTATCTCTTCCAGATACTAATTTTATTGCCTTTGGATGTGTACCCAGAGAGGGATAACTGGATCTTATGACAATTCTATTTAAATTTTTAAGGGAATCTCCTTACTGTTTTCCATAATTTCCATAATTCCATAACCAATTTACATTCTCACCAACAGGGTACAGCATCCTCATCAACACTTACTTTTTTTTTTTTTTTTTAAAGATTTTTTATTTATTTGACAGAGAGAAACACAGCGAGAGAGGGAACACAAGCAGAGGGAATGGTAGTGGGAGAAGCAGGCCTCCCGCAGAGCAGAGAGCCCGATGCGGGGCTCGATCCCAGGACCCTGGGATCTGACCTGGGCCGAAGGCAGACGCTCAACGACTGAGCCACCCAGGCGCCCCTCATCAACACTTACTTTTTAACGTTTTGATAATAATCATTTTAACAATGAGATGATAGCTCATTGTGGTTTTGATTTGCATTTCCCTTATGATCAGTGATGTTGAGCACCTTTTCATATACCAGATGGCCATTTCTGTATCTTCGTTTGAGAAGTGTCTATCAGGCTCTTTGTCTATTTTTCAAAATTGGGTTATTAGTTTTTAGCTATTGAGTTGTGTTAAGTTCCTTACATATTTTGGATATTAACTCTGTATAAGACATATGAGATGCAAACATTTTCTCCTATTCCATGGGCTACCTTCCACTCCACTGGATGTTTTCTTTGCTGTTCAGAAGCCTTTTAGTTGGATGCCCTCCCATATATCTATTTTTGTTTGTTGCCTGTGCTTTTCAGTTTCAACCTTTCCAGGCCAATGTCAAGAAGTTTTTTCCCTGTTTACTTGTAGTAGATCTATGATTTCAGCCTTATATTTAAATCTTTAAATCATTTTCAAGCTAAATTTCATTTTTGGTGTGAGAGTAAACCCTCACTAAAGAAGAGTGTTTCTTCCACAGTGATAAACGCACCTTTTTCTTTCACTTTCTTTTTTTCCTTACTCGGAGTCATCCATATGAGAATAAGTAACTTACTGTTTTGCTCAAGTTTTCAGAAGAATCTTAATTATCATAGTTATGATCATTTGGATACTTTCTCTCTCATGTTCACTACTATCCAACATCCTTACATTTTGGGGACTACAGTGTAGCTTTCTGGTCAAACTTGGGGAATGACCTCAGGTCATGACTCACTCTTTTTTCTTTTCCTTTTCGGTAAGAACTGTTTTCCTAGTGACCATGTCCAATTTCTGGATTTCCTTCACTGGTATAACTGGTATAACAATCTAGATTATAATTATGACTAATTGCTATTTCCTGAGTTTTTAAAAGCCATATATATTTTTTAAAGGCTTTAATACAGTTTGATCATGATAGCACTATAGGTGGAATGAAATATGTTCAAATTTATTGAAAATATTTTAGTCATTTGGTAAGACAAAGATAACCCATAATATATCATAAATATCCTTATATCTTTCATGTTTTCCAAAAATAGAAGTGCAAGGCTTCCTGCTATGAATGAGATGATAAGAATTAAGACAAGAACTCTAGAAAAATAATAAGGTTTGGAGTAATGTTCTAATGAGATGTAAGTAAAAGCTGACTATGGACTAGTAAAATTTGTAAGGAAGAAGGGGTCTAGAGAAAAGAGTAAATAACACTTAAATAAAGAGGGGAGAGGAAGAAGCGTTCATAGACACTCCCTTTACATGGTAGTTACAAATAACATTTACATAGGAATACACTTATATTATATAGATAGATAGATAGATAGATAGATAGATAGATAGATAGATATCCTATATATGCCCTATATTTTTTAAAAATTGGGTTGTTTATAGTATTTAACCATATACTAATAAAGTATGTGAATTACACATATATTATATGCATATATCTTTATTTACCTTATACTTTTATATTCTTAAATTGCTAAGTAAAAGTGAACATAATAAAGTACATTAATATTTAGAAAACACTTTCAAATACTTAAAAATTACTCAGTTATCACAATTGTTATTTTATGGGTACATATTCAGCTTGATGTAAGGATTATGTTTCTAGCACAAGATAAAAATACCTGTCAAATGCTAAAATTTAGGATCCATGAGGTATTGCACAATTGCAAAATCTTCAAAATCTTCAAAATGAGCTGCACATTA
The DNA here is from genome assembly GCA_028646535.1 of Procyon lotor. Lineage (NCBI taxonomy): Eukaryota > Metazoa > Chordata > Mammalia > Carnivora > Procyonidae > Procyon > Procyon lotor. The sequence continues at coordinate 41,740,295 of CM053616.1, read as the reverse complement.
CTAGTAAAGGGTATTTTGGAGACGATTCAAACATAAAAGAGAGCCTGACCTCATAAACTTCCTAGTGTCTTGGAACACTCCTATTCTTTAATTATCAGAATAAAACACTCTCTCTTCATGGCCCCTTGGCTTTGCATCAATGTATAAGTGTTAAAATCACTAATTCCACTATATGCCAGGTGGTACTCATGGGATCATTTCCTAATTAACCTGGCTTTTACGTGGCATTCATTCCTTTCTGGTTTTATTGACATTTTATCAGCTAAAACATATTTTATATTTAAATAGCTCATCAGCTGCACTTTAGGCAAACTGGTACAACAAAGACAATACTTCTTAACTTATAATGAAGGATCACTACATTTTTTGTACTTCCATTTCAACCTACATAATTGCTGCAATGGTAAGATGGTAAGATGAACACTCTATATGTTAAAGGTTTTATAGTCGCAAATCTAGATGACTTAGTTCACTAGTTCTGAACATATTATATTTAAGATAAATTAAAGTCACTGAGTGTTTAAATTACAACTTTTATAATCACATGTATGATTTAATTCAGGGGAAATATAACAGTGAATAAGGGATATAAATCTGTCAAAAAGAAATCAGCTCCCTCCTAGAAGACAGTATAGTGTTGATCACAATCTTCACATTTTATGTCCTGGATCAATTTACAAAGCCTCCTCAAGTCTTAACACTTTTTTCCTTCTGAAAAATAGAATAATCATAGCACTTTCCTCATTCAACTGTTGAGGATATTACTCAAAATAATGCAGTTAAAATACCCAGTACTGTGTCTGATACAACAGCAATTACTCAATAAATGTTATCTAGGAAATGTCCTAGAAAAACAATCTAGAATCTTGCCTTTGATCTCGTTAAAAAATTAGCATTGTCCTCAAGGAGTAGTACAAAGCTAGATCAGCCCTACGCTGCGTTATTTGGAAATAGAAGCTGGGGAATCTGTACTTCCCCAATACTATTGTGCCGTACTCTGACAGAGGGAACCTTGAAAGATTGAGTGAAGGCAGAGGTTAATGTTTCTTCATCACCAGGAGGAAGATTTGCCGCCAGGCACCTACTAGATTTGATGCTAGTTTCCACCTCTCTGGACATTCTCTTCGAATTACCCAAGGCTTCTCTGACTATTCAAAGGAATTTTTGGTGTCGTGTTCTGTAATATCTCATGCCTGGAAGTATAGCTCTCCATAATGAACCTTATGAAGAATTATGTGCAGAAATTGCTGCAAGTGTTTACTAAGTGGGTATATAAAGGTATTATAAAGGATTTTGAAGTCAACATCACTAAGTTCCCATTAATGACTTAGGTACCTATATAGGGATTGTGGACTCTATGGGCCTAACTACAGAACTTCAGAAAAAAATTAGTTATAAATTTAAATCCGTGTAGAATGTCTTACAAACAAATCATAGACTGTATTTCCTTAAAAATGTCATGTTTCCAGAGTGCAATTTATAATGAAGAAATGTATACTCTACTGAGAGTTTGAAATCAGTTATTAAGGGTTATAATTAACAATCCGCAAAGAACTAACTCTCCTTTCTGCATTGTTAGAACAGACAGAGGATATATTAGAAATTCCCAGGCTTATAGATAGAAAGTAATTATTCACCTGAATTCATTTATTTCAGAGTGGTGCCATTTTTCTAAATATAGTTCACTTTCACATCTGTATGCTGACATTGTAATTTAGCAGCCATCAAAGTATAATAAATGCAAAGGTTTTTAATTTGATTTAAAATGATTTTAGATTATTTTTCTGGAAAGCAGACTAAGTAAAAGTGAATCATGTATGAACCATGGGGCATTTGTGAGGATGTTGTGGAAGTCCAGCTGAGCTTTGGCTAAAATGTGAGCTCAGCCATTCACTGCAGAATGTTGCTCTTTCAATTAAATTAGTCATTATTCAGTGAGAAATAGAATATAAATGTTTGTTCTTGAGAACAAAAATGTTCTTCACATTCAGTGATATACCAGTTTATAAATTAAATTCAATGTGTTTGTATTAGACATTATGCTAGCATTGTCAATATCAAAATGAGTAAGACACGGGCTAATCATTGATATGGTATAGAGGGAAAAGACTTCAAATTCAGAAAAAATATTGATTTGGGGTTGGTTACTTTATTCTGTTGTCTAAATGTTTAATCTATTTATGTTGAATGTCCCAATCTAAAAAACACAGAAAATTATTATAATACCACTGTGATAATAGTACAGATGCCCAACATATTATGAACCCACTTAGTATTTATTACGAGAGATAGACAAATGTGTTATTTATCTATTTACTTATTTATTTATTTATTTAAAATATTATGTAGTATTTGTTTGAAGGGTATAGGTCTGTGAATCATCAGTCTTACACAATTCACAGCACTCACCATAGCACATACTCTCCCTTATGTCCATTACCCAGTCACCCCATCCCTCCCACCCCCCTCCCCTCCAGCAACTCTCAGTTTGTTTCCTGAGATTAAGAGTCTCTTGTGATTTGTCTCCCTCCCCGCTCCCATCTTGTTTCATTTTTATTTCTCTTCCTTCCATGACCCTCCACCCTGCCTCTCAAATTCCTCATAACAGAGAGATCATATAATAATTGGAGATAGATGAATTTGAAACTGAGGCACAGGCCCAGGCATACTGAAAATCCAGTTGGCACAATATATATGGTTCTGGAAGACAATGCCTCTGCAAATCCAATGCCTTTCATTTACATGATGCCATTTATCCATATAGCTTCCTCACCCTCCCTTCCGGTTTGTGCCCCTTATGTGCACACATGTTTCCATCACTGTGATGTCTCAGAACAGAGTATCCTCAAACATCACTCATGTATGCATACATTTATGCATATATACATCTCTTCTCAATCTTGTCACCATGGTTATGTTGCTTTTTGTATTAAGCTTTCCCATTCCATCAGAAAATAAAGGCAGAAATTCTAGCAAAATTCTTGGCACTTTCTAGCCTCTTGAACTAAGGTGGAAAGTAAGTAGCTGAAAAACGGCAGGCTGAGTCCCGATATGTTTTAGAGTTCAGACTTCAGGACTTGCTAACAGACTGGCTTTAAGGGGTAAAGGAAAGAGGAAGAGAGGAAGACTCTGATTTTGGCTTCAGAACCATGTGGATGGTGGAGCCATTTGCTGAACAGGGAAGACTAGGAGATCTCAGGTCTGGATGACAGAGTAGAATTATGAATTGTAGTTTACACACACTAAGTTTGACGTGGTTCATACATACTGACCTGAGAGAAGGTGTATGGCAACAAGATTTACAGAATAAGCAAACATTCTTTAAGAGTTAGGCTGAAGAAAATTCATTCATAGCAAAATAGTACTCAGTCTTAGAAAAGAAAGATATTGTGCCATTTGTGTGTGGATGAACTGCAGGGTATTATGCTAAGTGAGATAAGCCAGAGAAAGACAAATATTGCGTGGTATCACTTATATGTGAAATGTAAGGAAGAAAAGTCAAACTTAAAGAAACGGTAAATGGTGGCTGCCAGGGGCTGGCAAGTGGGGGGAATGGAGAGAGAGGTTGGTGAAAGGTAACTTCCACTTAGAAGAATAAAATCTGAGGATGGATGGTGTGGTGACTGACTACAGTTAATACCATACAGTCACTACAGTTAATACCATAGTTTATAATTGAAATTTCTAAGAGAGTAGATTGTAAACATTCTTCCTCCCTCCAAAAGGTAAATGTGTGAGGTGATGGATGTGTTAATTGGTTTGATTGTGGATCACAGTGTATACTTTCAGCACATTACACTTTCACTTGTCACTTATACCTCAATAAAGCTGAATTGTTACAAATAATAGGTGCACCTCACATACTTATTTTATTTTATTTAGATTTGCACCTCTACAAAACATTCTTTTTTTTTCAAAAAAGACTTTATTTATTTATTTCACAGAGAGGAGAAAGATCACAAGTAGGCAGAAAGGGGGGGGGGAAGCAGGCTCCCCGCTGAGCGGAGAGCCCGATGCGGGGCTCGATCCCAGGACCCTGAGATCATGGCCCAAGCCGAAGGCAGAGGCTTTAACCCACTGAGCCACCCAGGCTCCCCTCTACAAAACATTCTTAACCTTAGTTATTATGAAAGTAATATTTGTGATCTTAGATGAATTCTTATTTTTTTCCACCACCGTCTTGGAAAAATCTTCTGCTCAGCAAAGTAGATTGCTGTTGTTTACTTAAAAACAAGTTAATTGAAAAATTCATTAACAATTTATGCTAAAGATATGATGGTTTTTAAATTATTGTCTTAGCCAGAAAACACCATTATTAGAAACTCAGTCCTAAAACTTATTGCAATTGAACTAAACTATAGAGTTCGTTGTTAACAATCTTGTTTTGGACATGAATATTCCATTCGGATTGAACAATGTGCACACTTATGTGTGCAGACCATTTTCCAGTCTGTACACTCTGATGAAGATAAGCATTTTCTTCATCAGAAATGACATGATATTTGGAGCATTGGTGTTCCTAAATACCATTCTTCCTGATACAGGTTTTAACTTAATAGTATATCACTTATCAACTAAAACGAATGATCATGTAAATGATATACCAATTTCCTTCAGTCTGATCATTTGCTTTAGTTAGTGATGACAATAAGAAGTACTGTAAACTAATGGGGTGAGATAATTAGGAGAGGTTATATGAGGGAGGCTGCAAGGACAAGAGTCCTAAAATCTGTCCCTGCAGGAGATCGTTTTCCAACATTTTCTTAATTGTTTAACCATTAGATCAACACAATATTAAGTATATACACTAATACACAAGAGATACTTTGGGAGAATTTTTCATGTTGCATTATGGTAAATCAAACCTTAATGTAGTCAGGAAAAATCAGAAGTGTGGAAGCATTAAGCAGTAGAACCAAGAGTTCTATTGTTGGGAATGTGTTAAAGCAGATGCATCAAAGCCATGAGAAAGCTTAGTGGTTTATACTACAGGCATTAAAGTCAGACTGTCTGGGTTTGGATCTCTGCTGGTAAACTGATCTTGGCCAACTTAATTAATATCTCCGTATCTCCCTTTATTGATCTTTAAAGCAGGGATAATAGTTGTGCCAAATTTTGTAAAATTGTTGAGAGGGTTAAAATGTGTTAATATATGTTCGAAAAAAATAAGAACTATTCCTGGTAAGTGCTATTACATGTTCCAAGTAATCCTATTATTAACCAGAAAGCCCCTTCATTCCATCCAGTTACAAAGCTCTCTGTATTCCTTTAATCTGAATGTTCACAGACAGTGTGTGATGAATTCTACTCATTTTGTTGCCTGGATGAGTTTTGTTAATGAGAAGGATGATTTATTCCAGTATACTACTAGTGTGTTGAATAATTATAGTGATGGTGGGTATCATAATTATTCTTGATTTTAATGGAATTTCTTCCAACCTTTCATCATTAAGTATTTTGTTTACAGCAATTTCTGGTAGATAATTCTCAGCAAGTCAAGAAAATATCTTTCCATTTATAGAAAATTTAGGGTTCTTTCCTTGTTTAATCAGAAACAAATACTCAATTTTAACAATATCTTATTAGTAGGTCCATCTTTGAGTCTCTTAAATGAGGATGGCATTCTATTTTTATATGGCTGTTTTACATATCTCAGATACCTATTTATCTCTAACATAGATAGAATTACTACTTTTCTCCACTTCTACCATACAAATTCAAGCCTATACAACCATACTCATCTGAATTGCAGTCCCAATTTTCCACCTTGCCAGAATGGTTCTGATATTTTTTGTTTGCTTATATGGCAGGACCAACAACAGCCAGGGAGATTAAAGACAATCTCTCTGTAAACACAGTGATATAATTTCATGTGTAAATATGCATTCCAGTTTTTATCCAACTAAGTTTTTGAAATTATGAATTGGATAATGTATCTCCTGTCCCACTTTGTCTTCTCCACTCTGCACATCACAACATAACCTCCTTCTCACCTGGGAACACCTGCTCCATCTCCTGGGATAACACCTCCTGAGGGGGCTGCATAACTTAAAAAAAAAAAAAAACACAAAAAAATAAACAAAAAATAATTTTGAATTTTACTTTGTTCATCATCCTATCTTTATCACATTGCGATCCTTGTAGCACCACTGCCCAAACTGCTTACTAAGCAAAAACCTTAAAAGTGAAAACTGATACCCTTATTCTTCTTCAAATCATCATACCTCCCCATTTCCATGGCAACCCATCAAGAACCTTGGTGATTTAACACCAAAATGTGTTCTGAACCCAATCACCTATTTCTTCCTGCACTACTGCTTCCCCAACATACTCTAAGGCCTCATTTCCCAGTGCCTCTCTGTTCCCACACCTCCACCCACACTCCTGCAATGGACCCATACTGACCTCTTTGGTGCTTTTCCATCCGGTCTACAGAGCAACAAAGTCATCAGTTTGGAATATGAATCCGTCGATGTCTCTACTGTGCTTAAAGTTTTTCTTACGGCTTATCCAGCCCAACACAACCTGGTCTCTACATAAATATTCAACTTCATCTCTTGCCTCTTTCATTCATTTTCTTCATAATTCTCATTTATAACAAATCATAGTCTTTGGTGTATGCATGTCATCACTTAAAAATTTATTACATTGTATCTTCCGTTCCCTGCTGCCATTATCCTGTACCTACTCTTCTTGGCACTCCCCACACACACATACCCCTTATATATTACACTCTGCACTGGTATTGCTTTTTTTTTTTACTTGACATTATATTTTTGAAATCTGCTCCTATTTATATTGAAATTTTGAATTTGTTACTTTTTAAACTGTATAATATGCTATCATTTGTATATGGCAAATTTCCTATGAAATGTTCTTCTTGGTCAGATAATATTCTTTCTTGAGTCAGGGCCTTTATGTTTACCTTTCTCATTTCCTGGAATCTAGCCTGTTCAGAGAGACTAATCAGGTCAATAGAAATATAGTCAAGGCACTGATCTCTACCATTAATTCCAATCAGATATATTGTCAGAAAATCATCCTAAGAATGTTAAAAATATAGTCCAAATGTAATTACTTAATGAACCATGCCAAAATTTCACCTTAGATTTTACATTAGATATTTCACATTAGAGACTGCACTTTTTGCAGTTTCTATCATGCACATTTATTTGTGTATTTCAAGGCTAAGAAATCAAAACCAAGAAATTTATCTTCACTGGGTTTTGCTTACAGAAATTTTAAAATGGGTGAGTTATTCTCTTTCTGCATATTCCCAAAGCTGCTAAGGTTTCTGTTGTGCCAGAAAGTGACTTTCCTACTTCCAGCCACAGAAGAGATACTATACCATTTTCCTCAAAGGGTCTCATAGGCACTGGTCCCACTAAGGATTTACAATAATGCATAATCGTTAGTTTTCCAAAGAGGCTAATTTTCAAATAGAATCCTCAAGATATGCCCTCTGTTGTACAATTGATTTGTCTAGTTATAACCTGGCAAAAAGGGGCAGATTCTTACTGAATGCATGCAAATTACTACATTACTGTGAAAAAGAGTTACTTATTAGAAGTATTTTGTGAAGTCACTGAGAACAAGATATGAATCAAACAGTGTTTCATGTCAGTTCATGCAAGCAGAGTCTATAAAGTTAGACACAGATCAGAAAGAATGTAAATGATGTCCTCATAAGCCTCTTGGAGTATGGACAGAAGCATCATAACAATAATATTCCCAAACCAGAAAACCAAAATTATATTCTCCCATTATTACTATTATTATTAGTCCACATACTTATCTATTTTTCAGTAAGATTTGGATTCACAATCAGCTTTCATTACATCTTCTACTTTGAAATTGAAAAAGAATCTTGGAAATCGTCCCTCAGGCCCTTGAAGAATTCTGACAACTATTGAGATGATGACGCCAGTTCATACAGAAAAGTCTTTATCCATGAGCCCATTCCTTGGAGTATGTAAGATAATGACAAGAACTTTGTTGTGGTCCTTCATGCTAGTCTCTGAGATTGCTCTTTCTCATTCGGAAGAAAACAGATGCTACATGTTGATGAAAAAAAAGATGGCTCCAGTTAACTTATTAAGTAACTAGCAATATCTGAACAGAAATTAGTACAATTTCTCTATGGAGAGGAAAGAACAGAAGGTGATGAAATAAACAAAATACTAGAAAACACGTTTGAGAAATATTGTTGTGAGGGAGAGCAAAAAGATCTGAAGGTAGCAATGGGAATGCAAGGGTTACATAAAGGGGTTTGGATGCTCTGCTGCTTTTATTCTCCTTGGTCACAGCAAATTTAATAACAGGTGGGAAAGAAGTACTTGAAAGGCTTAAACTATATAAGAGATAAGGGATATCCTTTGGGTAAGGTCTATGAAAGAGAGAGAGATACAAGTTCCTGAGCGAAGGGATTAGTCTTTGATAGGAAGAAAAACTTCATTACTTTATCAGGTGTAAAGGAAAAGAGCTTTCTATATTTGGTATCATAAAGTGAGAGCTCTCCTGTCTGGGCCATCCACTTTTCTCTATGCAGTGAGAAATGAGGTCATTTTCTGTGAAAAATAGATGAGAAGGTTTAGAACTTTGAGGAGACTAGGAAAGGCTTGAAATGGTCCGTGTAGCTGTTTGGTGAGTGAACCAAAAAACAGATGTTAGCGAGTCAGAGGGGAGTGTGGGAACTCAAGTGAGTTTTATAATTATGAAATTTCAAATACAGATAGAATATTTGTATATGCCTTTCGTAAATAAAATGGAAGCTATGAAAACAAGTCACAATATATTTAAATACATTAGTATCATTTAGAGTAAAACCTTTGACCAAATGGAATGAAATTAGAAATAAATGATACCCAAAAAGTAACCAAATATTAAAAATTAAACAATATAACTTTATATAACACATGAACAAAAGAGGGAATCACTCAGTAAATTAGAAATTATTGAATCAAATGAAAATAAAAACACAATATATCAAAATTCATAGCATGCAGCTAAAGCTGTGGCTAGAGGAAAATTGGTCCATCCAATGCTTATAATAGGAAGGACGAAATCTCAAACATTTTAATCTAAATTTTGACCTTAAGATGCTAGCCAAATAAGAGAAAATTAACCCCAAAATACAAAGTAGAAAATAGTAAATAAAGGAATAGAAATCAATAAAATGGAAAGGAGAAAAAATAGAATTAATAAACTGAGAAAATGTTTCTATTGAAAGATATGTAATTATGATAAATAACTTGATGCAGGAATTTTTTTAAAGTAAGATAATGTCAATATCAGAAGAGAAAAGAGAGCACCCCTAAACATTTTATAATTAAAGTTATAATTATAATTAGGTATAATTATTAAAGTTATAATAAAAGAAAATTATGAAAAGCTTTATGGAAATAAGTTCAACAACTCAGAGGACAAGGGAAAATTATTTTAAAAGTCAAAATTTTTAAACTGACGCAAGAAAATATAGAAACTCTGTATATCTTTATATCTTCAAGAAGTTGAATTTCTAATGAAAACCTTTTTACTGAGAAAATAAGGCACAATGACTTCACTGATGAATTATGTAAAATATTTAAAAAATATATAGTATTAAGCTTACACAAATGCATTAAAATAAGTAGTTGCATCTTTAAGAAACCTATGTCCAAATAAGGACGCATTATGAGGTGCTGTGGGTTAGGACTTCGACATACCTTTTGGGAGGGCACAAGCCAACCCATGACAGATAGCTACACTGATACCATTTGACAGAAAGTGATTAAAATATAAAATTTGAAAGATAAAATATAAAGTTTAATCTTTTTAAAAGAACGCAGAAAAAAAAAAAGAATGCAGAGTACTCAGACAAAAATCTAAGTGGACCTGTAAAATGAGATGTAAGCATCTGCTCTGGGCTGGCTCAGTTGATCTCTCCTGGGCAAACTCATGTACTTGTGGTCCGTTGACAGACTGGAACTACATGATCTAGAGCGGCCTTCTGTCCTGTGTGACACTTGGTCACTATCCAGCACGCTAGCCAATCTGGCTGCTTCTACCAGCAGTAGGTTACCAAAAGAAGATGAGTCCTGACGTGCATTTTTCAAGCCTCTGCTTGCATTACATTTGCTGTTAGTCCATTTTCCAAAGCAAGCAAACAGAATGGAGGCCAGAATCGACCCAAAGTAATAAAGAAAAAGGTGAAAACCAATCAGGGCTCTGAGGCAGACACACCCTTAGGTGAAACACAGTGAATTCCACCCTGAGCATACCATTATCTGAAGACATTTCTGGATGCTAAAAGAACCTGGAAAGGGTGATAGAATGCCACTTCCTTGATAGTTTGCCTTATATGAGAAGTTTGATCACTGCCATGATTACTTGTCTTATCTGATGGGAGAGGAACCTTTTCCTACTGTTCTGAGAGAATCAGATGGCCGTGTTGTGAACTGTCTGTGAAGAGGGCCACAGAGCAGGGGACGGTAGAGGACCTCAGGACCTGAGGCTGCATCCACTGAAAAGACAAGACTCCCAGACAGAATTGCAAGACAATGAATTTTTCCGACAACCAGAAGGAACTCGGAAGTAGGTGCTTCCCTATGTGAGGAGTCCAGATGGGCCCACAGCCTTGCTGATACCTTGGCTGCAGCCCTGTAAGACGGGAAGTGGGGGGTTTCAATAAACTCTGCCCAGACTTATGACTAACAGAAACTTTGAACTAATAAACTGTGTTCCCTTGTGTCACTAAACGTATGGTGAATTCCTACAAAACAGTAGAAAACTAACACAAGAATATTACTGAAAAACATCCATGACAATTATCAGTCCAATTATCATTATCTGCACCTCTGTTCTTATGTAAGTCTGTGCTCTCTCTCTAGCCTGGCTTTTCACAAAAAACGCAGCTTACCATGCAACCTTTCTAGTGAGGGCTGTTTTCTTTCCCTCGTACTCATTAGATTCCACATACATAAGCCCGGGTAAATGTAAAATTTATTACTCCTCTCCTGCACATGCAGCTGGAAAGAAACAAAAAAATCTTGCTAATTGCAATCATAATTAATTCATGAATATCAACAACAAGAGGGCTCTTAAAGAAGCCCAGCGATACTACATTTCTATCATCCACTCACACCTCCACACTCCCATTCCCCTTACTCCCAGGTCAATTACTTTATAACGTTTCTTTTTTTCAAACATCCAATGCCCTCTCTCCCATCTCCCCTCTCTGCTGATGACCTGTGTCCTACATCACCGAGAAAACAAAGAAATTGAAAATTCTTTTATACATTCATATTTCCGGAATCTGTGCATACACACTCTACTTCAGAGAAACAATTAACCCACACAGTGCTCCTGTGTGATTCAGAATCTCCCTCATGCAAAGTTTTTTTTTAATCAGTCTAACTTTTTTAATGATAGCAACTACAGTAGACAAAATCTTTATATTTATAGTTTTGAATTAAATCATTAAATAAAAACAACAGAAATCTAAAATTTGAATCAGCATTTTAATCTTAATATTTGATTTGGAAATTCAAGTCATTACAGTATATTTATAAAATATATTTACAAAACACATTTACAAAACACATTTATGGATGTTGAATTGTCTATATGGTCTTAGAAAAAATAATAAAAAAGGCCATGACTCAGGAACAGCAAATTAAAATGATTTTTATTTGCTTTTCTTCCAGCCTTATGTTATACTCTGTAGTTACTTTTTATTATTTGCAGAAACTTTTTCATGCTATGGTAGAGGGACATTTGCAGAGGTATCAAGCACTGTGTGAGCATTTGATATCTCAGAGGCCTGGTCTGAAACCTTTTTGGTGGAAAATTCATTAGCAGTTGCTTAGCAACCAAGGTATTTGGATGTACTAAGAATCACTTGACATGTTTTCAGTGGAAAATATTGCCACAGGGAGTAAAAATTTGAGATTTGGGATTTATCTCTGAAATTTGAAAAAGCATTAATTGTTCCCTGCTAATAAAACAAATTTCATATATTTGAAAGACATTTTGGAAGGAAGGTATTTAAGATTGAGACTTATTGGATATTCACACACAGACACACACAACCAAATGAGAAAAATAATTGTCAAATAAAAAAGAAAACACATATTTGCTTATGAACATCCTGAAATCTATATATAATATCAGTTATTTTAATAGAAAATAATATCTTAAAATTCAAAATATAATAAGGAAGAGTTACTGCTTTAGATAGATGATGGTAGTAATCATCAGTAATCACATAAAACCAATGGCCACCAAAAGGGTGGAATCTCTCTGTAGATAATTACAAAGAAAGAAACCTTATTTTCAGGAAATAACAGGTCTTGATATCTATCTATCTATCTATCT